>JBBBDQ010000418.1:3272500-3337500 GCA_037127315.1 Ascarosepion bandense
TGTCTGTCTCTCTCTCTCCCTCTTTGTCTGTCTCTCTCTCTCTCTCTTTGTCTGTCTCTCTCTCCTCTTTGTCTGTCTCTCTCTCTCTGTCTGTCTCTCTCTCTCTTTGTCTGTCTCTCTCTCTCTCTTTGTCTGTCTCTCTCTCTCTCTTTGTCTGTCTCTCTCTCTCTCACTCTTTGTCTGTCTCTCTCTCACTCTTTGTCTGTCTCTCTCTCTCCTCTTTGTCTGTCTCTCTCTCTCCTCTTTTGTCTGTCTCTCTCTCTCCCTCTTTGTCTGTCTCTCTCTCTCTTTGTCTGTCTCTCTCTCTCCTCTTTGTCTGTCTCTCTCTCTCCCTCTTTGTCTGTCTCTCTCTCTCCTCTTTGTCTGTCTCTCTCTCTCCTCTTTGTCTGTCTCTCTCTCTCTCTTTGTCTGTCTCTCTCTCTCCTCTTTGTCTGTCTCTCTCTCTCCTCTTTGTCTGTCTCTCTCTCCCTCTTTTGTCTGTCTCTCTCTCTCCTCTTTGTCTGTCTCTCTCTCTCTCCTCTTTGTCTGTCTCTCTCTCCTCTTTGTCTGTCTCTCTCTCTCCTCTTTGTCTGTCTCTGACTCTCTCTCTTTGTCTGTCTCTGACTCTCTTTCTCTCTCTCTTACTCTCTTTCTCTCTCTTTGACTCTCTTTCTCTCTCTCTTTGACTCTCTTACTCTCCTCTTTGACTCTCTTTCTCTCTCTCTTTCTCTCTCTTACTCTTTCTCTCTCTTACTCTTTCTCTCTCTTACTCTTTCTCTCTCTTACTCTTTCTCTCTCTTACCTCTCTCTCACTATCTCTCTCACTCTCTCTTACTCTCTCTCCTCTTTTACTCTTTGTCAAATTCCACAACGTCATGACGATCTTTAAAGTGGAAATGCCTTTTTATTATAGAAAAGCATATTAATCCTTTTTTGAGTATGCGGTATAATTTCAATATATATTTTTTCTTTTAGCCTCTTCTTCTTCCCTACTTTTTGAGAGAGGGAAATCTCATCCCCCCCCCCCCCCGGCCTGGGTTTCCTTCCCCTTATAAGTGAAGAGTTCATTGGGCCTGGGTTCTAAGTTATTTATGTTATTGGAAAGAGAGCGCATATGTACGTCATGAAAAAGCCTTTGACATATTTCAACCGATAGTGTTCCTCGCTTGAGGACCCTACCCTCCAAATCTGTCTGTGCTAAGCTGATAGCCAAAGCTCGATTAATAAAACGTGATTCTAGGGTCTGAATTACGAGACAGAAAGGAACAATAATAATATGATATTTATTTAAATATGATATGTGTACCTAACAAATTCTAAAATGTAGGAATGGCATTTGTATTTTCTTTCTCTCTGACATCATCTGGACCTGGGTATGGGGTAGGGTTTGCAATTAAATTTCCACATGTTGTTTGGTGGGTGAAGGTCAGGATTTCGAATGAATATTTTCAAGCATGTAAGTCCTGCACACTTAAAATATTGACGTCGCCATTTAACTATGGATAGATAAAATTACAATAGTCATACCCAAATTCTTATCCGCAGGGGAAAGATGTCAAAACAATCGTTCTTCTTCTTCTATGTGCTCTGTCCTTTCAGGACGTAGGCGATCATGGCTTTCCACATCTTCCTAACCCTGGTGGCTCTTCGTATGCTTTCTCCTGTTACACCTCGCAACCTCCGTTCCGTCATCCACCTGATCAGGCACCTCAAATATGTTATCCGCTGCCTTCCTCTGTCTCTTTTCCCTTCTATCTGGCCTGTCAGTATCAAGTTCTTCAAGCCCTCCTTCCTCATTGCATGTCCCAGGAACTTCAGTTGTCTCTTCCTGATGCTCAGTATTAATTTTCTTTTGGTTGCCATTCTTTCCAACACCTTGCATGCTCAGTCCACGATATCCGCAGCATCCTTCTGTAGAACCATATTTCAGCTACTTGAAGTTTTTCCAACATGTTTGATGATATTGTCCAGCATTCACTGCCGTATTGAAGAACTGACATCACATAGCAATCTAGCGCTCTCTTTTGTTTCTAATGAAATTTTCCTTTGTCTTAGTACTTTACTCAGGTTCAAATCGTAGATAGTACAGAATCCGGTGTACGCTGTTCAGCAATTTTCCCTTTCGCACTTTTTGGCCAATGAAGCAGATTGCTTACATTTGCTCCGTAGAACATCCAAGATCTAAGATCGTTGCTGAATTACGTCACAGAAATCAAATTACATGTCAAACGCGACTAAAATATTTTTTATTAAAAAAAAGAAATGAGCCTTTATATTTAATATTTTTTTCCTCTAAAATTGTCTACACTTTTAAATATTCTTCGAAAATTTCTGAACTGAGAGCATAATAGCTTTTATATTTCTAATTTCAGTAAAAGAAAATAAATAATTTTTATTATGTTAAATTCATTTAGTCAACAAAAAATGTAAATATTTTCCCCCGTAATTTTGAAACAAACGCAATGTTGTTTACAATATCACACAAATCAAATCACGTTTACGCGAAACAAAAGAAAATAATTTTTTTTTCTCCTATTACTAAAATGTTCTGAGTTGCACGGGCAACGCCGGGCTATGATGCTGGTACATATGTAAACGTCCCTTTGATCTGTAAATAGAAAATTATTTACAAAATGTCTGTCGTTGAAAGCATGAAATTACCTACAATATCCCGTACCAAAGAATCAAGATGAAATAACTTTCATGATATTAGTTCGTATAAATCAAACGCTAGTTTAAAATAACTTCAACAAAACAACATATCACCGCCATTAGTAATCATCTCCACACAAATGTGTATCTGCGCAAAAGCTGAGCATCATCTACCATGTATTCAATTGTGAAAGCAGAATAACATATCACATTTTTATGACTTCAAAGTTCCCAAGAAAATTCAATTTTGGCCTTAAACCCAGGAGTTGCTATGCTGTTAAACAAATTAATCATGTCTACCTATTATAAAGTTTAGTTGATTTTCTCAGCGCCGCTTAGCTGTGGCACAAGGCCGAAAGTATGTGGTTCCCAGTGAAGATCGAACTCGCTTGTAATGGGTTCTAGCGAAACAAGCTTGTTAACCATTACACCACGTTATAGTGCCCAATACTTATAGTAAAGTATAATTTACAAATTCAAAAGATGATATATTTGTATAAATAGCGTAGATTAGACGAAATACATAATTTAGACAAACAAATCCTAATTTAACAGTCAGACATCATCTTCTTTTCTCATAAACTTAATTTCCTGTTTCCGTGGATAGTGCAAAAACACTGAAAATAATGGAGGCCTTATTAATAAAAACAAAAACCCCAACACTCAATAATATCATCGACGAGCACGCTAAGAACCTGCTGACCGTGTTCGGTACATAACTCATGCACACTATTCGATATCATGCATAACAACACATACATTCTGTTCCACGTAAAATAACATTCATCCTCGAAAATGGCTAAAAGCATAGCCGAAAGCGCTCGGATAAACCAAACATTTGGACAATTTTTATATAATTTATGTCCTCAAACGAAAGAGATCATAAGTTCACGTGAAAAGTTACATAAAAAAAACTTTACCATCACCACTTGTCTGTCATCTTTAATGAAACCTGCATAAAAGATCTCTCTCTCTATCTATATATATATATATATATATATATATATATATATATATATATATATAATAACTAAATAGACTCTGTAAGTATGCAGGCCGTAAATTTATACTAAAATAAACTTCCGAAAAAACCATTAACAAACAGAACCTAAATCCGTTACAATCCGGTGCACTAAGGCGTCGGATAAATGGGGAGAAAAAAAAAGAAACCCGCGGAACAAGAACAAAACATTCAATACTCCGCAGTAAAGAAAAAACCCCAAACGGAACCAAACACAAGAAAAAGTGCTCAATACAAAGTACGAAAGAAAAGATACAATAGCAGAGCAAAAACACACAAAAATCTTTGCTCTGACGATCCGTAGTGTGAAACCGCGGTAGGTTTTGGCTCACTCTAGATTTATATATATATATATATATATAGAGAGAGAGAGAGAGAGAATGGCAGACCAGTAAAGACGAAGAGGATGATCATAAAGATTTTATCTAATTAATATAAAGTAACAATTAGATAAAAATAAAGAGCTCAATGGATATTATCTAGAGCATTATAAAATATTGAGAGGAAAACTCAACGCATAGACGGTTAAAAATCGAGATTTATTTTGTTAGTGCAATTTTACTTACATTAACTCGTTCAGGCCGTTAAATTATAAATAAATTCACTCAGAATATTTTATAAGAAAAATTCTCGGTTTATAAGTCTTAATATGTGTTGATTCTCTCTTACCTACCTATCTATGTATCTACCTACCTCTCTACCTACCTACCTATCTATGTATCTATATATATATATGTGTGTGTGTGTGTGTGTGGAATTTTTTAAATATCGTATACGCGAGTATAGTGCGAGATTTTATGGTCAACACAGGTTATTATTTTGAAGATGCATTTTTAGTGACTGATTGTACTATACACGGGTAAATTTGGTTGTGGTTGAAATTCATAAAAAAAAAAATTAGGGTTCTATCTATCTATCTATAAGAAAAACTACTAAAAAGTTGTAAGTTTAAAAATGTATTTTTTTTGACAGTATTTATTTATTTCTATTACTTATATATATATATATATATATATATATATATATATAAATTTGATATTTCAGACCGGCCTCAGCCTTTCATCAGAAACAAATGATTTTAAAATTTACACTAGGAACGTTCGTCGTGAGAAGCGTCTGTCGCAAGATCTTTACATCACGTGATGTAGAAAGCGATAGTTTTTTTAATATTTTTAAACGTAAATCTGTAATAATACTTTTAAATGTTGTTTTAAAGACAAAATTTTTTAAGTGTATCTAAAAAATGTTTAACTATTGAAATATTTATAAAGATTCAAAATACGTAAGTCCCTATTTAACCCTAGCCTATATATATTTAATTTTAAAATTCAGTATTTTTCTTTCTTTCTTCGTGAGTATGTGGAACTAAAATCGGAATTTATCAGTAAATATTTGCAGTTTTCTAATATTTACGTTGCCATTGCTTTCTGCGGTAGACTGGCTGCCAGCCAAGGCTATAGAACCCAATCTGTCCTGTTATTTAACCCATAACTGGAATGAAGAGACGGATTAATACCTTTCCCAAGGGTATTTGCGCGTAAGTGAATGCAATGAATTCAGCTGGAATTTGAACTCGGCTCCCCGGTTTCTCGTTCCGAGCCGATATCCACTGTACCACAACGAAAGTTATTGCTTAAATTGCATTTAATTTGTTTTTTGTGATGCACACGATCCAAACTCTTTCCCACGCAGCGATGAAGTTAATGCCCTCGATCCCCACGCAGTCTAATTCCCACCATCTGTAATACCGACGAAAAATATCTCTAGTTGACCAACTGACAGTCGGAACGCGTCTGTGTTTGTTGAGCACTTTCTGTAAATTCTATGTGGTTTGTAAAACGTATCTCGCCGATTACTTTGATGCTAAATATACCACATCGCAAATCCTAACAAATTTGCTCCAGTTCCCGCATATAATTCATTTGAAACTGACTTCGCACTCTGCGAAACTGTCTGTTTACTCAGGAGTAAGGAAGGATTCATTTTCACACCAAAGTTAAGTCATCGCTGCAAGCAAAGCAGGATTTCTAGGAAAACGTAAACAGAAACGGATTTAAACATTAAAGAAACGAAAAGCTAGCATTTTTATTTAAATGAAACGCAAATGTAATTTAAAATAAGACGAGTAGATCAACAACCAATTAAAAGCAAGCGTTAATTCATGTGTGACGACCTAATTTTGACTATTTTGTTTCATTACTTTTCACCTGGGAGATGTGCGTTGTGGTGCAGTGGATATTGGTTCGGAACTAGAAATTGGGGGGGGGGGGGCGAGTTCAAATTCCAGTTGAATTCATTGCATTCACTTACGCACAAATACCCTTGGGAAAGGTATTAATCCATCTCTTCCTTCCAGTTATGAGTTAAATGATAAGATAGATTGGGTTCTATAGCCTTGGCTGGCAACCAGTCTACCGCAGAAAGCAATGGCAACCTAGTGCGAGATAATCTTCTACCCAGTCAGTCATGTCTCTTTCGCAGACATGATCGCCCAAGGCGTGTATCACGTATGACACTTAACTGACTAGTTAGAAAGAGAAAGCTTCTATTGGGCATAAAGTGGGGGATCGGTTTTTTATTGTCATGAAGTAATAAACTAATCCCCCACTAATTACTTTTTATTAATATAATAATATAATTCACCAGTCTACCGCAGAAAGCAATGGCAACCTACTGCGGGATAATCTTCTGCCCAGTCAGTCATGTCTCGAAAGAGACATGATTGCCAAAAACGTGTATCACGTGTGGCACTTAACTGACTGACTGAATAGTTGGAAACGACAAATCTTTTGCTAGGCATAAAGTGGGGGATCGGTTTTCTATTGTCATGAAGTAATAAACTAATCCCCCATTAATTACTACTTATTATTATATTAATATAATTCACCAGTCAACCTACTGCGGGATAATCTTCTGCCCAGTCAGTCATGTCTCTTTCTAGAGCAGATCGCCTAAGCGTGTATCACGTATGACACTTAACTGACTGACTGAATGTAATAGTTAGACATGATTAAGGCTGCTGCTGGTCATAAAGTGGGGGATTGGTTTTCTATTGTTAAGTAATAAACTGATCCCCCACTAATTACTACTTAATAATATAATACATCGCGTATATCTCTAGCTATGAGTCAAATAACAGGACAGATTGGGTTCTATAGCCTTGGTCGGCAACCAGTCTAGCGCAGAAAGCAATGGCAACCTACTGCGGGATAATCTTCTGCCCAGTCAGTCATGTCTCTTTCGAGACATGATCGCCTAAGCGTGTATCACATATGACACTTAACTGACTGACCTTTCATCATCTTGGAGATTGTTTTATGATTCCATCCTCCCAGAACGTGGAATTTTTCTGGGAGGATGAATTCGTCTAAGTGTTTTTTTTTATAAGCTTCTGTGAATTTCGTAAGGATTGAATGGTAATTCAAAGGTTCAAAATAACGTCAATATATACAGAAAGACATTCTAGCCAATCCATACCAATTTCTGACTTGAGGGCTAGTGTTGTCCTGATTGAAGTCGACACTCGTCCGATTGGTCACATCCGGATGTTTTTTATCGATTGTTTCCTTTTTTAATGAGGTCAATCGGGAACATGACTTATTTTAATTCCTTGTCTGATTTGGCGGAAGCAACACTCTTTCAATCCCCATCAGATACTCAGCATAACTTCAGCTTTACTGGCACAGGCAATACAAGCTCGACACTCACATTAAGAATCACGGCTAGGTTCAGTCAGTCAGTTAAGTGCCATGCGCGATACACGTTTGGGCGATCATGTCTCGAAAGAGACATGACTGACTGGGCAGAAGATTATCCCGCAGTAGGTTGCCATTGCTTTTTGCTGTAGACTGGTTGCCAGACAAGCCTATAGAACCCAATCTGTCCTGTTATTTAACTCATAACTGGAGGGAAGAGACGGATTAATACCTTTCCCAAGGGTATTTGCGCGTAAGTGAATGCAATAAATTCAGCTGGAATTCGAACTCGGTTCCTCGATTTCTCGTTCCTAGCCGATATCCACTGCGCCACATACGAGTGACATTTTTTGTTCCACATTGTTGTAAACAATCCATTTTTAAACGACGCCCGAATAGCTCTTTCAGTCACAAAGCCAAGAATAAATAAACTGGCACAGGCAATACAAGCTCAACACTCACATTATGAATCACGGCTAGGTTACTAGTGACATTTTTTGTTCCACATTGTTGTAAACAATCCATTTTTAAATATCTAAACTTATTTATAAATGGAACGTTGCCTCTCTCTCTCTTTCTCTCTCTCTCTCTCTCGTGAACATCGTTTCTTATATCTTTGTCTATGAATGTATCAAATTTGATGAAAATCGGACCACTCCTTCTATAACACGATCTTTTCGATTATCGATATTTATCGGGGGGTACCTCGACACAAAACCTAGCTAAGAACACTCGCAGACGCTTATAGTAAAACTCTGTAAGTTTTCAAGAAAATCGGTTCAGCCGTTTCGGAGTCTATAGGTAACGGACACACAGAGAGAGAGAGAGAGGCAACGTTCCATTTATAAATAAGTTTAGATATTTAAAAATGGATTGTTTACAACAATATGGAACAAAACATGTCACTCGTAACCTAGCCGTGATTCTTAATGTGAGTGTTATTCGGGCGTCATTTGCCACATTGAGTCTGCTACGTTTCTTGGTCTTCATTCCAAAGACAACAGAAAAAGCTTGTTCACATAGATAAGTGGTTGAAAATCCTATCTAGACCAGATTTGGACTCAAACAAAAGCTTCCACGCATTGTTCATCCTGAGTGAGAAATTCTTTTGCTGGATAGTCCTCATCAGGAATGATATCTTCACTTACAAGATATGGATTTCTTACCCATTCATTTTTGAAATTATTCAAGTTTGGAAAGTACTTACGTAAGTTTTCCAAGAGGCCATTTAGGCGATCATTGATGTCTGTCTTCTTGTGGTTGAGGATTAACTTTATCATGGAAGGCATCCAATGCAGAAAATTGTGCAAAAATTCTTTCCAATAGTTCCAGTTTTCCACAAAATGAAGCAATATTGTCCTGAAGTTCCCAAACCAAATATCCATTACCCACAAAATATGGGCTCATTATCCTACTGGGGTAATTTACCCCGGGGTTGGGAACCATGGCTAGAAGCATCTTTTCTACGACTACAGTACATGTGGTGCACCTACGAATTACGGAACTCGTGATATAAAGATTCAATTACCCGAAATTGACCCGTAGGGGACTGTTTTAGGGTTATATTCTCTTGTCTAGGTTTTACGACACAGGAATTACTTTCTGGGTTATTGATCAAGCTTTTTTGTGCGTTTTCAAATTAAGATGAGTTTCCTGTTTGTATTTATTTTTAAATAGGTGTATTTTGCTTGGGCATATTCCGCATAAAATGCTTCTTATTATTGCTTGTCGATTTTGGTAACTAATTGGGGTGTGTGTGTGTATATATATATATATATATATATATATATTGATGCATGTTTCATTAAATAATATAAAAAGTTTTGTCGATTTATTTTATGTAAAGTTTTTTTTCATATCGTCTGATAAGATTAATAGCATTATAGTTGAAAGAGGAAAGAAAATCACAATATTCATACATGTTTTTATTTAATCCTTTCTGAGCTTTCGGCTTACATCAGCCATTATCAAAGATGAAAATAGTGTTGGTTGTAACGGACAGTTTGTGGATGAACGATAGTAGTAGTCGTCTATTTTGTCTGTGTGGAGGATTGGTGAACATGTGCGTGCATACTGGAAGTGAAAATCGCACTACAGCTTGTAGCGTCTCACATGACCACACGAGAGTGGGGACGAGAAGTATGGAAAGCCATTGGAATAACTAATGTGTGTTTGTGTATATATATATTACATGAATTAATAAATATATAGTAATACATTTATTATAAGTGTTTATAATAAAAACAGTTTTCTGCAACACAAGAGCCGATGTGTTTCGGTGTTAGCTTATTTATTAGTCTCTAGTCAGACTGCCTGACGAAGTGTTAAGTTAGCACCGAAACACAAATCCTCTTGTGTTGCAGTAAACTATGTTTTATTATAAACACTTGTAATAAAAAAGACTAAATATAATACTCTACTAGGTATCGAGCACTCTTTTAAAAAAAAAAGTAAATCCCTATAAAAAGTGGAACGCTAACCCATTATCTTGTACTATTTCTAATATATGTGTTTGTGTTTTTGTTGATAAATGGAGCAGTTAAAACATCGAATGTTTATAATGGATAACAATTGCAGGCTTGACATCTGTAGGCGAATGTATTTTCATGTGACATTTTAGACTATCCGAACTTTTAATATTTGTTTAGTAGACCATAAAATCTTGTCATTTTAGTGTGATATTTGATCAATTTTGATTTGTTGAATATTTGTGTCTCGGAAACTATCGACAGAAAAATTCAATAAATCGATAACAGAATCAGTTTATAACGACGACGAAATATAGAGAAAATTGAGCAAATGACACTCTAAAATACCCACATTTTATGGTCTTCCAAAACCTCAAAGCAGACATTCCTATGCGACCTATCATATCTGCAATTGCAAGTGTTTCCCATAGACTATCAAAAACTGTAGCTCCCACTTCTTGAAACAATGTCTCCACACACACACACACATATATATATATATATATATATATATATATATATAACCCTGTCCTATTAGAAATTCACCTGTGTTTATCAAAATAAATACAATATTTGTTTAAATTTATATTACAAATTTTCTGCCTCAAGGTCACCCGAAAGATACTCCGTCGCTGCTGACAAGGGGTCATTAGGCCCGTACGAAATTTTGTTCCTCCCTTTCGTACAATACAAAGTCTGGAAAATGTCATTCTCCTCACATTGGCGAGGGTTGCCCTAATTTTCGCTGTCACTTAATGTTTCATTTTGTATGTACTGTGAGTCCCCCCCCTCCCCCTCCCCCTCCCCTCCCCCTCCCCCCCTCTTTTTTTTTTAATGAAGGTAAATTCATACAATTAGATTTTCCTCGTCTGATAACTTTTCTCTGACAGTATTAATAATGGTCAGAGAAGTCAATCTTTGGCAACCTGAGAAGACAGATCGCGTTGGGTTTTGATTAAAACGTAATCTTGATAGCACGAGGAAAATAGACAATGCTGGAAAAGTTGCTCGCATAAAACTGGTTAAAGAAAAAAAATCTAAAAAAAAAAAAATCAAGAACAGCAGGTTGTGAAATAAATAAGGAAATTCTTTGAATAGAAAGTAGAGCTCTCTAGCGTAAGGAGATTAAATAAATGAAGGCAAATGACTTCAATCACAAAAGACTGTGTAATAAAGGTGGACTGGATAATGGGGAATAGCGCGACAAAGCGGAACGTAATGGGTAGAGTTTTGTGACCGCCTTAAAATATTGGTGAATAAGTGGAAAAAAAAGTAGGTAGTGTCTACACATTTGTTGCAAGAAGTGTTCATTGATCCATAAATAATGCTGTCATTGTCCGAACCAACGTTGACTCTGTTGTCATAAGTCGTAGTTTCTATCTATAAATATCCAATAATAAAGTATGGATGTCTGACGACATTGTTACACTATCCTTTCAGGGAAAGAAAAGTGTTTATATATTCTATAGCTCAATGATTAGCAAGCTGATCTAGTAGACACATCCATTGGACTACTGATTTCGATACTTGAAACTGTTCCTTTACAGAGTTTCTTAAAAATTAATTTGACTGGACTATTATCTACCGATTCCCCTGTTATTTGTTTGAGTCCAGCTAAATAAATAAAAACATATCCTTCACTACCATTTACAAGACACGCAGGCCTAACTGACTTAATGTGATTGTTAAACACAGGTACATTGACGATAGTTATGGCGGCGGAGAATTAACTCAACGAAAGCTTACAAAATTAAGGCCAGTAATTTAAATACGATAATCTCTCCTTCAACAAGCGATTATAATCAATTATTAGAAGTGGATTTGACTCGGTTCATACTCCACCCCAATATTTTTAGTTTATTTTTTTTGTTTTATAAACCTGCTAAAAATATTGAGGAGAACTATGAATCTTTGTTTCCTGTTTAGAATTTGGTTTCCGATTTCTTCTGAAGTCTAAACTTATTTCCTGTTTAAGAATGGTTTTCCGGTTCCTTTTAAATTTTTTATTCTCTTTGACTTCCAGACACCACTTCCATCTTGGTGACAGTATCTTCATTTTGATTGGTTGATTTTTCTTTGTAGGCAGGCTACTTAAAACGAGAAAAAAATTCTAGATTGTAAAAATCCTTGGGGGGGGGGGGGATGATGATGATGATGATGATGATTTACTGATACAATTCCCATTAAGTAACTTTTTCCAAAGAATATTTGTGCGTAAGTGAATATATAAGAAACTTGGCTGCAATCGAAACCTGGTTCTCGGATTTCTAAACTCTAGCTGTTATCCATTACGCCACCCGCATAAACAAGCTTACAGCACCTGCGATTTCCAAGCGGTCACCCATCTAGGTACTGATCAGATTCGACGTTGCTTAACTTCTCAACCTAAATAGAATTAACGATAAGTAAAGTGGTGACAGCAATTCATTTATCGTCATCCGACGGTTCAATGAGGCCTGAAGTGTACTTGTCAAAATATTATGAAGAGATTGCATCACAATTTTAGTCAATTCACCTAAACCATATAGTCAAGAATTTTATTCAAGTTGTCGTCATAATTGTGGGCCCACTTAACAGTAGTCAAACCAAATATTTTGAATACTGATTTTCTAGGCAAGTAGGCTCTCTTCCAACTTCACTTGTGCCGTTTCACCTTTTTCGATTTGTAAGAAAGAAAGTAGGGGTGCCGAGTTCGAATTCCAGTTGAATTCCTTGCATTCACTTACGCACAAATACCATTGAGAAAGGTATTAATCCATCTCTTCCTTCCAGTTATGGGTTAAATAATAGGATAGATTGGGTTCTATAGCCTTGGCTGGGAACCAGTCTACCGCAGAAAGCAATGGCAACCTACTGCGCGATAATCTTTTGTCCAGTCAGTCATGTCTCTTTCGAGACATGATCGCCCAAAGTTTGTATCACGTATGGCACTTAACTGACTGAAGGGAACAAAAGTCTATCATCTGCATATAACTGTTGTCTCAGATCCTGAAGATATCTGAAATATTAGAAAGAGGTATAACATCTGTGCGTTCCAGTTCTGAAAAGTGGAATGGACCCTCGGATAATTATGTGAGGATCCAAGTGGAGCTTATTGAAGTGGTGTCGTGCTTAGTTCGGATCGTCAAGTCATGCGAATGATCCGTTCCTTAGTTGCATATGTGCTTCGCCATGTCCGTCGTACTATTTACCCATAGCTGGGAGGGAAAGAGTTGGATTCATACTTTTCCCCACTTAAATAAATATAATGAATTCGACTGGAATTTGAACTCCGCTTTTCGATTTCTCAATTCGAGCTATAATCCATTCGTCTTTCTAATTGTCTAAGGTTAGGATTAAATCTTATAACTAATATAACATTTTACGATCATGACTCTTTTCCCACTTTTATTCTTGTGGTACTCTTAGTTTAATCTTGTGTCGTAAATTTTATGTTTACGGTCGTCTTTCTTTGCGAACGCGAGTCTCTTGTTTTGAACCAAACAGTTATTTTGCATGTGACCCCTTCATTTGTTCAGACTATCAATTGTTCACTCATTCAATGTTTTCCGGCAAGAGCCACACACACACTGCAGCAATTTTAATTCAATCCTCTTAAAATCTTATCAAGCAACAAAAACTAAAAAGAACTTTTTCAGAATACTGATATCCTAGTTTTTGGTAGAAATGAAACTGATTTCAAAAATATAATTTCAAAAAATAACCATTACAATTAGCTGTCTTACTATTTAAAATTAACATTTTTGACTCTTTAAATACAAGGCTTCATTTATAACAAGATTAAATTATGGCCGTAAATGACCCAATAGGTTGACATGCTGTAGACAATCAAATTTCAAGATTTGATACATTGAAAATGTTGCATGAAAAGAGAATTTGATCAAACAGGTGATGTATTTCGTCAAGTTTCGGCTTCTTCAGATTCAAAACGAAAGAGATAAAAGCATGTATGTGTTCATTCGTGGATATTTATGTAGAAAATGAAATTTAATTTTTACCCTAAGCTTTTTCCCTTGAAAAAAGAATGAAAGAGACGCTTTCAAAAAAGTTAATAAATTTCTTAGTTCAAGTCGAAAGAATTTAAATCTCAACTTTTGTTCAGGTTGAAGTTAAATAATTCCTTTCCTTTTTTCCCCCCCCATTATCGGAATTTCCCGAAAGCAACGTTCATTCCCATAATGGAAAAAAGTATAAAAAAGGTGGGGAATTAAACTTTAATCTGAAAAAGTTGAAATGATTTAAACTCTTTCGACTTATTTTTTTTCATTTATTTTTCGCGGAAAACGCCAGCTTAGGGTTAAATTAATAATTTTCATTTTTATTTAAAGATCCGCGAATACAAACGCACATTATTTTATCTCTTTCGTTTTGATCTGCCGAAGCCTTAAATTGGCGAAATGCATCACCTGTTTGATCGAATCCTTCCTCTTTTTTTCATGCAACATTTTCAATGCATCAAATGTTGAAACGTTGTCAGGATTTTAATCATCATTCATTTATCCATCACCCAGATGGTGCACAGGGGAGCAACTTTTTGTTTTTGTTTTTTACGGGGCAGGGTTGTTAGCCCTGCGCCCAACCCCAAATCTGGAGGACCGGTGGATCATTCTTGGTTCTTACGTTTACAGCACCTGGTATTCCCAAATGGTCACCCATTTAAGTACTGACCAGGCTCGATGTTGCTTAACTTCGCTGATCGGACGGGAACCGGTGTATTGAACACGATATAGCCGTAGACTAGGATTTTAATATCCGGTTTAAATTACCACAAAACTGTGTGTGTCTGTCTGTCTCTCTCATATATATATATATATATATATATATAAATTTTTTAACATCAAAATCTGTTCACTATTTATTATAAAATATTTATCTACTTATGAATAAGCAAATATAAACCTCTTCCTTTTGCTTAAAGACAATGACTTATTCGACCGCTGCAGTGAGTTTTGAGAAATTTCTTATCTTAGGAAAAAATCCCTTAAGAGTTAAAACAAAAAAACTTAAATAGGTTGAACAATTCTGGATATCTATTAATGAGAAGAGAAAAAAACCGCCTTAGTAGACGAGTATCGCAGCAAAGAAAAAGAAGCTAGAATGTGTCCCGTTCACTTTCTGACCCTCGTTTCGTGTGAATGGCCTAGAGACTTGATCTAATTAAGTTTTCCTAGCGTACGCACATGTCCATTCCCACCGCTCGCCTGTAAGTGAGAAAAGCGGAAAGAGCGGGGTTAGTTCATGTATGTAGAACTCGTTTTATTATAGATACGTAATAGAAACTCAGGGATGTGCGTTGTGGCGCAGTGGATATCGACTCGGAACGAGAAATCGGAGAACCGAGTTCGAATTCCAGTTGAATTCCTTGCATTCACTTACGCGCAAATACCCTTGGAAAAGGTATTTAATCTCTTCCTTACAGTTATGGGTTAAATAGGACAGATTGGGTTCTATAGCCTTGGTCGGCAACCAGTCTACCGCAGAAAGCTATGGCAACCTACTGCGAGATAATCTTCTGTCCAGTCAGTCATGTCTCTTTCGAGACATGATCGCCCAAAGCGTGTATCACGTATGGCACTTAACTGACTGACTGAATAGTTGGAAAGACAATTAAAGCTTCTACTGGGCATAAAGTGGGGGATCGGTTTTTTATTGTCATGAAGTAATAAACTAATCCCCCACTAATTACTTCTTATTAATATAATATAATTCACCAGTCTACCGCAGAAAGCAATGGCAACCTACTGTGGGATAATCTTCTGCCCAGTCAGTCATGTCTCTTTCGAGACATGATCGCCCAAGCGTGTATCGCGTATGGCACTTAACTGACTGAATAGAAACTGATACAGTATAAACTTAAAACATTTCTTAACTTTAATATTCTGGCACACGGCCAGATGAGTGAATATAGATTACATTGCACCATTATTAGAAACAGTGGCGTAACTATAAGGGGGGGGAGCAGATAAAATAAAGGTATGTATGAGGACAAAGCTGGAAGCAGCGGAAATGTGGTTCTACAGAAGGATGCTGCGGATATCGTGGACGCAACGATGAGGTGTTGGAAAGAATGGCAACAAAAAGGAAATTAATACTGAGCATCAGGAAGAGACAACTGAGGTTCCTGGGACATGCAATGAGGAAGGAGAGCTTGGAGAACCTGATACTGACTGGCCAGATAGAAGGAAAGAGAGACAGAGGAAGGCAGCGGATAACATATTTGCAGGTCCAGATCAGGTAGATGACGGAACGGGGGTTGCCAGGAGTAACAGGAGTAAACATACTAAGAGCCACAAGGGATAGGGAGACGTGGAGAACCGTGATCGCCTACGTCCTGAAGGGACAGGGAACATAGAAGAAGCAAGATAAACAAAAAAAGTTTCTCGGATTGCGTAAAATTTTCTTGCTTACAATGGGTTAAACCTATTCCAAAGCGGTCACCCATCTAGGTACTGACCAGGCTCGACGTTGTTTAACTTCGGTGATCGTACGGGAATCGGTGTGTTGTAAATCAATTCGTCAAAAACGATTATTATTTCGTTAAAACGACCAATAGTGTGGGATATTCTGGAGCCAAGGATGACGTAAATTAAACTGAAACCATAACGACATATATGCTGTATAACTTTCGACGATTCGACGACGGGATCCCAAAACTTATCTTCTCTCTCATTAAATCGCTTGCACTTTTTTCACGTTGATAAAATACCGATATTATCACTTAATAAAATGACGCCCGTAACACGTATATAGGTGACGTGGCGTAGAGTTGGAGGTGTCAGCATACGCACGTCGAGGGGACCAGAGACCGCGCCTCGTACGTGGTTTTCCCTGTCTTTCTCGGTCTGGGTTCCGATCTCAAAAAATCACCGATTGGCTTTTACTACTTATCTGTCTCTTAAACTACGTCATCTTTCTGAACATTGTTTACATTACTTCAGGGTCCTTATTATCTGCTCTTGGCTACGCTGGTTTCAAAACAAATTTTCCTGACACGGGGAATTTTGTTCGCATCCTTAACTTTGACAACAATCCAATATTTATCAAAACAATGTCTATTTATCTTTTGCTAACCAGTTTGCATATTTTTGACTGTTTCATAAAAATACACTTCTTCGGGAAATTATCCTCCAGCTCAGATAATCTGCAAAAAATGTTTCAACGTGATAAAAAGCTGACAATAAATTCTCTCGCTCACTCTAACCGTATAACAGTGACTGTTATATTTCAGCAAACTTTTCGAGTAAATTTTCGCATATTTTTTGTGTGTGTGTTCGAAAGATTTTGACGAAATCTTGAATCTAGTTTTCATTTGAGAAAATTTTCCCCATCAAAGCGTTTTACAGATCGAATAGGGAAACAATTGGTCAGGTGAATATGGGCAATGGGACAGAAGATAAAGGCGAGTTCCAACATGTGGTATTTTTATTGTATGCACCCTTGCACTTTTTCCATTAACGCGAGCAGGGCGTTTTCGACCAAAGTTTTATGGACAGACGACAGCAGCTGAACGTGTGTGCATTTATTGTGTATTTGCGTTTTGAAAACTCTAAATGAATAATACCATGACTATCTCACGACACGCACAAAATCCTCTTTAACCCACGGATTTTGGGACCAATTGTGTAGATTTATTCTTGTAAATCTACTGCGTTTTGAATTAAATATTGTCGTATGTAACTTATATTCCATCACCTGTTATATTTCAGGAACAATTCGCTAGGATGAGACCTTCGTTATTACATTTCTTCGATTATACATGTTCTGACATTTCTCATTTCATAGCTTTTTGCAGTATGAACTTTCGATTAAAAATAAATTGTTTTATGTTGCTGATTTCACCTTTTAAATTATTTGCCACAGGTGCTCGGGATGTTGTGCATCCCGTTCTTGGTCATATTATTAATAACTTTCTCCTGGAGGTGGTTTTCACATGTAAATCTAAAATATCCAGCTTTGTAAAAACATATATATTACCATCTTTATTAACTACCTGACGAGACATTGTTTTTTTTTGTTTTTTTTTTTCTTCGATGTCGAAACAAAATGTACACTTTTTGTAGTAAATTATAATTGGTACATGTTCTAAACTATAACTTTTATATATATATATATATATATATATATATATATATATATGTGTGTGTGTTTGTAATAGCAGATTAAAGAACAAAGGCGAGAAACTAACTCACACGCAATTCAAATTTCAACCCATATGGCCTTTAATTAAAACTAAACTTGAGTTGCACACGACGTTTTTTCATATTTTATCTTTTATTTTTTTTAATGTAATTTGATGATGATTATATTGAGCATTTAATTGAGCTTGTAAAAATATTTTTGGTAGTGTGTCTGGCCGACCAAATTCCTATAATTTTAGTTTCTCTCTCTGTCACACACACACTTTGGGCACTTTTATGTTGTGTAATGGTTAGCAAGCTTGTTCTGCTAGATCAATTAGGACTAGTGAATTCAATCCTCACTGGGTTCCTCATGTTTGTGACCTCGTGCCACATTTAAGCTACGCTTAGAAAATCAACACAAGCATAAAATGTTGAAAATCTATAGATTTTTTAAATCCCTTCCATTCTTAAAGATAGTTGATATTGAATATATTATTTGCACTACTTACATTGTTCGGGCCGTTGTCTTCATCTTTAATGTCATATTTACGACATTTACTTTCTTTTCTACCCCCCGTAACATCACGAGCCTTACATGAATAAAGTTCTTAGTGTGTGGGATGTACTTATCAATACAATTTTTTGTATACCTTTTAAGCTGGGGTTTCCAGGGATTCTTTTCAATGTGTTGTGCCTACTTTTTTTTATTTTTATCATTCCGAGTGCACCAACTATCACTGGTAGTATTTTTCCATTTTAATTTCCAGGTTTTTGTACTTATATAGTTTTTTTTAAATCCCTTGGTTGCGATGTTACAGTCCGTTTGGTAAGCCCTATAAATTAGTAGGCAATTTGTTTTTTGACAATTATTTCCGGCCTGTTTACCTCAATTTCCCTGTCCGTGTAAATGTTGTAATCCCACAGAATGGTGACATCTATTTCTGTAACCGGTGCTGGATGATGTTCATACCAGTGTTTAACATATTTTTAAACGTGTTTGTACATTGTCCAGTGTAAATATTGTCTCACTCTACCATGACGATTTTTATATTCAATTGGAGCAAGTACAGAACATTCTGAGATTAGATGGTCTAGTGTTTCTTGGCATTTGTCACAGAACTTGCATTTTAGATCCACATTATTATGTATGATATTTCTCTGAAAGTTCCTAGCGAAAAGACTCTGGTTTTGGGCTACAATTATAAAGCCTTCAGTTTCAGACTTTAATCCAAATGCACGTAACAATCGATGAGTATTAACTTTATCAACATTACATTTATTAGCGCGTTGTGTTCCAGTGGATATCGGCTCGGAACGAGAAATCGGGGAGCCGAGTTCGAATTCCAGTTGAATTCATTGCATTCACTTACGCGCAAATACCCTTGGGAAAGGTATTAATCCGTCTCTTCCTTCCAGTTATGGATTAAATAACAGGACAGATTGGGTTCTATAGCCTTGGCTGGCAACCAGTCTACCGCAGAAAGCAATGGTAACCTACTGCGGGATAATCTGCCCAGTCATTCATGTCCCTTTCGAGACATGATCGCCCCAGCGTGCATCACGCATGGAACTTAACTGACTGACTGATTATTACCCATGCAGAGGTTTGTCTTGCGTTGTTTCATCTGTTCAAGAACTTTATCCTTGGCTTTCTTTTTCATATTTTTTTGCCACAATAGTTGGTTCTTGGTTTCTGTTTTGGTTTTCTACAGAATCTACTAAATGTAAACCTCGTCTGTATTTACAGCCCTTTTTCATGATCACCTTTTTTTTCATGCTATCTGACTCATTGTATCATCCAGTCTTTTGTTTCTATGTATGTTAGTAAACCAATAGTTGTCTTGTATGACAATTTTATCTGAATAAGACATCTTTCACCTTTTTTACTGGGTATTTATAGACGGTGTACATCAGCCTTTGCAGAATGCATGTTATGCTTAGAAGTCTTAGAATCCATTCGTCTCATGTTTTTTTTAGAGTCCAGTTTAAGATGTCGAAACTATATTTAACCACTGGGAAGGCAAGGTTATTAATGGCCATAATTCTGTTCTAATAATGTAGTTTTTAATATCAGTCGTACCCTTCTATGGTACTCTTTACGCGCCATTTCTTTTATTTTCTTATAGTGAATTCTTTCACCCTCATTTACACTTAGGTACTTAAAAGCTTCTTCTTGCTCTAAATCTTTTATTGTTACAACAGGATCTAAGCTAATAGAGGATGTTTATTGTAGCGATTCTCGCAAAATTGTGGCTTTAGCACATTTGTTCAAATTGAATTTCATTCAAATGTCTTCACTGAAGCATTTCATTGTTTGCAGAAAACCTTCTAGCTCATTGTCATTCCTAGGATACAACTTTAAGTCATCCATGTAAAATATATGGCTTATTTTCTTTTGAGCTATTTTATAATCACATTCCGTCCTGTTAATTCGACTGGTTAATGCTATTAGTGATGTAAAAAAAAATAGTAAGGGAGACAAAGAATCACTTTGAAATATTTCTCTATTGATGTTTATTTCACCAGACTTTTAGGTTCCATTTATATGATTGAGGTGAAGGGTTGTTTTCCATCTCGGCATACACTGTTTGAAATTGATGACAACGGGTGATACCTTGTATATGCTTAAAGACTTCAAGATCCATCAACGTGGTAGATTATCGTAAGGCATTCGATAGTATATCTGTCTAGACAGTACGATTTTTCTTTGCATAGAAGCAGTTTTTCAAGATCATCCTATTAATATGCAATTAGACTTTATATCCGTAAGAGCCGCGTTTTATTCAAGCGGTAGTATGTCTTTTCACGAAGAAATCTATTTTTGTCAAAATAGATTTCAATAGTTTAAGTAGTATAAAGACATGTAATTTGTCTGTAGTAGTTTTTTGGGATATTTGTGCCACCATTCTTGGGAAGAAGAAAGGAAATTCGTTTGGTTATAATCGCCGGAATTTTGGTTGGATCATTAATAATTCTTTGAACTTTAGTAATTCTTTTTTTGTATATTAATAACTAGCAGTATAACCCGGCGTTGCTCGGGTTTAATGAAAGCTTT
The DNA here is from genome assembly GCA_037127315.1 of Ascarosepion bandense. Lineage (NCBI taxonomy): Eukaryota > Metazoa > Mollusca > Cephalopoda > Sepiida > Sepiidae > Ascarosepion > Ascarosepion bandense. Next base: position 3,293,491 of record JBBBDQ010000418.1, read on the forward strand.
AAAACTAATCCATGGTCTTGGAGCTCAGACTCAGCCTAAAGAATATTTGTGTGAAGTTTGGTGAGAATCGTATAAAAATTGTGGATTTGTATAAAAGACATACGGACAGAAGGAGTGGTCTGATTTTAATCAAATGCAGTCATAGACAAAGACATAAGAAACTAATGTAAGAACTGCAACCTTGAAAATTCTGAATATCGTTTCTTATGTCTTTGTCTATGAGTGCATTTGATTAAAATCGGACCACTCCTTCTATAACCCGATTTTTTCGATTATGAATTTTCGATATTTATCGGGGGGTACCTCGACACAAAACCTAGCTAAGAACACTCGCAGGCGCTTATAGTACAACTGTGTAAATTTTCAAGAAAATCGGTTTAGCCGTTTCGGAGCCTATACGTAACGGACACACACACACAGTTCCATTTATAAATTAATTTAGATTTAAATAGACCAAAAGTTTGGAATTTTATCTCTTCCTGGAGATTTCCAGTTGTGTACTTTTTTTTTTTTTTCAGTTCACATCCGACATTCCCTTTTGTGATTCCCACCCAAGTTTGTCCCCATTTATTTTTCATTCGTTCCACCTCTTACTTAAGCCAATCTGATTGTTTATGTTCTTTAGGACAAACCTATATTTTTACAATATTGGATGATAGTGGGTGCTATTTGAATTTTTTGCCTATTTTTCTGTAAAATTTCGTCGCATTGGTTTGAACGATTTTATTCTGTCTGTAGAATCTTGATCTTTTTTCATAACGTCTGTTTCTTTGAGCCTTCAGCTGTATTGCTTTTTCTTTAACTGTTAGGACTTCATTTTCATTAATAGTTTTGCATTTTCTTTTGACTCTGCTTTTTCTTGTCCTTACATTTGTTCCACTTGCCAGTTCATCGACGACTGATTCTAAGTTCAATTTTTTTTTTCCAAGGTGGATCTTCATGTCTGAGATTGCCTCTTTCCCTTACTTTGATTTTAATTTTTAGTTGCTGCTATTACTGATGCATATATTGCATCGTTGAGATTTGTATGTGGGTCTATTTCAACCAGATTTAATTTGAGTGCTGCACTGTAGAGGGTTTGGATGTGCGTTGTGGTGCAGTGGATATCAACTGCGAACGACAAACCAGGGAGCCGAGATCGAATTCCAGTTGAATTCCTTGCATTCAATTGCGCACAAATACCCTTGGGAAAGGTAGTAATCCGTCTCTTCCCTCCAGTTATGGGTTAAATAATAGGACAGATTGGGTTCTAACGCAGAAAGAAATGGCAATCTACTGCGAGAAAATCTTTTGCCCAGTCAGTCATGTCTCTTTCGGGACATGATCGCCCAAAGCGTGTATCACGTATGGCACTTAACTGACTGACTGAATAGTTGGAAAGACAACTAAAGCTTCTACTGGGCATATAGTGGGAGATCGGTTTTCTATTGTCATGAAGTAATAAACTAATCCCCCACTAATTACTACTAAATTAATATGATAATATAATTCATCAATCTACTGCAGAAAGTAATGGCAACCTACTGCGGGATAATCTTCTACCCAGTCAGTCATGTCTCTTTCGAGACATGATCGCTCAAAACGTATGGCGCTTAACTGACTGACTGAATAGTTGGAAAGACAATTAAAGCTTACTGGGCAAAAAGTGGGGGATCGGTTTTATATTGTCATGAAGTAATAAACTAATCCCCCACTAATTACTACTTAATAATATAATATAATTTACGAGCCTACCGCAGAAAGCAATGTCAACCTACTGCAAGATAATCTTCTGCCCAGTCAGTCATGTCTCTTTCGAGACATGATCGCCCAAAGCGTGTATCACCTATGGCACTCAACTGACTGACTGTAGAGTTTAATAGTTTTGAGGTTATGCTTTGTTTGTTGTACGTTTGGGAGTTGTTTTCGCTCCATTTTAATATTTTATATATCTCATTTCTTCCTAGGCATCTTTTATACTATTCTTGTTTTCCGAAAATAATTCAGTTCAGTGTATTTTGGACTCATTTTGATTGCAGGCTTGTGAGTGATTAGGATTACGCCTTTCCAACACTCCTAATCTATTAGCATTATTTTCACTGAGATTAACGTGTATCTCAGTTTCTTTATTATGATCTATAGCTTGTGTGATATTATTGACTTTTATGTCCATTTCTGGTTCCCTTTCAGGTTCTGATGATTCACATGTTCTGGTTGGAATTTTCTTTTATTTCTTTAATTTCAGCATCTACCACTCGGTTATTTTTCATTATGTACCTTCTTACATTGACTAGTTTATTTTCGTTAAAGTATTTCCGACCTTTTCTTTGCAAATGTCATGTTTGACGAGTGATGTTTTTCTGAGGTTTGTGTAACACTTCATAGAATGAAGTCATAATGGGTTTGTACTCCCCATGAATCCATTTTACCTTTTCTTTCTTTAAATGAATGGTTGGAGAATTCGCAGGGTCATTATTGGGATTATCCTGGTGTGGGGTTCTGAAGATTTATTATTTGCGTCGGAGTTTTCGATCTCAGGTAGATTACCTCTCGCAGGACGGGTCTCCCTGTTTATCATGTAGAAGAACTTTTTGGTTTGACTTAGTTCTCATATTGTCCCAACAAGTGACGCACGGGTCCAAAAGCTCACCCAAAGTTGCACGGTATATTGGGTAACGGTCTTTTATAGACAATGTTCTGGCGGTATATTGGGTAACGGTCTTTTATAGACAATGTTCTGGAGCTTGTAGGAGATCATTCGAAACATAACTCGGCAGGATTAAAACCTTCAGTTGCGGGTTTTTGTTCTGAGTATTTTTCTCCTAGATGGGTTGCCATCATTGTTATGATGATGTCGTACATTTTTTTGCATCGGAAAATAAAAACTGATGCATGCATTTATTGGAAATTGCACGTTGTGGTGCAGTGGATATCGGCTCGGAACGAGAAATCGGAGAGCCGATTTCGAATTCCAGTAGAATTTGTTGCATTTACAAACGCGCACATACCATCGGAAAAGGTATAAATCCGTCGCTTCTCCCCAGTTATGGGTTAAATAGTGAGGCAGAATGGCTTCTACAACCTTCGTTGGTAACCAATCTACTGTAGAACGTAATGCCAACCTATCCTGGGAAAATCTTTTGCCCAGTCATTCATGTCTCGAAAGAGACATGATCGCCCAAGCGTTTATCACGTATGAGTCCTAAGTGACTGAAATATATTTCGAGTCCTATAATTACAAAAACTACTTGCCTGAAATGTGTTATCTACCAGGATTATCCTGTTGAACCGATTTGGGATGAAATGCAGCCTTTTATTATTGTTGTTGTTGTTGTTGTTGTTAAACTGATATATATTGATTGGCCATAAACTATTTACATACAGGCATAATCGTCACTTATCCCAAATAATTGGAGTAAGTAGCTTCGCCTGTCTCCCGGTTCAAACTCTTGCCCGATTTTTTAAAAAAGTTGTTCCATTGCTTTCTGTTTAGAATTCGGTTTTCTTCTAAAGTCTTTTCATTCGCTTTCAAGCCCAGTAACTCCTTGCTTCTTAGTGGCATTATTGCCTTGCTTGGGGCGAAGTGATTAAAAAAAGGTATGTATCGTTACTTCCATCGTATCTAGGACAGGAACGGTGGTTAGGTTGACAGTTTCTCCCACTACTTCTCCTCCCACCCTGCCCTCACACTCCCCAAGTTATAATCACCACTGAACTATCTGTTCCATTTCTCTACTTCCTGTTTCGAATGGGAGAACTGCATCTTTGGTCGTGTTTAGGAAATCTATACGGCTGTTAGATGAGCCGCATCACTTGACTCGCGTTCGTTTTGTTTGTTCATTGATGGAAGCAAAAAGTCGGGGGCGAAAATAGGGCAACTGGTCTGTTGCATTTGATAACATCATTTGCGTTAGAAAAAAAATTACTTTGTTATTCAAAAAACAAAACAAAAAACATTTTGATTTAATTCTCCCATCGAAATGTTGCTGACGTCTGCAGCTAATAATTTTAGATCTCTCGCCGGAAGTTGACAATTCATCTGTCATGGCGATTTTCATGAAGTCGTCGAATCATAAAAATGGAAGGTTAAACAAAGCTACATTTATTGCTGAACATTAATGAAAACAGAAATAAATAACCAATGTTTTGTATATTGAATTAAGTTTTTGGAACATAAAATTTATATATCTGTTCAAACCTTGGTTTTAGCGGAAACCCATATTTGAGTAGACGTTCTATCTTTTTTAAAGTGCTTATTTCGTCTTCTGTTTAAAAATACGGAGCGTCTACCGAAATACGGTGATCGACTAAAAATAAAGCTTGAAGTAATAAAAATAAAATCCATTAATATATATAGATATATATATATATACCAAATCCAAGATTTTGGATCTGACGAGCCGCGTTAAGAATATCAAAGTGGTGAAATATGTATTATCCATAGTAATAATCGAAAATCCTTCATAAAATATTACTCTGTTAAATTAAATAAATGAATTTAACATTGAGTTCTCTCGAGTTCGTCTCTTTTGGCATTTACCCGGATTACATACTAGGTTATATATATATATATATATATATATATATATATAAAAACACCAATGTAGTGTATCAATTTACATGTGCTAAGTGTAAGAAAAAAATGATTGTCCAAAACTCAGAGATAAAACACAGACAAATATTTAATTTACGAAACCATTAAATAAAAATGTTTACAAATAGTTTTTGCATTCAAATAGAAAACCTAGTTTACTACTGGCGATTGTTACGAGGAGAGAAGGGGAAGGTAAGGTGTCAAGTATCTTTACCCAGTTAAGTTGGCGAAGAAGTTAAGTGCTATACTTTTTGGAAATCCTTAAATGAGTATATAAAGAATAGTTTTAAGTATGGTCAATGAAAGCGTCAAAGATATGTAGTTAATCATATAGTTCTATGAAGTTCTCTTTCAGGTTTTAGTTGGTCGAACTTTTCTATGAGATTCTTTCGGTTGGATATAAATCCTTGAATCATAACCGAAGTTGATAACATCAGCAAACCCTGGTAAAAACTAACTAGTCACTGCCCCAAAACCTATTTTTATAGGAGCTAACATCTAATTTGCATATTTCTAGAACCTTTTGAATTCTCGCGAATCTACTGGAATTTTCTACAATCTTCCAAAACGTTCCACTCCGACAGGCAATATGGATTCCGCTTTGCCAGGTCCACGGCCGACCTGCTAACAACTGTAACGGAGTACATGCTACAGGCCCTTGATAAGTCTGACGAGGCTCGCGCGGTTGCTCTGGACGTCTCCAAGGCTTTCGACAGGGTTTGGCACTCTGGCCTCCTATGCAAACTACGCGGTTATGGGATTGCCGGTCGCTTGCTTGACTTAATCCAATCTTTCTTAAATAACCGCAAAATGAAGGTTGTTCTGAATGGACGTGCCTCTTCGTCCTACAGCACGAATGCTGGTGTCTCACAGGGCTCTATCCTGGGCCCAACGCTCTTCCTTATTTTCATCAAAGACCTCCCAGATGAGATCAAGTCTCAAGTAGGCATCTACGCAGATGACACTACAATATACTCCCGCTCCAGTAAGAAACCTGTCGTGGCGGACAGACATAATCTCGCTGCTGACCTTGAGCGGGATCTACACTCTGTGGTGAACTGGGGCAAGAAGTGGCTTGTCAACTTCAATTCATCTCAGACCAAGCCGTTGTCTGTCAAACATTACAGGCAACCTCTCCTGCCTCCCATAAGCATGGACCAAGTGATTCTCCCTGAGAGTAATACACTACGCCTCCTCGGATTTACCCTGTCCTCAGACCTCAAATGGAACCACTATATTGAATCCATAGCAAAATCTACTGCTAAGAAGGTTGAGTCACTATGTCGATTCAGGATGTTTTTTCCACCTGAATCCATCCTGCATATATACAAGTCAACCATCCATCCGTGCATGGAGTACTGCTGCCATTTATGGTCAGGTGCCTCTGCCGTTCTCCTCAGTGTTCTTGACAAGCTCCAAAGGAGTGTCTGTAATGTGATAGGTACTGATCTGGCGACTCGACTGCAACCACTTCCCCATCGTCGAAATGTGGCCTCCCTTTGTCTGTTCTATAAATACTTTCATGGCTTCTGCTCGGACGAGCTTAAGTCACTGATGCCTCTTCAACAGGTGTTTACTCGTTCAACCAGACTGGCAACTGGGTCCCACCCATTCACAGTCAGGTTAGCCAAATGCAGACGATAATTCTACTCCTGCAGCTTCTTCTCTCGCACTTCCCGCCTGTGGAACTCGCTCCCGTATTCTTGCTTTCCTGACAGCTACAACCTCCAGAAATTTAAATGCAAAGTCAATACTCATCTACTAACCACTGGACTCTAGCTCTCTCCCCACCCCTGTATAACCTTCCCTTTCTCTCCACCTGTGTATCTGTCATCGCACCTGCTTTCTATTGTTCCTTTCTAACTAGTTTATACTCCTCACTCTTTTCTAATTAATCTTTTTACATTTATGTAACCCCCTGCACATCAGTGGCGTTTCCGCCTTGCTCGGGGTGAAATGATTAAAAAAAAAAAAAAAAACTTTTTCGGAATAACAAGTAGGACTCAGTAGAATCCCTTACTATAACGATTTAGACATTATTATTTTTAATTTATAAATTCATCTTCGTAACACATGCCCGTTCAGAGATTGTATCTCTGGTACTAAACCCACTACATATATTGGTTTTACTACAACCACGCTCTCCCGTAGACTTACCTGTCACCTTTCTGATCAGTTCAATGAAACAACATTTCTTAGAAAAACATAGCCATGTAGGTAATATTAGGCATATTTTAGTCAACAATACAATAATCCTCTCTCCTACACACAGTAAAAAGAACCTTCAGATATTAGAGGCCATCAACATTAAATACAAACAACCCACACTTAATAAAATCACGTTTAAATCTGGTCATAACACATTATATTGCATTTAAATATATGGTTCTGTTAACATTTCGAGCTCTCACGCGGTGTGACATCATAGAACCACATTACAAATTTATGAACTGCGTTTGCTATTTGGTAACCGTTATCGTTGCTTAAAGTTTTATGTCAACACAAGATAAAATCGTATTTGATGGTGGACGTTTTTATGTTAACGTCCATGTAACCTCTCTGAAGATGGCTCATGTGAGCCGAAAGCTTAGAACCAAAATAATAAAAAAAATATCCAAATGTTGGAGAATTTTGTTTTTATTTTCACCTGAAATTAAAGCCAAAATACAATGTTTAGAACGGCACATGATTAAAAATAAGACATTCATTTCACTTATATTAAACAATATATGTTTAGAATAAAACATGTTTGCTTAATTACTTAGTGTTTGGTCATAAGATTAGACCAGTGCAGATTTGTATTAAAAAAAGTATTCAATACAATTATATTGTAGAACTTTTTAATATTTTCCATTTTGTAAACGAGTTATTACGCGACCTAGGTTTCTACCATGGGTGGTGTCTTCAGGCGATTTGAAAATTTGCAGTTATTGAAAATCGCCTGAAGACACCACTCATTGTAGAAACCTAGGTCGCGTAATAACTCGTTTACAAATGGAAAATATTAAGTTCTACAATATAATTGTATTGAACAATGTTTAATGCTGGTGCACTGGTCTAATCTTATTATGACCAAAAACTAAGTAATTAAGCAACCAATCGATCAATCTAAATCTAAAAGTGAGCTAAAGCTCTACTTTCGTATTGAGCTCTTCACTGTTAAGGTTTTCGTCTTGGGATTTTTTTTTTTTCGAACACAGCATTTGCTTTGTTTGTTTCTTTTTTTGATTCCCCTCTTCCCATTTGGTATTACCTTTTGGGATTGACGACTAAATTTACCGTTTTGTTAACAGTAGGACTTAATGATTTTAGTCATTATTAGTGATACTGTTTTCTTGGTACGTTTTATAATATATATATATATATATATATATATATATATATATATAATCAAAGTGACGCGTTTATTTCTTTTAAAAGACGTAGATTATAATTTTACATTTAGTTGAATTTAAAACTTAGCGACCCCTACATCTTACAACCGATGTTGTTTTTATATTTCACCTCCAACTCATTTTACATCTATATCTGAAGGCGATTGGCATGGCGAAAGAAGCATTCCAGAAGTTGAGTAAAGTATTAAGAAACAGGACAATTTCGCTAGAAACAAAGAGGAGAGTACTGGATTGCTATGTGATATCAGTTCTTTAATATGGCAGTGAATGTTGGACAATATCATCAAAGATGAAGGAAAAACTTGAAGCAGCTGAAATGTGGTTCGGCAGAAGCATATTGGATATAAAGTGGGGGATCAGTTTTATATTACAATCACTATACAAATTGAGCCCTCACTTTGTGGTCACATCAGTTTTTATACATTTATATTCCTGAGATCCAAAAGCACAAGTATGCATTCCAGAAATTGAGTAAAGTATTAAGAAACAGGAGAATTTCACTAGAAACAAAGAGGAGAGTACTGGATTGCTATGTGATGTCGGTTCTTCAATATGGCAGTGAATGTTGGACAATATCTTTGAAGATGAAGGGAGAACTTGAAGCAGCTGAAATGTGGCTCTACGGAAGGATACTGCGGATATCATGGACCGAACATGTGAGCAATGACGAGGTTTTGGAAAGGAACAGGAAATTAATACTGAGCATCAGTAACAAACAACTAAAGTTCCTGGGACATGCAATGAGGAAAGAGGGCCTGGAGAACCTGATACTGACAGGCCAGATAGATGGAAAATGAGTCAGGGGAAAGCAGCGGATAACATATTTGAAGGGCCTGATCGGATGACGGAACGAGGGTTGCATGGTGTAACAGGAGAAAGCGTGCTAAGAGCCACCAAGGATAGGGAGATGTGGAAAGCCATGATCGCTTACGTGCTGAAAAGACAGGGAACATAGAAGAAGAATTTCATTAATAAGAGCATTGCTCGTCTGGAAGGACGAAACGTATGACATCGGATATTTTACATATTTGAGTAGACCCTCTGTTTTTTAAACAGGGATTATTTCGCCTGCAATTGTGGTGCAGTGGATATCGGTGCGGAACGAAAAATCGGAGAGCAGAGATTGAATTCCAGTGGAATTCGTTGCATTTACCTACGCTCAAATACCCTTAGGAAAAGTAAGAATTCATCTCTTCTCCCTCCAGCTATGGGTTAAGTAGGATAGATTGGATTCTATAGCCTCGGTTGGCAACCAGTCTACCGCATAAAGTAATGGAAACCTACTGTGGGAAAACCTTCTGCATAGTAAGTCATGTTGCATTCGAGACATGATCGCCCAATGATAGCACTGAATTATTTTGTCCATTGTTTAAAAATGCAAAGTGTCAATCTAAATACCACCTGTCTATCTCTTTTCCCCTTTATATGCCGTTTCCATTCAGCCCGTGGGCGATAACCCTGCACGTCTTCCTGTCTCTTTTGCCTCTTAAGATTTTTCTTTTTGTTATTTTTTAAAAATTATTTCCCTACAAATAAGGCGGGGTCACTAGTGCACAGAAGTGTGCAGTTTGAGAAAAGACTGGGTACAGTGGGTATTGATGAAAAGAATAAAAGATGAATGGAATTTAAGACAAAATAAGAATTGACATTGCATTTACATTTTAGAGAGTGTAGCTATCAGATGTGCGATGTGGTGCAGTGGATATTGGCTCGGAACGAGAAAACGAGGAGCCGAGTTCAAATTCCAGTTGAATACCCTTGGGAAAAGTTTTTAATCCGTCTCTTCCTTTCAGTTATGGGTTAAATAATAGGACAGATTGGGTTCTATAGCCTCGGCTGGCAACCAATCTACCGTAATGGCAACCTACTGCGGGATAATCTTTTGCCCAGTCAGTCATGTCTCTTTCGAGACATGATCGCCCAAAGCGTGTATCACGTATGGGACTTAACCGACTAACTGAAAAGTTAGAAAGGCAAAGCTTCTACTGGGCATAAAGTCGGGGTGGGGGTTCAGTTTTCTATTGTTATGAAGTAATAAACTAATCCCCCACTAATTACTACTTATTAATATAATTCACCAGTCTACCGCAGGAAGTAATGGCAACCTACTGCGGGATAATCTTTTGCACAGTCAGTCATGTCTCGAAAGAGACATAATCACCCAAGCGTGTATCACGAAGCAAGTTAACGGAAGGGAGTTCCACAGGCGGGAAGCACGAGAAAAGAAATTATTGGAGAAGTGAGTTACATTTAACTATTTTTTACGGTAAAGGGGTGGTACTTAGATGCCAACCTAGTAGGGCGCTTAAGTTCGTGTGGTCAAGGTACCAGGGGGGAAATATTTGTAAAAATGACAGAGGGAAACCATGTTTTCCAAACCCTGTTTTGGCTTTCATTTACTCTAACTTATGAAGTAAATTACGCGATGCTTTCCTCTGTCCTTCGTTCTCTCAATTTGTCCCGTCAGTATCAGATTTTCCGCAGAACAGTAATGTAATACTACAAAAGGATGCCGAGGATGCCATGAGATAAAATTGTGAGCAACCACGAATCTGTAGAGAAAATGGAAACAAAACAACACATATGCTTAACGTCAGGAAGAGACATTTAAATTTCAAGGGCACATAATGAGGAAAGTGGGTTTGGAAAATTTGATAATCACAGGTATTGAAGAGAAGAAGAACAGAGAAAAACAACGCATAAATTACCTAGCGAGCTTGAGTAAATAGGTAGAGAACAAGGTTTAGGACATATAACAAAAAGACAATTTATTAAGAGCTACGTAAGCCAGGAAATTGTGGAGAGCCATGATCTGGATACGGCACATAGAAGAAGTGCGTTGTATTTAACGATGGTCACTTAAAAAAAATGACATTCTCTCCTTCTTTATAAGCAGCATTATCTTATTATGGAGAGTTAAGTGCCATACGTGATAGACGCTTTGGGCGATCATGTCTCGAAAGAGACACGATTGACTAGGCAGAAGATTATCCCGCGGTAGGTTGCCATTGCTTTCTGAGGTAGACTGGCGAATTATATTATTTTTTTTAAATGAGTAGTAATTAGTGGGGGATTAGTTTATTACTTCATAGCAATAGAAAATCGATCCTCCACTTTATGCCAGTAGAAGCTTTAATTGTCTTTCCAACTATTCAGTCATTCAGTTAAGTGCCATACGTGATACACGCTTGGGCGATCATGTCTCGAAAGAGACACGACTAACTGGGCAGAAGATTATCCCAGCAGTAGGTTGCCATTGCTTTTTGCGGTAGACTGGCGAATTATATTATTATTTTTTTTAATAAGTAGTAATTAGTGGGGGATTAGTTTATTACTTCATGGCAATAGAAAACCGATCCCCCACTTTATGCCAGTTGAAGCTTTAATTATGTTTCCAAATATTACAATCAATCAGTCAGTTAAGTGCCATACGTGATAGACGCTTGAGCGATCATGTCTCGAAAGAGACACGACTGACTGGGCAGAAGATTATCCCGCAATAGGTTGCCATTGCTTTCTGCGGTAGACTGGTTGCCAGCCAAGGCTATAGAACTCAATCTATTTTATTATTTAACCCATAACTGGAGGGAACAGAAGGATTAATACCTTTCCCAAACTGTGAACACCTCACTTAAAAATATACACTTAACCGCCACCTATCTACCTCTTACGTTGTTTTTTTTTTTTTTTTTGTAAATGACTTAAGATAATAAGATATAAAAATATTGAAACTAGATTCTGAAATTGATTTCTCTTTCCAATTTCCTGTGATCGATTTATATAACTGCTAACTCTGAAGGAATAAGAGCGGGATGCATTTGACTCGATATAAGCTGTTAATTGAGCAGCGAAAGTTGGCTGGTATTGTCATCCTGACCATTTGTCCGGATCGTACAAAATACCAACATTCTATTCCTACCTCCATCGACGTTTCACCTTCCCCCAATAAACAAACACTAAAAAATCACTTCTTTCTTAAGACCTGTGTGATAGTTTTAACCTTTTAATTTAAGAAATTATTTTAGTATCGTGACTGTGTGTGTGAGAGAGAGATGTGAAAATGTCAGAAGCACTTTGACATTCAAGGTTTTCTTTAACTTTATTTTTTTAACAATTTTTCTTTTGACCGTTCTGATGTTTACTATTTTCTAAATAATTTAAAAAAGTGAGTTTTTTAAATAAATTTAGTTTTCCCGCCATCATGATTATCAACAATAATAACACTAATATTAACAATAAAAATAACATACATAGAAACAACAAAAGACTGGATGATACAATTAGTCAGACAACATGAAAACAGAAAGAAAAAATATTGAATCATGAAAGGATATAAATACAGACGAGGTTTATATTTAGTAAATTCTGTAGATACCCTAAACAGAAGCCAAGAACGAACTATTGCATCAATAAATATGAAAAAGAAAGCCAACGATAAAGCTATTGAACAAATGAAAAAATGGCGAATTTACGGAACCGATTTTTTTTTTAATATCACCCCGAGCAAGGCGGTAACGCCACTGATGTGCAGGGGCTACGTAAGAGTGAAAAGATTGGAAATGAGAAAGCCGGAAACCACATCCTAAACAAGGAAACAAGGGATGAGCCTCTACACCTGTTCAATAGACGTGGGTGGAGTGTCAAACCGGGCGATAGTTTAGTCTATCTACTCCAGCTGATGTGGATGTGGGATGTGCGTTGTGGTACAGTGGATGTCTGCTCGGAGCCGAGTTCGAATTCCAGTTGAATCCATTGTATTCACTTACGCGCAAATACCCTTGGGAGAGGTATTAATCCGTCTCTTCCTTCCAGTTATGGGTTAAATAACAGGACAGATTGGGTTCTATAGCCTTGGTCGGCAACCAGTCTACCGCAGAAAGCAATGGCAACCTACTGCGGGATAATCTTCTGCCCAGTCAGTCATGTCTCTTTCGAGACATGATCGCCCAATCGTGTATCACGTATGGCACTTAACTGACTGACTGACTCCAATTGAAAAAAATAAAAAAGAAAAGAGTGAAAAAGAAAAAGCCGGAGACCACATCCTAAACAGGGAACAAGGGATGAGCCTCTAAACCTGTTCAATAGACGTGGGTGAACCGGGCGATAGTTTAGTCTATCTACTCCAAAAACCTGATGTTGATAAGGTTTTATCGTTGGTTGTTATGATGATCTGAATTAAAGGCTGAAACGGAAAGCTTTAATTTGCTGCGTAAGGCCAGAATCTTTTCACGAGGAACTTTCAGGCAAATATTATCGATAATAGTGAGAAACCAACCACAGAGGCATTACTTCTTTCTACTGAATTTTAAAATTTGTAGAAAACATGAAATCTGCTATAAAAATTTTATTCAAATTAAATAACAAAGTTAATATAGACGTTGCTTCTTAGCAATACAGACGTTGCTTCTAAGCAATACATACAAAAGAAAGCTAATAAAAAACGATACACATAACAAGGTAGGCGAATGCTAATTTGTAAATTACATTGGTCAACACGATTTTTGGTGCAAAGAAAAAAATTTTTTTTTTTGCTAATTTTATGGAGGCTAATTCCGAAAAATGACCTTAGATTTTCATGGTTAGCTACCGTTTTTGCTGTCCCAAAATTGCGCATTTTTGGAAGAAAGATCAATTTACGATAAACTATTTTTTATAAAAAACGATTTTTGAGTAAAAAATTTTAAAATAGAAGTACCGAATTTTTTCAATTTATCGTCAAATTAAATTAACGGATGTCTATTAAGGTTCATTTTTTTTACATAGCTTTCTATCTAATTTTCTGTATAATTACAGTGATGTGAGTGAAGAGTAAGGAGAATTATTCCATCAGAATATCAGAACGATGAAAAAGCGCTACCAGGGATGGGGGGGCGGGACAAACGAATGATAGCTGACTACTGCTGGAATATCAAAAGGGACTTAAATAACATTGAATATGACAATCAAGAGACAGGAATTTTTGTTACCATAGTTCTTATGTTCACGAAGGTATTATTTCTGTTATTAATTTATTAAATGATCTGATAAAAATACTTCTTAGTCTTGAGATATTCAGTTATTTTTAAAAGACTTAGGGTTTGATTCTTATTAAAAAAAATAGTACTTCTCAATAAGCAAGCCAATATTTGTTGGTTTAAATATGAATTGAGAAGTTTATAGGATTTTACTTTAAGAAATATTGCAATCAGTTAATATCATATATACAGAAAACAAATGAAAAGAATGCTCATTTTTTTTCTAAAAATGAGGAATTTTTGTACAGCAAGAACGGTATGTAGTATTTGTTTCTCGAAGTGTAGTTGGTAGAGGAATTAATGACCGCTTGGAACCGTTAGAACCCGACACTGCTTCACTCAGGACTCCGTTCCCTGCGCACCGTAAACAAGACACTGTCTCCCGAACACCGGTGTAGCCTTCATGAATCGTCAACACCAAACTGGCTTCGAAACAGAAGTTTGCTCTTTTTATCCGTTTTCGGTTTCGAGCAAGTGACCGAAATTGCTCGCATGTAAGAGCCTCGCTTTCGCCGATGACGCATGCGCCATGTCATCCCAAAAACTGCCTTGCATGAGCTTGCCTAGCAGTTCCATGAAACGCCTATGCAGACAACCCGCCTTCTCTTGCTTCGGCGAGGTAAGTCTCCCTCACATGGTAGCTAACCAAGGAAAAGTGAGGTCAGCGCCATCAAATTAGCTAAAAAAGATGTTTGGTGTCTCGACATCATCTTATTTATTTTTTTGTTGATAAGCAGTGTTGTTGTTGTTATTAACAGCATCGGGGGTCATGATTGAAAACAGGATCCGTGTCAATCCTTTTTTTAATTCAGTTTTCTTTTTCAAATTGTCCATAGTTATGGCTCGTTTATTATTGGCGCAAATATATGATCGGTGAGTTGCGAGTGGGTATCGTTTATATGAACCTTATCATTTAATTTCTAACATTTTTTTTTAATTTTTTTTTTTTTTAGAGAATATTTATATATGATATTTTTCGCCAGACCTATCCTCTATTTTGCTTTCTTTGGAAAATTATTTAAATTTTATATCATAACCAGAGATATAGACAAATTTGCTATTTACCTTGTTCGGACTGTTGACTTCATTCTTATTGTCATATTCACGACGTTCTGACCGTCGGGCTTCCTCATGTGATATACGTTGAAATTTCGAACTATGTACAGAACTAAAGACTTAAATTTTTTATTATTTGTTAGTCTAATACAAGACCCAAGAGCTACTAAAGTTAGTTACTGACTGAGATTATTGAAGAGGAAGAGAAACTCATAAGGAGACACACACACACACACACACACACACATATATATATATATATATATATATATATATATATATAGGTAACAGTTGAGTCTATACTGGGGAAGCATTCCTCTCGGGCGTTTGTTCTGGCTTTCGGGACTATGCTGAGGCTATACGATCAGTTTATTAATATATATTTCTGGTAAATTCCATGGTGCGATAAAAATCAACGAAAAACGTAAAATATATGGTAAATAAAATAAAATATTATTTCTCACACTTGCCCTCGTGTGCCGAAAACCGAATTATCGGGACAGAATCGATCTGAGTTGTAACAAAATATAACCGCAAAACTGTTGTTGTAGATGTCTAGAAATAGACGAACAGTCAAACAAATGGGAATGGTATCATTTATATGAACCTTGTCATTAAAGAAGTAAGACGTCTTGTTAATGTAGTTGTTGTAAAATAATAAAAGATCTGATTCGTACTAATATATTTCCTGTTGATCCAAATAAGAAATACGATACTACTAATTTAATTATCCATAATAACTCCCTCCCACCCCCACCAACTGATGTCTTACGTAAAAACCAACATTATATATCAATTCAAATGTCCCTTGGAAAAATGTATCTCCGACAAAAAAACATATATATGTAAGATTTACAACAATTACATTAACAAGGCGTTTGTCTGACCATTCGTCCATTTCTAGACATCTACAATAACATTCCTGTCTAGATTCACAATATAAAAAAATAATGATCGATAATACAATTATCCTACACCAAGAAAACAACAAAAGCAAACTACAAATTCTCGATGCAATATTCATTAAAAAAAAAAACTTAAGCCGTCAATTAATAGAATCAGCTATGAATACTGTAGTAATGTTCTAAAATGTTTATAGAAAGAATAATTTTTTTTCATGCTTTAATGCGTGCATGACCATGACATAATAAAAAATCCCATTTTGGACTATTTTCAAGTTCTAATGAACAATAAGCAATTCGTCAACCGTTATATTTGAAACAAGAAGAAAATTTACAGAAATCTTTGCAACATAGTTTGGTGCATATTTTTTTGTTAACACAACTCAAACCTCTTAAGATGATCTCCGAAGAAGATTGAAAGTACTCGGGAATAATGAGAAATGAATAATAATCTGTCAAGGCTACAGCTAATTTCTTACATTTTCAATTATAATATCCGTTAGTATGAACGGATTTTATTAAGAATAAGCAGACACAATGTTTGTAATTTATTTACTCTGACATATATATTCACACTAGCAGTATAGCCTGGCGTTGCTCGGGTGTAATGAAAGCTTTAAAACTAATCTATGGTCCTGGAGCTCAGACTCTTTAGACGTTGGCACGAAAGACTAAAAAGCAGTAGTTGTTTCCAGTTAAAGCAAAACTGTAGACTGAAAGAAAAATGAATGGATGTAAGTCAAATTTTGATTTCCTGGTATCGATATCAAATAAGTCTTTTCGTCGTAAACTGAATTTTGAAGGCTAAATAAGTCCTCTGAGTAAATGGTATCATGGCTGAGACTAAGAACTACAATTATACCTACTTAGAGCCAAACCCGAAGAAAAAACTAAAATAAAAGGGCTAAAAAAATACAGACCTACAGGCAGATAAACAGACACACACACACAAACATCTTGCGTTATATATATATATATATATATATATATATATATATTATCGATTTTCTGCACTATTGTAAGTATCTGAATATCGTTTCTTATATCTTTGTCTATGAGTGTATAACCCGACTTTTTCGATTTTTAATATTTATCAGGGGTGGGTACCTTAACACAAAACCTAGCTAAGAACACTCGCAGACGCTTATAGTACAACTGTGTAAATTTTCAAGAAAATCGGTTCAGGCGTTTCGGAGTCTATAGGTAACGGACACACACACACACACACACACACACACACAGGCAAAATTCAATTTATAAATAAGTTTAGATTAGATTTCTGGCCAATCAGAATCTTCTTCTTTAGTAGTCGTTACAAGTCTTTGTTATCAGAGTTCGATCCCCAACCAGTTGCTGTATAAATTTAGGTTTGTTCTTATGAATATCAACCTTCTGTAGCGTTTTGCTATTTTCTTTTCCAACCGGTGGGGTGCTTACGATGAATAAGCAAATTCCCTAGATCGTGCTGGGGGGGGGGGGATGTTTGTGGCTGAATGGAAACTGAGGGAGTAAAGAGGAAGGAATGCGAAACTCGTGTGTTTTTAATTTAAAAAAAAATTCTTCTTGAAGAATCCAAATGCAAGGGAAAAAATGTCATGAATAAAAGTGGAGGTAGAATAAGGGGTAAAGGTAAACGTGATAGATGTCTAGATGATTGTTTCTCGATATATTGAAGATAAAGCAGAAATTACCAGGACATTCTAAAATCCGGGACTCTACATACTACAAACCTTTTTTTTTTTACAACCAGCATAAGAATTTAAAAGAAACTGGAGAGGATTTTGTGACCTCTCATTTGGCTTGGTTTTGTTTAGCGACATATCAACACTTGTATGGGTTGTTTAATGCCAAAATCTGAATATTTTGTAGTTAATTTTTTTTAATGATTTTAGTGATACATGTTTTACTGATTAACCCATATCTGGGAGAAGAGGTGACTTCATAGCTTTTTCAAAAGTAAGTGAACCTAACATGAATTAGAACTCTGCTATCTGATTAGCGATTCCGGGATATTAACCATTTCACTACTCGTGTACCCAAGCTTATTTGGCATTCCCAAACGATCATCCATCTCGTTGCTGTCATGGTTCGACGTTGCTTAACTTCAGTAATCCTACAGGAATCGGTATTTGAACGTAACGGGTTTGTGAGTTTTGTTAAACGACATATCAATCTCTGTGGGTTATTTAATCTCAAAAAGTGGGGTTTTAAGGTATTCCTTTTAATGCTCAGTTATTGTGAGAAGCTTGATTTAGTCAGATTTTAATTGAACACTTTGTTTTTATTCTTCTTTATTTTAGAAAACTGGAAAGTCTTCTAGTTTTGTATTCAACAATGTTTTGCTGAGAATGTTAATGTGTTATGGTATACATTTTTGAAGGAAAAATGATTATCTAAACTTATTTATAAATGGAACTTTGTGTGTGTGTATATACAATGTGTGTGTGTCTCCGTTATCTATAGACTTCGAAATGGCTGAACCGATTTTCTTGAAAATTTGCACAGTTGTACTATAAGCGTATGTGAGTGTTCTTACCTAGGTTTTGTGTCGAGGTACCCCTCGATAAATATCGATTATCGAAAAAAATCGGGTTATAGAAGGAGTGGTCTGAATTTTTAATCAAATTTGATACTCATAGACAAAGACATAAGAAACAATATACAGAAGTTTCAAGGTTGCAGTTCTTACAATAGTGCAGAAAATCGATAATATATATATATATAAAAGCTTTCATTACACCCGAGCAACGCCGGGCTATACTGCTAGTTTTTCTATAAAAGTATATTTTTATATATATATTTTTATAAAAGTATTTTTTATACTTTCATGGTGTTTGGGGGTTAACTATTTGCCCATAGCTGGGACCCTAACAGGTTCTTCTACTACGGGTCAGGGTGGACCTGAGAACAATTAAGAGGTGGTTCCATGTTTGTCACAACCTCGTAATGAGAGGCCTTGCTGCCGGATTCAGTTTACCGTTATGCCCAGGTCCGAACGTAATGGGTGATAACTTGGGAATGACAGGTGCTGTAAGCGTGGGTGGTGCAATGGATAACGGCTCTTTATTGTTAATCGGTGAGCTGAGTTCCAATTGCCAGTGCGTTCGTTATATTCACTGCGCGCAAACATCCTGGATTAATCCAGCTTTTCTCTCCCTATCCAGGGGTTAATTAATAAGGCTTGTATCACTAAGTCACTGTTATTTCTTCTTTCACCAAAAAATTCTTGCAATCTAAAAACAACATTCTGGCTTTAGATAGCCTTCAAAGTGATTATAAGCTGTAGAAAATGAATCAACCAACCAATATTGATTGCCTGCACAGACATGTCTTTAGATTTATTTACATTCTTTGAAGTATAAATGTATAGAAACTATCGTGGTCACAAAGTGAGGGATCATTTTATATACTGATTGTAGTATAGAATTGATCCCCGACTTTATACGCACATTATAATTTCTTTATCAAATTCCGATTGGGTACGAATCCACCTCTTCTACTCCAGCTATGGGTTAATTAGTAAGACTTGTATCAGTAAGCGATTATTATCTAAAAACAAAATTGTTACTTTCTCAAAATATTTTCTGGCTTTAAATAATCTGCAAAGGGTTGATAAGCCGTAAAAAACGAGTCGATATTCACAGCTACAAGTTCTATTGAAAATTAGACTGGGCTCCCTCTTAAGCAATATAAGACAAACTTGTTTTGGGGAAATTATTGAAACGTTTTAATTTCTGGCCTAAGTTATCACGACCTATCGACTTCTGTACTCCGCGGCCTTCTTCTGTCGATCTGGGTAATCTTTGTCAATTTACACGTGGACTATTGTACTCCTCTTCATGGCTGTTATCGCAACGTTTCCGTCATTGCGTCATCCGGCCTTCATCAAGTGTATGTCGATCCGGGTAATCTTTGTCAATTTACACGTGGACTATTGTACTCCTCTTCATGGCTGTTATCGCAACGTTTCCGTCATTGCGTCATCCGGCCTTCATCAAGTGTCTGTCGATCCGGGTAATCTTTGTCAATTTACACGTGGACTATTGTACTCCTCTTCATGGCTGTTATCGCAACGTTTCCGTCATTGCGTCATCCGGCCTTCATCAAGTGTATGTCGATCCGGGTAACCGACAGGGAATTCCAAAACGAACCCTTTATTTCATCAACGGGGGTAGACTGTTTTGGCTTTACTGTCCATGTGTAAGGATATCTTGTCTAGTTCTTATTTTCAGTACTGGTCAGATATTATTCATCCTATTTTCACGGAATCCCGGGGGACTATAACCTAGTGGATGAAAGGGTTGCTTCGTGAATTTGATGACATGGTAATTGTGATTTCAATACCTGAGACGGTGTACATGGACTCAGTGGAAACAGGACGAATAACCGAGTAGTACTAAAAATAAGAACCAAATGAAATGTCCTTAGAAATGGGCAATAGAATGAGATAACAATGAGGATGATTGTCTGCATGTATGAATAACTTCACATTCCAGAAATTAAGACATAAACCTCTTTTTCTTGATAGCATCCGGGCTCAGGCCGTCCGGGCTCATGTCGTCCTTGTCAGGCCGTCCGGGCTCATGTCGTCTTATTCTTTTGACTTGTTTGAATTGCTTGCTCTATTTATCACAAATCTGTGTCTGCACTACTTGAATTTGGGGGCGTATACTCCTGGGGATTGTAGGAAATTTTGCAATTATATTTTGTTAGGGAGACGTGGTGGCGTAATTGATAAAGGATCGGATTGCGTAATCGGAGAGTCGAGTTCGAATTCCTGTACTGGTCATTACATTCACTTATGTGCTAATACCTTTGGTAAAAGGTATAAATCCGTTTCTTTTTCTTTTCGCGATGATTAAATAGCAGGGAAGACTGGGTTCTATAGCTTTGAAATTTGAATTGAAAACAATCCTGGAGATAAAAGGGTTTGCATATGGTGAACACACCTGCCTTTAAAAGATGACAAGTTATAGAAGCGTCGACATTAACGAACAAATCGAGCTTGATGGCTTGAGTTCATCGATAGATTAAGAAAAGAAGTTTTGTTCGATTCAGTCGACAATTTTATTTCATTAATTTTGTCCGAAATTCATATTTTATTCTGTTCTGTTTATACAGATACTAGCAGTATAGCCCGGCGTTGCTCGGGTGTAATGAAAGCTTTAAAACTAATCTATGGTTCTGGACTCAGCCTAAAGAATACTTGTGTGAAGTTTGGTGAGAATCAGATAAAAATTGTGGATTTGTATAAAGGACATACAGACAGATAAACACACACACACACACACACACAAACATCTTGCCTTATCTCTCTCTCTCTCTCTATATATATATATATATATATATATTATCGGTTTTCTGCACTATTATAAGAATTGTAACCTTGAAACTTCTGAATATCGTTTCTTATGTCTTTGTCTATGAGTGTATCAAATTTGATTAAAATCGGACCACTCCTTCTGTAACCCGATTTTTTCGATTATCGATATTTATCGGGGGTATCCTCACGGACACTTGTAGTACAACTGTAAATTTTCAAGAAAATCGGTTGAGCCGTTTCAGAGTCTATAGGTAACGGACACACACACACAGTTCCATTTATAAATAAGTTTAGATATATTCTTATGAATACCGACTTTCTCAGTATTTATAAGAAACTGGTTGGTTTCCGTGTGGTAGACAGGGTTTGGTTAATTACATAGCTTTTTTTTTTTCTAGAACACTTGGATTTATACTAATTCAAAGTGATGTTGTGATATTGATACACAAAACCTTATTAGAAAAAGGGAATAAAATCACCATGTACAAGGCCCGGTGGCTGCTCGTGGTAGAGCGTTACTATATGGCGTAGTTTATATGGCTAGGAGAGGAAGATAACTGTTAACTTCAGATGTGAACAGGTCAAGATTGCTGTGATTGGGGAAGCATTCTCTTGGGAGTTTGTTCCATAGGGACGTTGTTGTTTATAGAAAGAAGCTCAGTAAAATTTCTCGTTGATGCATGACGGAGAGAGAGTGAGTTGTTTGCTACTATGGCGGGTCGTCGATGGCCATATCGAATGCCGGGAAGCAGGATCAATACCAGAAGCGCGGGGTGTTGTGACGGGACAGCTCCGTCCTTTTCAGGGCGAAACGAGGCCGGTGATTAGCGAAAGGAATCGGTCAGCTACTCTCACATCGGTGGGAGTAGAGAAACGGTAAATAATAATTGCTCCCCATGTCGTTTGGTGTTTTGGGGAGCGCAGCTTAATCTGATGCATATTATGATAGTTTTAGGCTCGGACGTATTCGTTAAATTTTGTGTCGCACGTGCAGCTGGATTTTCTTTACGGCGGGTCTTAAAATCAGCCATTGTTTGTAGAAAGTCAGGTCGTTTCATTCTGGGGAGCAGCTAATAGCTGCTGCTGCTGTTATAGTCGTTTCTTTCTAGGGAGCGGCTATCAGTTAGTCGCGACAAGGGTCGTTTCTTTCTAGGGAGCGGCTATCAGTTAGTCGCGACAAGGGTCGTTTCTTTCTAGGGAGCGGCTATCAGTTAGTCGCGACAAGGGTCGTTTCTTTCTAGGGAGCGGCTATCAGTTAGTCGCGACAAGGGTCGTTTCTTTCTAGGGAGCGGCTGTCAGTTAGTCGCGACAAGGGTCGTTTCTTTCTAGGGAGCGGCTATTAGTGGCCGCGACAGACTCATTACATCCCGCCTGTGAGAGTGAGGTTGGAGCATGTAAAATAATTCTTCACGAAAAAGGCCTCAGAGAAGCTTTTGAACTCTATCAAGACTGGAAAGCGAGGTCTGGGCAGCTCCTGCCCAGATATGGCAACAGTACTCCATTTTCGGCCTGAACCGGCTCTTATAAAGGCAGAGGATAGCATGAGTGGTCAGTTACTTACTATAGGAGTATAGAGAGCCGATCAGTTTATCTGAATCTTTAGCGATGGATCGTATACAGGAATACCTCTTGAGGTCTCGGGTGAATCTGAGGCCTAATATCCTCTCAAAGCATTAGTCCTCCTCGAGGGGATATTTCGAGGTCTGATCAGGGGGTGATGGAATGTAATCAATTTGGTTTTGAAGGCATTGAATTTAACTTCTCAGTGAACAAAAACTGGCTAGTTAACGTTAAATCGGCCGCCAATCTCTGATCGGCAAGACTTTCGGAGGTGCGCTCGTATATTGTCGTATCATGAGCACAGATGTCTACAAATAATCTGAGTATATTAAGTAGATCATTTATGCAAGTCAGAATAAGGTTGATCAGAGAAGTGTCCTCTGTGGGTCGCCTGCATTGAGCACTAGGACCTCGGAGGATTGTCTATTAATAACTACCTTCAGGGATCTGTTAGGAAGAACTCTTCTATAGCCGAGAAGCTTGTTTAGTAAACCTTTGTTCTACATCTACGAGATATCTAATGCTATGATTCTTGTGGTATGTGTGTCGTCAAGGGACTCACTAATTCTGTGTGTACTGCTAACTAAAATATCAGCAGTAGATCGGGCTGATCGAAACTCGTACTGCTCGTCGCGCAAGAGGTTGTTTCTATCTAGGTGCTCGACAACCTTGTTGATAGAGGCCTCAGCTGATGATACGGAAACTAATGGTTTTGTACTGGAAGAGGAAGGATTGGTTGCTTGTATTCTTGAAATCGAACATTCACTTGCCACCTTTTAACATACTTGGGAAAATTCCTTTAAGCAGCGGTTAAATAACTTTGCTAGAATCTGGGTTAACTCTGAATTGATTATCTTAGGGACGACCACTGACATTTTATCCGGGCCAGTGACTTTTTTGGGTCTAGGTTTTTGATAAGTGTAGTGACTTCTTTTACTCAGATGAGTATATTATTGAGATTGTGCTCAAATCGAAGCGAAGAGCTTCGTTTTGTCTACCGAGGAGGGTATGACTTCAGGGCCATTTTAGTGAGAACAGCTGTTTTGCCTTTGTTAATAATTTGGTTTGTGGTCTTACGGAATTCGCGAAATTCAATGTTTCTTTTCAAACTTGGTCTGGACAGCTCGCACGTAGCTGCAGTTTGCGTTTTCCAAAATTCTCTTAAAGTGGTTGCGGGCGGTTCTGAAAGAATTAAGGGCCAGACTACATTGTTTCTTGTGACAGATTTTAAAGAATTGTCTTTGAGTTAGGGATGCAGTGCATTAGGGGTGAACCGGGGCTGAGTGTTTTGTTTTTCTGGATTGTTTATTTTTTTATAACACACTCCGTTCCAGATAGGATCCATTCAGTGATCAAGGCACCAATTTTGGAAGCAGCATTTCTGAAGTTTGGGAGAGGAGCTTCCGTCTTATCAGACCGAAAGCTGTTCCAGAATTCCTTCTCTTAGCAAAAACCGTTCTATCGAATGGTAAATCAGGCGATGTCATTGGTTTGAAGTTAATTGGTTTGGATTAGGGAATGGTCAGACGTGCCAATGTGGTAAAACTTTTGCTGTGCATAAAGTGGGGGATCAGTTTTATTTTTATAAAGTAATAAACTGATCCCCCACTAATTACTACTTAATAATATAATACATTTCTTTCACCTCTATCTATGAGTCAATTAACAGGACAGATTGAGGTTTATAGCCTTGGCTGGCAACCAGTCTACCGCAGAAAGTAATGGTAACCTACTTGAGATTGATTGGGGAATGACCAGATATTCCAGTAGGAGTAAAACTTTTGCTGTGCATTTGTCAGGGCAGGATGTTAGAAAAAGGTCGAGAAGGTTCGTCTGGTGTCTCGTCGCATCCGGGATCCGTGTGGGTTCTTTAATGATCTGGGTTAAATCGACGGAGAAATCTTTGCAATATCTGTCTTCCTCATTGGTTGTGTTAAAGTGAACGAACTACTCCTTGTGGTGAACATTAAAACCACCACGTGTGGGGAAAATTATCCGAGAGAAATTGTCTGACAATATTGTCCATCCTCTCTGATATTCGATTGAAGATTACAGACCCTTCATTTTGAAGACGACACAGCAAAGACGAATGTGGGACTATGGAAATCTCACGCGGAAACACATACAGGACGGTAGGGTACACTTTTTTTTTTTTTTTTTTTTTTTGTTCCTGCAGCGGAGAAACCTGTCCTTAATGTAGGCACCAAGCGATTTAGGTGGTCGTATTTTGTTATAATAAGCCAGGAATTGTGAGCTCCTGCAATAGAATTGAGGCATTGATAACCGTTTCAAACAAGAGGTCAGGTTTAAACTGGAGATGGAATTAATCTTCTGGTGAGTTGAAACGTAAACTCCTTACATTGGTGTAAGTATACGAGGGGGTATCTCGTTCTCTTTTAGTTTCCCTCTCTCGTTCTCTTTAGTTTCCCTCTCTCGTTCTCTTTAGTTTCCCTCTCTCGTTCTCTTTAGTTTCCCTCTCTCGTTCTCTTTAGTTTCCCTCTCTCGTTCTCTTTAGTTTCCCTCTCTCGTTCTCTTGGTTTCCCTCTCTCGTTCTCTTTAGTTTCCCTCTCTCGTTCTCTTTAGTTTCCCTCTCTCGTTCTCTTTAGTTTTCCCTCTCGTTCTCTTTAGTTTCCCTCTCTCGTTCTCTTTAGTTTCCCTCTCTCGTTCTCTTTAGTTTCCCTCTCTCGTTCTCTTTAGTTTCCCTCTCTCGTTTCTCTTTAGTTTCCCTCTCGTTCTCTTTAGTTTCCCTCTCTCGTTCTCTTTAGTTTCCCTCTCTCGTTCTCTTTAGTTTCCCTCTCTCGTTCTCTTTAGTTTCCCTCTCTCGTTCTCTTTAGTTTCCCTCTCTCGTTCTCTTTAGTTTCCCTCTCTCGTTCTCTTTAGTTTCCCTCTCTCGTTCTCTTTAGTTTCCCTCTCTCGTTCTCTTTAGTTTCCCTCTCTCGTTCTCTTTAGTTTCCCTCTCTCGTTCTCTTTAGTTTCCCTCTCTCGTTCTCTTTAGTTTCCCTCTCTCGTTCTCTTTAGTTTCCCTCTCTCGTTCTCTTTAGTTTCCCTCTCTCGTTCTCTTTAGTTTCCCTCTCTCGTTCTCTTTAGTTTCCCTCTCTCGTTCTCTTTAGTTCCCTCTCTCGTTCTCTTTAGTTTCCCTCTCTCGTTCTCTTTAGTTTCCCTCTCTCGTTCTCTTTAGTTTCCCTCTCTCGTTCTCTTTAGTTTCCCTCTCTCGTTCTCTTTAGTTTCCCTCTCTCGTTCTCTTTAGTTTCCCTCTCTCGTTCTCTTTAGTTCTCTCGTTCTCTTTAGTTTCCCTCTCTCGTTCTCTTTAGTTTCCCTCTCTCGTTCTCTTTAGTTTCCCTCTCTCGTTCTCTTTAGTTTCCCCTCTCTCGTTCTCTTTAGTTTCCCTCTCTCGTTCTCTTTAGTTTCCCTCTCTCGTTCTCTTTAGTTCCCTCTCTCGTTCTCTTTAGTTTCCCTCTCTCGTTCTCTTTAGTTTCCCTCTCTCGTTCTCTTTAGTTTCCCTCTCTCGTTCTCTTTAGTTTCCCTCTCTCGTTCTCTTTCGTTTCCCTCTCTCGTTCTCTTTAGTTTCCCTCTCTCGTTCTCTTTAGTTTCCCTCTCTCGTTCTCTTTAGTTTCCCTCTCTCGTTCTCTTTAGTTTCCCTCTCTCGTTCTCTTTAGTTTCCCTCTCTCGTTCTCTTTAGTTTCCCTCTCTCGTTCTCTTTAGTTTCCCTCTCTCGTTCTCTTTAGTTTCCCTCTCTCGTTCTCTTTAGTTTCCCTCTCTCGTTCTCTTTAGTTTCCCTCTCTCGTTCTCTTTAGTTTCCCTCTCTCGTTCTCTTTAGTTCCCTCTCTCGTTCTCTTTAGTTTCCCTCTCTCGTTCTCTTTAGTTTCCCTCTCTCGTTCTCTTTAGTTTCCCTCTCTCGTTCTCTTTAGTTCCCTCTCTCGTTCTCTTTAGTTTCCCTCTCTCGTTCTCTTTAGTTTCCCTCTCTCGTTCTCTTTAGTTTCCCTCTCTCGTTCTCTTTAGTTTCCCTCTCTCGTTCTCTTTAGTTTCCCTCTCTCGTTCTCTTTAGTTTCCCTCTCTCGTTCTCTCTTTTTCTCATTCGCTGGTTGCCTTATTCATAAATCATCTGGATTTAAACTATTTTGTTTGGTATTGCTGTCACACCAAACGCAGCCCATCCGAAAATTTCCCCCTCCCTGCCCGTTCGCTTATCTCGGACAACATTACTGACCGACTGACTGGGAGTTGCATTAAGGTTACAGTGACCTACAATTGGCCGTCGGCACTGTCAACGTCATTTAACTCACGAACCGACGGTATGAGGGCAGGAAACGAGGTCCTTTATAGAAAAGTGCTTTATAAATTAGGGGCTGACTCTTATTCGTAGTTTGCAAGAAAAGAAGCAATTAAGACAAATTAAAACGTGGCCTGTAACTGTAATGATAGCGTTAAACAGTAAAGACGACGTAAATATCATTTCTGAACTACATTCGAGACTTCGATCGCATTTTGGGGCACTTTTTAAGTATATTGGACCATGTGTAAATAAATAGTTCATCATTCATTCTTTAAGCATGTTTTTTCGAAAAGTCAGACACTCGTTCATATTTCCACCGAAAACCGTTAACTCTGTCTAAATAAAAGCGTTAAATGTGCCATTGCAAAAGTATTTTTCGAATTTATTTAAATTTTTTTTGTTATTATTATTTATAGATAGAAAAAAAAAGTGAAAATTTAAAATGTTTTAGCGGATGTCGCTTTCTCTTCTTGCAAGATGGAACCTGGGAAAATTGAAATTCTGGAATAGCAAAACCTGAATTCCGATTACGTTTGAAGGAAAATGGAAACAAAAAGGGTACTTATAGTCTGTTGGAATTTCCAGACCTATAATAAAGAAAGGGGGTTTGGAAAATTTAACACTCGTAGGTAAAGGGACAGGCAAAAACAACAGCTCATCTGACAAGTTTGTGTGAATGGTTGGCGGAAAAGGGGGGGGTAAAATTTTGACACAGTGATATATGGAGAAGTAATAGGAAGTTGTGGAGAAACATGATTACCCACCTACTGAAAGTACACGACACATAGAAGACCCTTAAGTCGTTCTCTAATAGAGGTCATACCGCAAAGTCCATAGGATTAATATAAAGGCTTGATGGAAGCCAAATTAACTTGTCAAAAAGTCTACGGAAATGTCTCTCGCACTAGTTCTGTCAAATCGGCCCTGGGTGCAGGGGTCCTGTATTTAGTGGTGACATGGCACCTTCGAAGTATGGCTGGCAACCAGGGGAAAAACCTCTCTCTCTCTCTCTCTGCTTATGCCCCTCTCTCTCTCTCTCTCTCTGCTTATACCCCCCTCTCTCTCTGCCTCTCTCCGGCATTAGCTTGTAAACTCTGCTATCCTCTTCCTTTTTTTTCCACATTGAAATGTATTTGGACACCTTTGGGAATGTTTGCTGGTGAAGTGATGTTTGCTATTTTATGCCTCTCTCTCTCTATCTAGCAACAATTTACCCATCGCAATCTGTATATTATAAATATTAAAGAAAAAATAACATTCTTTAATATTTATAATATACAGATTGCGATGGGTAAATTGTTGCTATCTTATATCTGGAAATAATTTTAAATTTCAATAGTAAGTCACTGCTGCAAGATGATTCTCTTCGTCGTCATCCTGCAGCCTTGGCCGAGATAGAACTCACTACACCCTTTCAGTATTTCCTGTGCATTTGGAACTCTGACGCAGTTTATAGCGAAATTCATAATCTTGTCAAACAGCTGAATACTTGATGCTTCGACAGGGCTACAAAGAGTGTTTTTATTGTGACACCAACACTACATGGGTTGCCTCCAGGCCCATTCAACCCATAAATGGAGGCAACAGACGGAATAATACCTTTCCCAAGGGTACCAGTGCTTAAGTGAATGCAGGGTACTCAACTGGAATTCGAACTCGGCTCACCGATTTCTCTTTCCAAGCCGACATCCACTGCACCACAACGCACATCCGTCACTGAACGCTTACAGCGCCTGGACTTCCAAGCGGTCACCCATCTAAGTACTGACAAGGCTCAACGTTGCTTAACTTCGGTGATCGAACGAGAACCGGTGTATTTAACGTGATATGGCCGTAAGCTCTTCACCCGAATGCTGTAATGTCCCTTAAACAATTTGAAAACAATATTCGCTTTGAAAATCAGGCAGCTGCATTAAAAAAAAAATACCATTCAGCTTTGAGCACAGAAATATCAATTTGGAGAACAGGAAGCACGAGCAGCATTGTTAAACGCTGACAAATGCATCAAATGAATGTCATCGTTTTTTATACCAACATCACATCCGTGTTGATATTTCTCCCCTCCCCCGTTCGTAAGTGTGCAATAGCTATGTTTAAATATAGCCACTCCTTACTTAACTATGCGCTATAGAATTTTATAAAATAAAAAAAATCAACATATCTGTATTGTATTCATTGTATGATGAAGATTTTGATCATAAATGTTATTTCTTTCCCCTCTTTCTGCAAAATGAAGTGAAAAAATAAAATTTGACTTGTCCTGTATCTACAGAAGGAAAAACGTACTAATGTCAGTGTTAGGAATCGTCGAATTTGTTTATAACTTTTACTCTTCGGCACGCTACTGTATAAACATTTAGAAATAGATTGACAGCTGATCTTGAAAATGACCTTCAATCTGTTGTTAAATGAGGTAAGAAATGTCTCATTAATTTTAACGCAAAACTAAATCTCTCTCACTCACTCACTCACTCACTCACTCACTCACTCACTCACAAAGAGCCTTTTTCTATTTTGCCTTCCTTCAGAATTGAGAATAACACAATCCACCCTCTAGGTCGAATGCTTTTTAATGATATAGTCGATAAACTTCATTTGGCAGTAAGACCTTTGAACGGGAGTTTTGAGGTTTTAAGGAGCGTGGAACCAACCCCTAATTGCTATTGTGCCCAAGCCCACGGGCGAGAGCACCTGTTAGTGTCCGAGATATTGGTAAATACTTACCCTGCAAACAAAACAAAACCCCATGAAAGTATGAAAATATATTTCTATAGCCAAAAATACCAGAAATACATTTTTATATAAAAATTACTAACAATATCTACTGATGGGAAAATTACAAACAATATAAAAAAAATTCTTTCATGATTGATGTATATTTTCTTAAACTGTACTCCAAAATATAACTTCAATAATTTTATTACATAAAACACATGTACTACTCTCTCTCAAGCGATAATGTTCACACAAACATGTATATGCGCAAAAGCTGAGTATCATCTACCATGTATTCAATTGTGAAAGCAGAACAACATTTACATTTATTTTTTAACGTTCACCAAAAATTAAATTTCAGTATTTTTTTTTTAATCATTTCACCCCCAAGCAAGGCGGTACCGCCACTGATGTGCTGAGGGGCTATATAAGAGTTCAAGTTTTAGGCAGAAGGAGAGTGAAGAGAAAGACGAACCAGTTACAGGGGGTGTCACAGAAAGAGCAAAAGAAGGATGGGAATATCGGCGTGAAGACAGTTACGAAGGTAGAGAGAAAGGAAAAGAACAAGATATACGGGGTGATGTAGAAAGGACTGGAGTCAAGTGGATAAGAGATCGGAATTGACATTGCATTTAAATTTCTGGAGGTTGTTCCACAGGCGGGAAGCGCGAGAAAAGAAGCTGGTGGAGTAGAATTGTCGCCTGCATTTGGTTGATCAAACTGTAAAAGGAGTGAGAAACAAACAAATCGGATCAATTCTAATGATATGAATTGAAAGAATTATATTGAATCAATTGCGAGGTCAGCTACTAGGGAAGTTGACTCGCTATGTTGTACGAAACATTTCTTCTCGCCCGAATCTATCCTCCCCGTCTTAAGTTTACAATTCGTTCGTGCATTGAATATTGCTGCCACATCTGGTCTGGTGCTTTTTCTATTTTGTTATGAACGGGGTGTTTGTCTCATAACTCAGTCAGTCAGTCAGTTGAGTGCAATACATGATACACGCTTGGGTGATCATGTCTCGACACAGACATCACTGACTGGGCAAAAGATTATCCCGCAG
Source organism: Ascarosepion bandense (assembly GCA_037127315.1). Taxonomy (NCBI): domain Eukaryota; kingdom Metazoa; phylum Mollusca; class Cephalopoda; order Sepiida; family Sepiidae; genus Ascarosepion; species Ascarosepion bandense. The sequence goes on from JBBBDQ010000418.1 coordinate 3,324,371, forward strand.
TAGGTTACCATTGCTTTCTGCAGTAGACTGGTTGCCGACCAAGGCTATAGAACCCAATCTGGCCTGTTATTTAACCCATAACTGGAAGGAAGAGACGGATTAATACCTTTCTCAAGGGTATTTGCGCGTAAGTGAATGCAATGAATTCAGCTAGAATTTGAACTCGGCTCCTCGATTTCTTGTTCCGAGCCGATACCAAATGCACCACAACGCACATAAGCGGATGTGCGTTGTGGTACAGTGGATATCGGCTCGGAACGAGAAACCGGGGAGCCGAGTTCGAATTCCAGTTGAATCCATTGTATTCACTTCCGCGCAAATACCCTTGGGAAAGGTATTAATCCGTCTCTTCCCTCCAGTTATGGGTTAAATAGCTGGACAGATTGGGTTCTATAGCTTTGGTCGGCAACCAGTCTACCGCAGAAAGCAATGGCAAACTACTGCGGGATAATCTTCTACCATTTTACACGGAGAAACATTAAAACATTAAAACTGATTCTGTATATACAGAATCAGTCCCAAGTTATCGGGTTGTGTATCACAACCATTAGGGCAGGAGAACATACATTGACGGCCATAATCCAAGTCTGTTGAATCGTGCGTTTCACGTCTGAATGTCGCGTTGATCACGTGACTCGCGTGGACCCACTTTTCAGAGGTAAAAAGGGAGATACTCTGTTTTGGAACAGGAAAGGGTACTTGTTTCCTGTTTAGGATGTGGTTCCTGGCTTTTTTTTTTCCCAATCTTTCACTTTTTTCTTTTCTCTTTTTTTTTGTTCTCAATTGGAGTAGATAGACTTAACTATCGCCCGGTTCACACTCCCCCCCACGTCTTTTGAACAGGTGAAGAGGCTCATCCCTTGTTTCCTGTTTAGGATGTGGTTCCCGGCTTTCTTTTTTCTATTTTTTTTTCCCATTCTTCTTTCACTTTTTTTCTTTTCTCTTTTTTTTTTGTTCTCAATTGGAGTAGATGGACTTCACTATCGCCCGGTTCACACTCCACCCACGTCATTTGAACAGATGAAGAGGCTCTTCCCCACCCCGTATATCATTTCCTTTCTCTCCACCTTTGCAACTGTCATCACACCTGTATTCCCATCCTTCTCTTGCTCCTTTCTAACTGGTTCGTCTTCCTCTTCACTCTCTTCTCATTAATCTTTTTACTCTTATGCAGCCCCCTGCACATCAGTGGCATTGCCACCTTCCTCGGGGTGACACGATTAAAAAAAACATTTACTGAGAGATTTTTTATAAAAAGACGAATTTGCAACGCTTTCTAGACGTGGCGTCTCGGTTTCCCACTTTCATTTTCCTCTGCCTTTTCTACAAATATTTTCATGGCAATTGTTCTGATGAAGTTTCATTTGTTACTTCGACTTCAATAAAGTGTAACCGTAAATTCTATGTTAATAGTTTCTTTTCTTTCACTTCTGCTCTGTGGTACTCTCTTTCGGGTTCAGGCTTTCCTATCAGCTACGACCTCCAAACATTTAAATGTAGTGTCAATAGTCATCTTCAGTTTCCTTGAAGCTTGGTCTTTTAATATGCCCTCTCTCTCCTGTTGTGTTCCTTGGTATGACGGTAAACTGCATCCGGCAGCAAGGCCTCTGATTCGGAGGTGGTGAGGAGCATGGAACCACCTCTTAATTGCTGTTGTTCCCAGGTCCACCTTGACATGGATTGGTAGCACCTGTTAGGGTCCCAGCTATGGGTAAATAGTTAACCCCCAAACTGAGGTTAAAACACTATGAAAATATAAAAATACACTTTTATAGAAATAATATATATATATATATATATATATATATATACACAGACTTTTATAGAAAAATATACACTTTTGAATAAAAAATATTACCATAACACATTTTTGAAAAAAAAAAAATGCCATCATACATTTTGTAAGGAAAAAATTATCAGCAATACATTTTTGAATACAAAACTAGAAGACATCTTCAGTTTTCTAAAATAAAATAAAAATAAATTTTCTTCAAAATCTGACTAAATCAACCTTCTTACTATAACCGAACATTAAAAAAAATATTCTTAAACTCTACCTTTTCGGCATTAAATAACCCACAGAGGTTGATATGCCGTGAAACAAAACTCAAACTCTCCTTTCGTAATCTTTGCTGTTGTTATCACAACTTTTCGGTTGTTGTGCTGAACAGCCTTCTTCAGGCATCTTACAAAGTTTTTTTTTTTTTTTTTTTTTTTCACTATACTGTCCAGATCTATGGATATATCGTCCCTTTTAATTTTTAACACCTTTTCAATGCTTTTGTTTCCACTCGACACTACGTCACCCAATGTTTGAACTCGCATTTACCAAATTCACTTCTTGGTCTATTACTAAGAAAATTGTTTCGCTATGTCGTTCTAGACCATTCTTCTTTCCAGAATTTGTCTTGCAGCTTTATAGGTCAACTATTCATCTGTGCACTGAATATTGTTGCTACATCTGGTCTGGGTTTTTGACAAACCTGATAGAGGAATCTGCAATGTTATCAGTCCAGTGCTGGCATCTCCTCTTGCACAACTTTCTTGCCGCCGTAATGTAGCTTCCCTCTGCTTTTTCTATATTTTTCTATTTTTTTATAAGCTTTCCTATCTGGTACCTTCACATCATGAATGTAAGCATAGTATTAGATTGACAGCTAGTTTTCATAATTTTACTGTTGAAATAGCTATATGTAACCGTATGTTCTATGCTAATAGTTTCTTCTCTCGAATTCTCGCTTGTGGAACGTTGAGATTTTATGTCGGGTACAATCTTCAATAATTAAATGCAATGTCAAGCGATATCTTCTGCCTTTCTGAAACTTGTTCTTTTCTTGTCCTCTCTCTTCAGTAACTTCCTTGAGTCTCAGTAGCTTTATCGCCTTCCTTGTGGTGAAATAATAAAAAATAGAAATGTGATAAATGGTGGAAAAAGTTTAATTAAAGAAATGTTAAACTACCGGTTGATAGAAACTCATTACACGAGTTGTAAAGAACTGCTAGGTACTTAATGACCGTTGAAACGGTTGTTGGTTGGATGTTTTGTTCTTTATGGTATATCAACCTCGGTGGGTCATTTATTGCCAACTAAATTTTATTTATTTATTGCTGGTAAAACCTTTTTTTTTTTTTTTTTTTTTCTTTCAACAATTTGAGATAAGTTTTGTGTCTAGTAATACTTTGTTTCTTTTCGAGTATCAAGATTCATTGGGATTTGTTTTTAAGAGCAGGGTCCCCAAGTTTTACCTAGTTATTTAACCCATAACTGGAGGGAAGGGACAGATTAATACCTTTCCCAAGGATACCAGTGCTTAAGTGAATGCAGGGTATTCAACTGGAATTCGAACTCGGCTCACCTATTTCTCTTTCCGAGCCGATATCCACTGCACCACAACGCACATCCGTCTCTAAACGCTTATAGCACCTGGTATTCCCAAGCGGTCACCCATCTAAGTACTGACCAGGCTCAACGTTGCTTAACTTCGGTGATCGAGCGACAACCGGTGTATTCAACGTGATATGGCCGTAAGCCGTTGAAACGGAATTCAGTCATTAATTAAAGATTTGTTATACTGAATCCAAAACACTTCGTCTCAGTACGAAAGCTGAACTTTTAGTGATCTGCTCTTTATATTGGTTCAATATTACGTAATTTTATATTTATAGATTCATGCTATAATTATTTGCAAATTCTAATTAATGGTCATTAAAGTATTATAACTGATCCTCCGCTATGGCTGACGGAAAAGAGTGCTGACAAATCAGATTCTTCTTTGCTTATTCCTCATTTTATTTTTAAGAAACCTCGCAGAGGCGACACTTTCATTAACAGACTTTGATTATCATCATTGGATATATTTTTTGTCAATTTATCCTTATTTAAACGTTTTACAAAACCTGTTTCCTTAATGAATTCTCTTTATCATTTGATAGTATTGCACTAATGCAAATTGTGCTATGATGTGCCATTTTTGCTATATTACTCTAAGAAATATACAAATTGAGTCCTGAACAATATAGGCAATGTCCAGGTGTCCGAGTAGAGCAGCAGTTACTGGCACATGAGTAGACGCAGCGGGCCGAATTCTAATTCTGGTGTAGTTTGTTTTGCCCTGTGTCGAATGAGCGTTAGTACAGAAATAAAAGATGCTCTGAACCGAGGGCGGACATGTCTGTCATAACCAGCTACATTCGGGTTTTCCTCGTTAGCAGCGGAACAGCTCGGAGTTTCTACATCCAGGCCTCTTTGCAGCTTGTCTAGATCCAGTTTTCTGTGAAATATTTCCAATCAACAAGAGCGACCGAAAAAAACTTTTTTTAAATCGTATCACCCCGAGCAAGGCGGTAACGCCACTGATGTGCAGGGTGCTACTTAATAGTGAAAGGATTGGAAAAGAGAAAGCCGGAAACCATATCCTAAACAGGGAAGAAGGGATGAGCCTCTTAATCTGTTCAATAGACGTGGGTGGAGTGTAAACTGGGCGATAGATAGATGAGTCAGCAGTGGGAAATTGGTGAGACTCGGTGTCTTGTGAAGTCGGTCTCTTGGGCATTTTGTTCCTCCCAATTGCTTACCGCTTGTCGTGCTGTGGTTTCTGAGATAGTGTTGTTTCATTTCCTTTTATCTCTTTCTCTTCTTTAATCTGTTACCCCTTAGTTCTTGGGGGAGCAATTGGTTAGATGTTTCCCTCAATACCACCGTACCGTAAGGGGCTTATTTTGATCTAATACTTTAGGAAATTTTTGTACGCCCAAGGTATAAATTAAGTATCAGGGTAAATTGAAATATCTGGTATTGGATAGCATCCAGCCTAAGGAAAGTGCAATTCTTAGTTTAAAAACCGTTGAGAATTCCACTGGAAACCACACCACTATCAGTTTCATGATATAACAATTCAGGTATTTTAAAAATATATTTTACCCAATTCAAGGCCCAAGAGCCATTCAATATATTTGGTTACTGAATATGGTTGTTTTCTGGATGCAAAAGTAGTAGATAGAAAGTACAGATTATGAGGATAACGGTTGACTCTACAGTTGAAGGTTGGGAATGTTGTGATCGGGGAAGCATCCTCTTGGGAGTTTGTTCTACAAAACACCGGCTCTTGGGAAGAATCTTTCCGAATAGAATTTCCTTTTTATCAATGAAATACGAAAAGAAATAATGATGATTCGCACCCGAGGATGTGGCATGGCCGAACTTAACAATAAAAGTTTGAATACGGAACTAAAGAATGTCAGAATATTTTCCGTGAAAAGCAAAGCAAATTGTAGAAGGCCATAAATGTCTACATTCTAAAGGAACATGACATTAAAAAGATTTCAGGCCACTTTCCACATATTATTGAAAAAGGCAATCAGTTAAGTACCATACGTAATACACGCTTTGGCGATCATGTCTCGAAAGAGACATGACTGACTGGGCAGAAGATTATCCTACAGTAAGTTGCCATTACTTTCTGTGGTTGACTGATGAATTATATTATTATATTAATAATTAGTAATTAGTGGGGGGATTAGTTTATTACTTCATGACAATAGAAAACCGTTCCCCCACTTTATGCCCAGTAGAAGCTTTATCTTTTCAACTATTCAGTCATTCAGTTAAGTGCCATACGTGATACACGCTTTGGGCGATCATGTCTCGAAAGAGACATGATTGACTGGGCAGAAGATTATCCCACAGTAGGTTGCCATTGTTTTCTGTGGTAGACTGGTTGCTAGCCAAGGCTATAGAACCTAATCTTTCCTGTTACTTAACCCATAACTGGAGGGAAGAGATGGATTAATACTTTTCCCAAATTTATTTGTTCGTAAGTGAACTCTAATTCGAATTCGAAAAAGACAGTACATCTGCTGAAAACAAAAAATAGAAACCAAAAAATTCAGTTTTAAATGAAATTCTGATACATCGGCATAAAAAAAATGACAGTTTGTTTCCTTTTTTTTTTCATACACCCCCCCCCACTTCCATGCCCACTCTCCCACTTGACTGTTATGGTATTCTTTTTTTTTTTTAATCATTTCACCCCGAGCAAGGCGGAAACGCCACTGATGTGCAGGGGGCTACATAAATGTAAAAAGATTAATTAGAAAAGAGTGAGGAGTACAAACTAGTTAGAAAGGAACAATAGAAAGCAGGTGCGATGACAGATTCATAGGTGGAGAGAAAGGGAAGGTTATACAGGGGTGGGGAGAGAGCTAGAGTCCAGTGCTTAGTAGATGAGTATTGACTTCGCATTTAAATTTCTGGAGGTTGTAGCCGTCAGGAAAGCAAGAATACGGGAGCGATTTCCACAGGCGGGAAGTGCGAGAGAAGCGAGGGAAATTGAGGTTCCCACTCATTGCAAGAGTCTTTATTAGCATCCGAATGATTAGTAAGCCCTACTGATTTCTTGTTTGACTTTTCTTGGTCATTTTGGTCCTGGGTATGACGGTAAACTGCATCCGGCAGCAAGAGGTTGTGAGGAGCATGGAACCACCTCTTAATTGCTGTTGTTCCCAGGTCCACCCTGACCCGGGGAGTGGGTGGCGCCTGTTAGGGTCCCAGCTATGGGCAAATAGTTAACCCCGAAACTGGGGCCAAAATACTATGAAACTATAAAAATAGACTTTTATAGAAAAATATACATTTTTGAATGAAAAATATTACCAACAATAGTTTTGAAGAAAGAAAAATTACCATAACATATTTTTGAAGAAGAAAAAAATAACAGCAATACATTTCGGAATACAAAACTAGGAGGCATTTTCAGTTTCTAAATTTAAAAAAAATCATCAAAATCTGACAAAATCAACCTTATTATTATAACCGAACATGAAATAAAAACAAACAAACTTAAAACCCTACCTTTTTGGCATTAAATAACACACACGGGTTGATATGCTTTAAACAAAACTCGAACTTTCTCTCTCGGTCATTTAAAGGCATACACGTGTGTATCACATGAGATAGATTCTCGGCTCAACCGAAAAAGAGATTAAAAAATTTTTCATCTTTGGTCATTTGGAAGTGGGTCGGGCCGAGAACTTTTCCACACCCTCGTGGTATATGGCCTATAAAAACAGGAAATAAAAAAAAAATAATTTCGGAACGAGCGGAAAGACAAAATACCAGAGAAAATCTTTTTGTTATTGTATGTATGCGTGTGATAATTTGATCTGATCAGGATAACCCAAAATCCATCTGGCACGCAACTAAAATTAGTCCATCCGCTCAGTTTTCTAAAGAAAAAAAAATTTATGAGTAAGAAAGAAAGTGTCATGAAAAACCAACGTTGGAAGTTGAATTCTTTACAGTAATTATTTCTTGTAGCAATTGAGATAAACATTAAATCGACACGCGGGATGAAAATATTTTTGATAAGTGGAATAATCTTGAAAGAAAGACAAATTGCTCAAAATGGCGCCTGTTGATTCCCCCCTCTCTCTCTCTCTATATATATCCTTTATAGCCCCCCACTTTCACCCTTTATCGTTTTCCTCTCTTCTTCTGTTTCCTTATCACCTCCCGTTTTTCACCGTCTATAATTCTCTTCTCTTTTTGCAGTTGTTCACGGGATCAAATACACCCAAGTTTCAATGAATCTGTCTTCATTCACAATCACAAGGTCAGCTCTCTTTGCTTCGAGAAAGTAGTCAGTTTCAGTCTTTAAACCCCCACTGGATGATTATTATGTCATTTCTCATCATATTTCGATTTCTACTATGGTCGCACTACCAACCAAGTCTGCAGGAAGACCTAAAGCAGGTCGTGTCGTGTTGTTATGGCTCCATTTCATGTTTTTTCTATCTTCCTCCATCATCCCTAGCGTTACATAGTGTGTGGGCTGTACTTAATAAGACAATTTTTTGTATATCTCTTAAGATGGAGTTTCCAGGGATTCTTTCAATGTGTTGTTTTGTTCCATTTTTTATCATTCCAAGTGCCCCTACTATCACTGGCACGACTCTTGTTTTCAATTTCCACATTTTTTCTATTTCAATTTCCAGGTCTTTATATTTTGACAGTTTTTCGAAATTCCTTGGTTGCTATGTTACAATCCGCTGGACAAGCCATATCAATTAATAGGCAAGTTTTTTTTCTTTCTGGTTTTTAACAATAATGTCCGGCCTATTATTATTATTATTATTATTATTATTATTATTATTATTATTATTATGCAAGTGGGCCCGTGCCGTCAAAAATGACAAAAATTTTATATAGATATGCCTGCCGTCTAAAATGACGGCAACATATATATTGATGTGCTTACTTTTTTTTAATCATTTCACCCCAAGCAAGGCGGTAACGCCACTGGTGCGCAAGGGGCTACATAAGAGAAGAGTGAAAGTTTAAGCAGGAGGAGCGAAGAGAAAAACCAACCAGTTAGACGGGGTGTCGGAGAAAGATCAAAAGAAAGATGGGAATACCAGAGTGAAGACAGTTGTGAGGGGAAAGTGAGAAAGGAAAAGAACAAAAACACACGAGGTGATGAGGAAAGGACGAGAGAAGGACTGCAGTCAACGGGACACGAGATGGGAAGTGACGGTGCATTTAAATTCTTGGAGATTGTAGCCGTCAGGAAAGCAAGTATACGGAAGGAAGTGCGAGAAAAGAAGCTGGAAGAATAGAAGTGATGGCTGAATTTAGTTGATTTAACTGTAAAAGGTGGGACTTTATTGTCAGTCTGGTTGCTCGAATAAATTCTAAGACATCACAAAAAAATAATCCAAACCCTGAACTTAACAGTAGGGATATATATATATATATATATATGAGAACATAGATGTTCTAAAGCATAATTTATAATAAATATTCATTGCTCTATTTTTATATTGAGCAGTGTTTTAAATTAATGCTTTGAATTATTTTCTTCGTTCCTTATTCATTTGGAGATATATATATATATATATATATATATATATATATATATATACACACACACACACACACATATACACATTCTTCACTACTGGACGGCATAATTATTGCAAAGATATAAAATAATAATGTACTATTAAAGGAACAAACACGTGGCAGAAGGTTTCATAATTGGTAGTAAAGTTTAATAACTGGTAGTAAAGAGAATGAATTGAGCAGACGTTGCCTCGCTATTGTCTCTCTCCTCATGAGCGTGACTGACTGTATATATATATATATATATATATATATGTATATATATATATATATAATTCACAAAGTTCTTTACTATAATATAGAGGATACCGATTATTCGGCTCTTTGCAAGTGAAGGCCGCTGTCGCATCAATTTAAATGGCTATGTTTTCGTTTTTTAACTTTATTAAAGTAGTATTTTGTGTACTTTTTCTTAATGCTATATTATAAGCACAAGTCTTTTCCTTTTGCAAATGTTTTGTCTGAATTCTCATGGGTAAGATCAAAGTGTATTCCATAATTTATAATGCGCGCGCATACTCAATACGGCTTTAGTGCTAATAAGCCTATCAGTATTGTTAATTTTTTAAAAAAATATTGCTACTATTTACGCCTTCCTTAATAGTACATCCGACAAAGTAAAACTGGCAGCTGCTCTCAAAAATCACTTTCGATCAGTTGTTAACCGGGGCAGGAAATAACTTGTAAATTTTAACATCTCCAAAACAAAATGCTATCTTTTAATCCTCATAGGGAACAATTTTTGCCTTCCATAAAGATGGCTGATGCTAAGCCCCAGGAGAGCAACTGATTGCGCCTTCTTTCGCTCGCGTTTCCGCTGACATGGAGTGGAATTATTAAAGAGAATCAATTGCTAGGTCTGCTGCAAAGAAATTTGGTTCACTGTGTCTTGGCAGCCAATTATTTCGCCAGAATATATCTTGCGCATTTATGAATCATTCATTCATTGAATATTGCTGTCATATCTAGTCTGGTTCTCCTACTATATATTTAGACACTCTCGCCAAAATCCAAAGTCTGTAGTGTTATTGGTCCTCACCTGGCATCTCAACGTTCGTCACTTTCTTATGCCGTGAAATGGTTTGCCGCTGCCTTTTGTCTTTAAACATTTGCATGGCAGTTGTTACAAAGATCTCTAATCCTTGGTAACTTGACCGCGTCAATTTAATTGTAGTACTTGATTGATATTTAGTTATCATCATTTTATTGTAGAGATGCAACCTTAATTTATTTTCGATGACTTTGCTTTCTCTCGCTTCTCGAAATCTCTTCTGAGTTCTTCCTTTTTTTTTCCACTAACGAAAAATAAAATGTAATGTCAATCGCCATGTTCTTTTATTGTCCTTTCTTCTCGTTAGTGTTGAGCTTACAGTACGATCATTGGAGTTAAGCAACGTCGAGCGTGGTCATTACCTTGATGGGTGACCACTTGGGAATATGTGAAATTTTATACTTCTAACGTCTTTGTCTGAACTCTGAAAATTGATTTACTATTTATTTATTTTTTCCTTAATTGGAGTAGATAGGTCTGCCTATTGCCTGATTCACATTCTACCCCTTATTTTGAACAGGAGCAGAGGTATATCCCTTGTTCGCTGTTTAGGATAGGGTTTCGGGTTCCTTTCAAAGTCTTTCAGCTCAAAGCTATTTTTTTTATTTTAATTCAAAGCGATAGTGTCACTCAGTGAATGAGAAGACAAATGTTTTAGAAGAAACAAATACAATCCTAAATTGGAAACCAGAGATAAACCTCTACTACTACTCAAAAGACCAGGGAGGAGTATGAATAGGGGAAACAAAGACTTTTACTTCTACAGTAGATAGATTCGCTTATTATCTACTCCTAGGGTGTGGGTTGTGGTACATAGAATATTGGCTCGGAACGAGAAATCGGAGAGCCGAGTTCGAATTCCAGTTGAATTCATTGCATTCAATTATGCGCAAATACCCTTGGGGAAGGTATTAATCTGTATCCTCTCCCTCCAGCCATAAGTTAAATAGCAGGAGAGATTGGGTTCTGTCGCCTTGGTTAGCAACCAATCTACCACAGAAAGTAATGGCAACCTACTTATGCCTCTTTCGAGACATGATCGCCCAGTCGTGTATCACGTATGTCACTTAACTGACTGACTGATTTATTTAACCCGAGAACACTAACCATAGGTAAATAGTCAGTCAGTTAAGTGCCATACGTGAAACATGCTTGGGCGATCATGTCTTGAATGAGACATAACTGACTGGGCAGAAGATTATCCCGCAGTAGGTTGCCATTGCTTTCTGCGGTAGACTGGTTGCCAGCCAAGGCTATAGAACCCAATCTGTCCTAATATATAACCCGTAACTGGAGGGAAGAGACGGATTAATACCTTTCCAAAGAGTATTTGTGAGTAAGTGAATGCAGTGAATTCAACTGGAATTCGAGCTCTGCTCCCCGATTTCTCATTCCGAGCCGCTATCCACTGCATCACAACGCACATCCCAGGTATATAGTGCAAATGATACCATTTTAATTACAATTTAATGAAATTTCCAGTACCTGATTTTTTTTACCTAAATAATGTTTTTCAGTTTCTATTAATGTTAACTCAAAATACAAATTTTGAAGTGCCTGCATGTAAAATATTTCATATATATATATATATATATATATATATATATATATATGAACTTATTTATAAATGAAACTTTGTGTGTGTATCCGTTACCTATCGACTCCAAAACGGCTGAACCGATTTTCTTGAAAATTTACACAGTTGTACTATAAGTGTCTGCGAGTGTTCTTAGCTAGGTTTCGTGTCGAGGTATCTCCGATAAATATCGATAATAGAAAAAAATCAGGTTATAGGAGTGGCCGATTTTAATCAAATTTGATACACTCATAGACAAAGACATAAGAAACGATATTCAAAAGTTTCAAGGTTGCAGTTCTTACAGTAGTGCAGAAAATCGATAATATATATATAAGGCAAGATGTTCGTGTGTGTGTGTCTGTTTATCTTGGATAATGAGTTTGATCTTAACAGGGCATCCCAGTACATGTCTTATACTAAGTAAAAAAAAAAAAATAATAATTTGAAAAACTGAGAAAATTTGCAAGACGTAGATAACGACTGATAAGAAAAGAAAACCTTGCTTGCAATTTTCGCCCCTTTGTTTATAAATAAGAATTTTAAAAGCCAAAGCAAATAAACTTCGTTGCATCGAGTCCGTTTTAGATATGTTCTGTGTGGGTGTGACATTTTAGTGTTCAGAAATATATAAACACTTGTGGTTGAGTGTCGCAATTTTTCAAAACGGTCCCCTGAATCAATTCCATGGTTAAAAAATGGGTGAAGTATCACGTGATTGTGCCTACCAGTCTCATAGTGAACCTGTGTTGAATGCATTTCATATCGTCTTCGGAATCTTGTCTTCATGTGTCTATTAAGAGTGCACGCAGTATATTCATTGCCTCGCATTGAGTGCGGAAGCGAAGTCTCGGTTTTTATCCTATTTCCTCTCTTTAACGGGAAAGTGGCAGCCCAAAAGAATCGCAGGACTGGGTGTTAAGTCTTTGAGTTTTATTTTTAAAAAAAGTAAAGAAAATATATCGAATATGAAATTATGAAAACACTTTAATTCTACCTGTGTAAATTATTAAAAATTTAAAAATAACCGACAGCTGTTCATAGCAGTAAACTGTATTCTCTATATATAAGCAGTATAGACATAGGTATCAGTACTGAATGGTGGCAGTCTGTTTTATGCATAAGCGCAACCGATGACCTGAAGATTGCGTGTAAGCATGAAATAGACGGTCACCATCTAGTGTTGATATCTATGACTATACTGGATATAAACGCTATGCCCCTAATATTGAATACCTTTCTACCATAGATATAACATAACAAAACATATTTTGTCATATATTATAAAAAACAACTGTTTAGCACAATTAGAACCTTAGCTGTCTCTCTCTGTCTGTCCTTTAATGCGTATTCTACTGGGCCATATTTTTCATAACTCTTGTCGTCATGATTGAAATTTACGCTAGATATTGGGTTATTAAAATAGGCTAGTTAAATGGTTTCTGTTTAAAAGCTTTTTTTTTTTTTAACAATTCATATAATTTTTATTCGTTTAGTACCAATGTTAAAGAGCCAGTCAAGGTAGAGCGTTACTCAAAGAGGCTGTTATATGAACGTTAGAGGATGAGGTAAGAAGTGCAGGTCACAATAGGTAGGAAAGATGA
>JBBBDQ010000418.1:3342500-3660000 GCA_037127315.1 Ascarosepion bandense
CTTCGGTGATTGTACGGGAATCGTTGGTTCAGTGTGAAGTGGCGTTAAGCCAGAACAGAAAAAAAAAGAACACCATTAAGTAGAGATAATAAAAGAACAGGAATTAAGAAGATAGAAGATAAGGATTGACATTGCATTTCAATTTTTGTAAATCAAATTTAATGTGAAAGCAGGAAGTCGGAAGAAAGTTCCATAAACGAGGAGTACGAGAAAATAAACTGTTAGCAAAGAACCTACGGTTACATCTAGCAATTTCAACGGTAAAATGACATCTTGCCATAAGTGATACACGCTTGGGTGATCATGTCTCGAAAGAGACAAGACTGACTAGGCAGAAGATTATCCCGCATTAGGTTGCCATTACTCTCTGCGGTAGACTGGTGAATTATATTATTATATTAATAAGTAAAAATTAGTGGGGGATTAGTTTATTACTTCATGAAAATAGAAAACCGATCCCCCACTTTATGCCAAATAGAAGCTTTATTTGTCTTTCCAACTATTCAGTTAGTCACTTAAGTGCCATACGTGATACACGCTTGGGCGATCATGTCTCGAAAGACACTGAATGGGCAGAAGATTATCCCTCTGTAGGTTGCCATTACTTTCTACGGTAGAGTGTTTGCCAGCCAAGGCTATAGAACCCAATCTGTTTTGTTATTTAATCCACAACTGGAGGGAAGAGACGCGTTAATATCTGTCCAAGGGTATTTGCATCTAAGAAAATGCAAAGAATTTAACTAGAATTCGAACTCTGTTACTCCGATTTCTCGTTTTAAGCCGATATCCACTGCACCACAACGCACATCCAGACAAAATATTTATAGAAAACGTGCAGGGAAGGCATATTACGGTGGAGGAAAAGTGACCGAAGCTAAGATGCCAGGTCAGGACTGATAACATTGCAGATTCTTTACTGGATTTTATAAGGATTGCTAAATGCAAAGTATCAAGCCATATTGCGACGATATTCTAAGTATGAGCGAATGGTAGACTTGTAAATATGTAAGATAGATTCTGTCGAGAAAAATGTCTCGCAAGTCATAGTAAACAAATCTTCCTAGCAGCTGATCTAGTGATTGATTTGATATAATCTTTAAACTTCATGTCAGCGTTAAGCTTTAGACTGAGAAGGCACAAGAGTCACACTCCTAGCATCAGCCATTGTAATGTAAGTTAAAAAGACATGTTATATTCGGAATGAGTGGGCGTTCTTTTAAATGTATTGTCAAGATTGTAAATCTTTAATTTTGTATTTCGTTGGCGGTTGGCATATATAGTTAGCCCATTGTCTTGGAATTGAGGTCTCAACCTAGTAGTCTTTTGCCAGACTGTTAAGATTTACGTCTAACCTCAGAATTTATGAGGAGTACGACCTTTAATTTCTTAAATTGCACCTTAAGAAATTATTTTTTCTGAAGTTGGTATAGTCTGGTGAATGTTCGTTGGACAAACGCTTGGTTTGAGGCCACACTTATGGTGTGCTCAATGCTGATCATGCACACTTTAGGCCAGTTCGAAAGGAGAGCAGTTCGTGTTAGGTCGTCGGCATGCTAATCTTACAAGCTAATATTTGAATATTTTTAAATTTTTGTGTTCAATTTCAGTCAGTCAGTTAAATGCCATACGTGATACACGCTTGGGTGGTCATGTCTCGAAAGAGACATGACTGACTGGACAGAAGATTATTCCGCAATAAGTTGCCATTACATTCTGCGGTAGACTGGCGAATTATTATTATATTAATAAGTAGTAATTAGTGAGGGATTAGTTTATTACTTCATGAGAATAGAAAACCGATCCCCCACTTTATGCACAGTAGAAGCTTTGTCTTTCCAGCTATTCAGTCAGTTAAGTGCCATACGTGATACACGCTTTGGGCGATCATATCTCGAAAGTGACACGACTGACTGGACAAAAGATTATCCCGCAGTAGGTTGCCATCGCTTTCTGCGGTAGATTGAGTTTATAGCCTTGGCTGTTAACCAATCTGTCCTGTTATTTAACCCATAACTGGAAGGAATAGACGGATTAAAACCTTTCCCAAAGGTATTTGCGCGTAAGTGAATGCAAGGAATTCAGCTGGAATTTGAACTCGGCTTCAAATTCTAGTTAACATTATAGAAAAAATTTCTTTGTAACCTTTAAGCCTTTCTTGTGATTCATTTATAAAGAACATGCATGAAGTGCCTCTCATGAAAACAAGCAGACAGAAGAATCAGTAGCATTTAATGGTATGAAAAGTTGCAAATAACAAGTGTAAATACTTATGATTTACATATGAGTCGTAATTGTTTTCTTAGGAATAATTAGCAGAGTCTAGACGGACAAGACATTCGAAACACTAAGGACAGCTCGAAAACTGACATTGTTCGCACAGACGAATTACCAAAATACTCTGCAAAATAAGCAAAAACAAAACAAGAGAAACTTTCTTAATTCATTAGCAAACATTTGAAGTCCCATCTCCACACATCACAGCAACACATTCAGACAGAAAAAATTATTTTTGTCGGGAATCGACTTGGTTTCCATTTACAGATCGATTTAATGATTTGCACAAATGAGCAGCATCAGCCATTTGTTGACCAATTGGGTCTTGTTTTAAACCGACGTTACAAAAGTTTTCATAGTTTGTTTTTGTGTTTTGTTTTTTTTAATCGTTCTTCCGATCTGGTCGTTGCTTCGTGACTCGTTCTTCCGACGATGTCGTTGGCTCGTGAGTCGTTCTTCCGACGTTGTCGCTGGCTCGTGAGTCGTTCTTCCGACGTTGTCGCTGGCTCGTGAGTCGTTCTTCCGACGTTGTCGCTGGCTCGTGAGTCGTTCTTCCGACGTTGTCGCTGGCTCGTGAGTCGTTCTTCCGACGCTGTCGCTGGCTCGTGACTCGTTCTTCCGACGTTGTCGCTGGCTCGTGACTCGTTCTTCCGACGTTGTCGCTGGCTCGTGACTCGTTCTTCCGACGTTGTCGCTGGCTCGTGACTCGTTCTTCCGACGCTGTCGCTGGCTCGTGAGTCGTTCTTCCGACGCTGTCGCTGGCTCGTGAGTCGTTCTTCCGACGCTGTCGCTGGCTCGTGAGTCGTTCTTCCGGCGCTGTCGCTGGCTCGTGAGTCGTTCTTCCGACGCTGTCGCTGGCTCGTGAGTCGTTCTTCCGACGCTGTCGCTGGCTCGTGAGTCGTTCTTCCGACGCTGTCGCTGGCTCGTGAGTCGTTCTTCCGACGCTGTCGCTGGCTCGTGACTCGTTCTTCCGACGCTGTCGCTGGCTCGTGACTCGTTCTTCCGACGCTGTCGCTGGCTCGTGACTCGTTCTTCCGACGCTGTCGCTGGCTCGTGACTCGTTCTTCCGACGCTGTCGCTGGCTCGTGACTCGTTCTTCCGACGCTGTCGCTGGCTCGTGACTCGTTCTTCCGACGCTGTCGCTGGCTCGTGACTCGTTCTTCCGACGCTGTCGCTGCATTGCAACTCGTTCTTTGAATAGTAAAAAATAGATAAAAGTTAAGCAAAGTAATTTTATTTACGCATAGTAGTCCCAGGATGTACTGTTGCAGTGCAGTGGATATCGGCTCGGAATGAGAAATTGGAGAGCAGTGTTCGAATTCCAGTTGCATTCCTTTACACGCAAATACTCTTAGGAAGGTCATAATTCGTCGCTTCTTCCAGCTATGTGTTAAATAACAGGATGTATTGGATTTTATAGCCTTAGTTGATAACTAGTTTACCGCAAAAGGTAATGGCAAACTACCGCGAGAAAATATTCTGCCTAGTCAGTCATGTCACTTTGGAGACATGATTGCCCAAGCGTATAGCACGTATAGCACTTAACTGAGTCTTCTTTAAACTTGACAATGTGTTAAATTTGACTGGGCGAACGGAGAAATGTCTTGAGAAAATCGCATTTATTTGTTGTCACGAATTTAATTTTCAGTATTGTGAGCGGAAATTGAGGCACTTTGGGCTTTTATTTTAGACTTTTCATGAAATATAACCAGACAAATAATATTGTACGTCTTCGGACAAAACTCGTATTGTGTTCAATTAATTCTGATCTTTTTACCAGATAGGAAGAATGACTAACAGCATGGTAATTGTTGAATTTGTTATTTAAACCGTTCCAGTGTGTAATATATATATATATATATATATATATATATATATAAATTGTATCGCCTCAAGCAAGGCATTATACTACCACTGTTGTGCAGGGGGTTACATAGGAGAAAACTTATGAGAAGGAGTGACAGAGTACAGGGGGTGTCACGAAGCGGGTAAGAGAAAGATGAGAATACTGAAGAAATGAGATGAGAGAGAGAGAGAGGATGCAGGTTAGATAGGAGATTACTATTGACTTTACATTTAAAGTTTTGGAGATGATAGCTGTCGGGGAAGCAAGTAAACGATGGGAATTCCGTAGGCGGGAAGTGCGAGAAAGGAAGCTGATGGAATAGTTGGCGTTGACATCTTATTGGTTTCCCAGTAAAAGGGTGTGACCTAGTTGCTAATCTTGTGGCTCAAGTAAACTCGTATATAGGGGGCACCAGTGAGCTAAGTTAATCGTATCAGAAGCCGTGAAAATATTTGTAGAAGAGACACAGGGAAGCCACACTGCGTTGGTGAGAAAGCGACTGTATCCGAGCTGCCAAGTCGGGATCGATCGCATTGCAGATTCTCCGCTGAATTTTGTCAAGGACACCCAGGTGGATAGCAGGAGCACCCGACCAAATATGACAGCTGTATTCAATGCACGGGCGGATGGTAGATTTGTATATGTGCAGGATTGTTTCAGACGGGAAAAGCTTCCTGGCCCTACACAGAGAACCGTCCGTTCTTAATGAAAATGGTTATGAGAAGAAAAGATTTTTATGATCGCGGAAACTGGAGACGCAAAACCTTTTGTAATTTAATTTTATTTTAATTTAACGCATAATTTTTTAAATCATATCACTCCGAGCAAGGCGGTAACGGGCAACGTAAGAGTGAAAAGATTGGAAAAGAGCCGGAAACCACAACCTAAACAGGAACAAGGGATGAGCCTCTTCACCTGTTCAATAGACGTGGGTGGAGTGTGAACCGGGCGATAGTTTAGTCTATCTAATCCAATTGTGGTGTGAAAGGAAAGACAAGAAAAAAAGATAAAATAAACTGGCGAGAGTGGCCTCTTTCGTCGTCGTCAATACGAATTTGTGGCACCGATACGAGCAGTCAACTCGCCGACATAGTCCCATAAGGAGCGAACCCGTGGACAATGGTAGAAGGCGTGCTCGGACGTCACCTTTAAACCAAGGCCGCAACGTTTACAATCTGGCAAATCTGCCATGCCCCACATGAAAACCACGTCATTGAGAGGCAATCGATTCCGTGATAACCGCCAGGTAAGCGAAAACAGCCATTTAAATTGCTGAGGTAATCCGTCCCTGGCGCCCAAGACTAAAACAAGCGATACTCCTCCTCCGACATACCGAGCACTTCGCGTCGTGGGTCCTTCACGACGTCCGCCACTAATCCCTGATAGAAGACTTTTCTAGGCTGTGAAAGGTCACTGGACCGAGGAATGGCTTTCAAGGCCGCCACATATTCGAGGAGAAATCTCGATCGCGTCCGAGGCTTACGGCACCACCTTGATCCCCGCCAGCAATGAGTCTTCCAACAACGCACGCCTGATAAAGGCCACTCTTGAAGCGAGCTTGTGGCTCATCAAGTGCGGCATTCCAAGACTCCCATGACACGGACACTGGACACAGACACGTTTGTCGACGTAGTGTTTGCGTCCTCTCCACAGAAGGGAGAATAGCAAACGCTCGATAGCCTCCCTACGCCATTTACAAAGTGGAAGTACTGACTACCAGTAAAGGATAATGGGAAAGACGTATGAAACACACGCCTCAGCCAAACCCTTTAAGGACAAATTCATTCGACGCCAAATCTCGACCGATGCGCCGACCTTTGCCAGTACTTCTGACCAATTTTTCTGGAGGTCGGGCCCAAACCACACTCCAAGAATGCGGACAGGGCCGTCTGTCAAGTCGAAGGGCTCCGGGAGGGTAGCACCCTTTCAGGCATCTAACCGCAAGCCGAACGACTTGTTGCTGTTAAGCTTGATCCCTGTGACCTATTCGTACCGTTCAAGCGCCT
Source organism: Ascarosepion bandense (assembly GCA_037127315.1). Lineage (NCBI taxonomy): Eukaryota > Metazoa > Mollusca > Cephalopoda > Sepiida > Sepiidae > Ascarosepion > Ascarosepion bandense. The sequence continues at coordinate 3,348,627 of JBBBDQ010000418.1, forward strand.
TCTGTACCGCCTCATTATCATTCCGGGAGGACGCGAAATTGGTGACGTCATCGGCGTACGCAAAAACCCTGGCTGAAGCTCCACCAGGGACAGCGATTTTATGTAGGGCCGGACCGCACGCCCTGTCCCTTAGCCGGTGAAGGAGTGGCTCCAAGTAGCGCGCGACAGCTTCCCGTTCACCTGTACCACAGCCGTGGGGGATCGATACAGAAGGCAGAAGTTGTCTGCCAGACAGCCTCCAGGTAGCTATGGTCAACCCTATCAAATGCCTTGGATTGATTCAAATTAATCAGCGCGGCTTCTTCGTCGTCTTTTACTCACTCTATGATCGTGTGTATCAAATGCAGGTTGCTCTGAATTGTTCGGAACAAGTCTATTCAGGTCCCAACAGAGACTCGGCAACTAGATGTATACGATTTGACAAGATCTTGGCCATAATCTTTAATTTTGTGTCTAGCAGAATTATGAGCCGGTAACCCTCTAGCACCTTCCCAATATCCTTGCTTTTCTCAACAGCGTGATCACACCCCTGTGATACGATTGGGGATGGACCCCTGCCGGAACCAGTTGTTGAACACGACAGTCAAGATCCGGACAAAGATGTGCGATAGCCTCAAGTACAATTCATAGGGCAAACCATCCAGACCTGGCGACTTATCACTGCCGACCTTCTTCAAAGCCGCGTAGACTTTGTCCTCCGTGATCTCTCTCTCGTAGCTAGCTGCATCAGCCGACGAAAGCTGGGGAAAGTCAGCTAAATAGCTACGAAACTCCTCGTACAAGTCGTTGGTCGATCGCAGATTATGTCCCCCCGGGTCTCGTACCTCTCGAATGTTGCCACCTCGACGAATTTCTTCCTTGCGCAGTTCTGCTCTCATGTTCACAGCTTCGGAAGACATCTTGCTTAACCTATGCCTAATTACCTGACCCATGTAGCACTCGCTAGTCGAACGCTCCAGGGCCTCCTTAGCTAGGGCTAGTTCTAGGGGATTCTCACCAGCCTCCGCCCGTAAGTAATTAGCCTTAAGTGTTTTCACCTTTTCAGCCTTATCTAGTTTGAGCCGCCGGCTATGTTTGGTGGTGAAAGACCTAATCTTGTCTTTAAGGTTTTCCCACCACTTATTCCCGATGACTCGCCCAGTTAACATCCGCTACACTAAGTTAATTAGCTGGCGCCGAAAGTCCCGCCTGTCTAGTAAGGACACGTTGAACTTCCAGTAACCAGCCATTCTAGGCCTAAAGTCTAACGCCACCCGGGCACAAACGAGTTTGTTGTCCGAGTAGCTAAACCACTGGAACGTGGACAATCTAAGAAGTCTACATCGGTTTCTCTCACTAACATTCTATCCAGATAACTAGATACCCGGGTAGATGGCCAACTATTAGTCCACGTTCATATTCTCCCACCAGGATGATCGACACGGTATCTATTGACGAGATCGAATTCGTCAATCATATCGACCAGGTTATGATCGCTATTCCTCCCGCTAGCGCCCCACCCTCTATCCCATTTGGGGTCCAGGATGGCATTCCAGTTCCTTACTAGTAGTCGTGAAGAATCAACCAGGAAGGGCTCCAACAACCGAAAAAAGAGACACGCTCACCTCGATCATTATGCGCATACACCGCGATCAGGCGAAACGATTTGCTTTTCACTGCAATATCGGCCACGATTACTCCTAATCACATACCGAGTACAAATCTCGGAGGGCAAGGATCCCGACGAACTGTCCTAGGGAACCAGTTCCTATATTGGACGTAATCCGTCCGTCTAAGACAATTCCGCCGACGTCCATGGGATGTGTTAGTTTAAGAGTCCTACATATGCAGGGATAGAGCAAAATAGGGACCCTCCCAGCACATAATTTAGACACTTTTCGGAGCTCCGGAGTACCACTCCTGTAAATGGTTATATTTTTATAAAATTCCTTTGCGGCCGCCAAATGGTCCCAGACTCGGAGGTTCCTCCCACCACCACCACCAGTGCTTAATTTAATTTATTTGATTTTCAAATTTGAAGTGTCCTTCCGTACTTAACTGTTTAATAGAAAATTACGAATCAATTCTTCATGAAGAAAACATCACGATCATGATTGATTTCTCTGCTTATGGGTCATTTAATGCCTAAATTTAATTTTCTTGAGGACTTTGAAGTAATGTTATTTTGCTTTCACAATTGAATACATGGTAGATGACTCAGCTTTTTGTGCGTTTATTTGTGTGCGGACTTGATTACTAGAAGCGGTGATATGTGTGTTTTACGTTGTAGTTTTGTGGAAATTATATTTTCGAATACATTTTGATTTAAGATATTGTAGAATATTTCTTACTGTCAAGAATGTTCTCCCATGTTGGTTATTTGGTAGAATTTTAAACGGTTGGGTGAAATCGCTACAATTTGTTAGTATGTGCGTCTTGTTGGTCATTTTATTATAAATATATATTGTTGGTAAATCTTTATATATAAAAATGTATTGTTCGTAATTTTACTATAAAAATGTATTTTTATATTTTCATAGTTTTTTGTTTTCGTTTGAGGTTTCACTAGCTGGGAGTCTAACATGTGTTCCCACCCAGTGTCAGGGTTTACCTTGGAACAACAGCAATTAAAAGATGGTCTACGCTCCTCAAAACCTTCAGTCTCCCAGCTTACCGCCGGATGTAGTCTATCGTCATATCCAGGACTACACCGACCATGTTTCGTCAAAGTAAACTGCAGTAAGCCATTGCCAAGACGCTTGTTTACTACTGAGTATCCGATGGAATTAAAGCAACCTAAATAGTGAAAACTAAATCTAAATTCTTCAGACATAAAAAAAATGTTAATTTTGTGAACAAATTTCTGATTGAAGATAAAATGGCTGGAATGCATGAAGATGTCAATTTAACCTAAAAAAATATCTGCTAGAGTTTCATTTTGCAAGACAGGCAGCATTTAAAGTATGAAGGAGTAAGGCCCGGATTGTCAAAAATGGGTTAAGTATCAGACCGTGACCCACTTGTGCTCCACCTTGATTTTCTCACCCTGAACCAGATATCTGTTATTGTCTTTTAACAAAGCGATCGCCACTTCTCTTTTGTTGAGAGGCAAATCATCATCAGCATTTTATCATTCATCTGTTCTCCTAAATCCTGGAGTTTTCTAATTCGTTCTTTTCATGAAGGCTAAACGCGTTGGCATCTGTTGCTGTGAATCTCTTTGTCATGAATGCCTTCACAACCATCTTTTTTTACATGTTGGATGCTGAGTAAGTCTTTGGTTTTGAAACTGATGTTTCTATTGTTTTCCCTTTTATCTTGTCTCGCATCCAATTCGCTAACAAGATTTCTAGTCTCCCGCTCTCTCTTCTCTTCCCTTTCCCTCCTTTTTCTAACCCTCTTTCTCTCCTCTATCTCTCTATCTCCTTTTCCCCGTCTTTCTTTCCTCCTTTTCCCCGTCTTTCTTTCCTCCTTTTTCCCCGTCTTTCTTTCCTCCTTTTTCCCCGTCTTTCTTTCCTCCTTTTTCCCCGTCTTTCTTTCCTCCTTTTTCCCCGTCTTTCTTTCCTCCTTTTTCCCCGTCTTTCTTTCCTCCTTTTTCCCCGTCTTTCTTTCCTCCTTTTTCCCCGTCTTTCTTTCCTCCTTTTTCCCCGTCTTTCTTTCCTCCTTTTTCCCCGTCTTTCTTTCCTCCTTTTTCCCCGTCTTTCTTTCCTCCTTTTTCCCCGTCTTTCTTTCCTCCTTTTTCCTTTCTTTTCCTTTTTTTTTCTGTTTCTTTCTTTTCCTTTTTTTTCCCCTGTCTTTCTTTTCCTTTTTTTTTCTGTTTTCTTTCTTTTCCTTTTTTTTTCTGTCTTTCTTTTCCTTTTTTTTTTCTGTCTTTCTTTTCCTCAAGCTCAATCTTACATACGAGTATAATTCAGTTTCATCTTATTTTACAAAATGTTTTTTTTTAAATAATTCTGAAATTCGATCGGTCAATTCAACTCTTATCTTACATTTTTGATGTTGTGGCCATTGAGTAGCCATTATGAGCCGACACTACTTCTTCAGACGCGCAAAAGAGCTCATTCGATTGTACGAATTTTGAAATCTACATTTAATGCTTTCATGTGGACGCTTAAAATCTTGCTATTTATCCTTCGCTTTATCCTTCGCACTTAAAAAAAAAAATTCAGACATTAAATTGTGGAAACACCCAGAAACCCGATTTGTATGTAATCAGAATTTGATCCCCAACAATGTTTATTTTTATTCAAACTTTTCGTGTTCTAAGATGTTTAATTATATTAAGTCAGTAAATGTCAAATTTAAAAAAAAAAAAAATTAAGCAGACTTTTTAATCGAATATCAGACAGTTAAGTGCCTTACGTGATACACGCTTGGGCAATCATGTTTTGAAAGAGACATGACTAACTAGACAGAAGATTTTCCTGCAGTAGGTTGCAATTACTTTCTGTTGTAGACTGGTTGCCAACCAAGGCTATAAAACCCAATCTGTTTTGTTAATTGACCCATAGCTGAAGGGAGAATATAAAGATTCATATCTTAATATTTGCACGTAGCTGAATGCAACGAATTTTGCTGGGATTAGAATAGATGGTCTAAAATATTTTTATCAAGGTCAACTTGATATTTCGACGTGATATTTAGACGAAAATGCCTTATTATTTGTCTATATTTCTTAGATGAGGTAGTATTTACATTATTTAGACTATTGTCTTCCTCCTCAACAGAGAAGGACATGACTAAAGACTGCGTGTATGCCATTCCATGTAGCTGTAAAAAGAAATATAAAGGAGAGACAAGCCGCCCCCTTAAGGTAAGGCTACAAGAACACCGCAAGGGCGTAACACGAGGGGAGATAGAAAAATCAGGCGTAGCTGACCACATATGGAGGGAGAAAGGGGATCACTGCCCCCCCTATGGGATGGAGTTGAAATAATAGAGAACGCCACTGGAAATTACGTAAACTTAAGGAATCTGCACATTATGCTAGGCCACAAAAATCTCCAAAACCGACCAAGCATAGAGATGAACACAATATGGGAACCAGTAACACAGGTGTTGTTAAACAGTAGATTTCTGTTACGTTTCGGTTACACCGTTCGCTCCACTCGTAGGTTTGAAGCTAGCGTCCAGCTTCCGGACAAAAATAAACAGTCGTAACTCAATACGAATATCTATACCAGCGCACGTCACCACGGTCCCAACGGCACTGACAGCCAATGTCTCAGACCCTTTTTATGGACAAAAACAATTGCCGACGCACCAATCATCGCCGTCGGCCTCGTTTTCACTCAAAGTCCCCGGCTCGTGTCAATTAGCATAAAATGACAGCGGTCGAAGACTATTCCTTTCTTTGATCAAACTTGCGAGCGGAGAGGACGCAGCTGACGAGACGACGAACTGTCTGGCGTGAGTTTACGCACGCATCTATCACAACACAGCAGCCCGACAAGCAAAACACCTTGGACGCTTTGGCTCTGGTAAGTGTGAATGTTTATCGTCACAACAGAGTGTCAGAAAAGAAAATGATTAGTGTGAAAAATCGGAATATGAGCTCTAGTAAAAATACTAGAGAAAACCATTAACATCACAAAATTTTAATATGAACTTTAGTGAAAAAGGATTACTGGACATTAAGTTTATAAGTTGTTCTTGTCCTTAAGGATATCCAGTGGTTAGTTTCTGTGACTTGATTCAAAGAGTTGCGAGTTCAATACCAGGCAGTGAATAAGTAACTTGCAGGGTTAGAGGGAGATAACTCATGATTTCCAATCGAAGCAAGGAATGGAGTTCAAGACAACAGGGATGAGGACAATAGTCCAAATAATGTAAATACTGAAAATGCCTTATGATCTCTAAAGAAAATAAAAAATTAATACAAAACAAGAGACGAGCATCCATTATTATTTATATGTGGATTGTTGTCTCTCATTTTTTTTATCAGAATGTTCCGACCTTTATCAGAATTTTCATTGATCCACGTAAATATTAAGGGAATTTCCTGGTGGAGCGTTTATTTAATATACGAGAGTAGTGTTCTCGTTTCTGATCATGTCTAAGGATATCTCGTCTGGTTTTTATTTAGCACTGCTCAGTTATTGTTCCCCCTCGTTGTAAATCTTCACTGACCGGTCCAGGGAGTGAACTCACAATGACTGTTACCAAATTTCCGGAGCCAGTGCCTTTTTATCGATCAGGCTGTTGTCTCGCGAAGCAGTTCAGACTTAGAGTTTATGGAAATGAGGCGAGATCAGCACTAAATAAATAGGTAAAGCCTAAGCATTATTAACGGAACGAAAGCAAGCTACATCCGTAATTATTTAACTAATAAAACTATTTACCGCAACAAAGTAAAATTTATTAAAATTTCATGGATTTACGTGAAGTTTAACAGCTTCAAAAAATTTTTACGAAGATTTTTAAAAAAATAATTTTATTCATTTGAGAATGAGTACTGAAAATTTCAATAAAATCCAATAATTATTTGATTTTTGCGAGAATTTTCAAGTTTGCCAACGGGGAAAAAAAGAGGGTTATATAATTTTTACGTTTACCATTGTAAACAGTCGTAACGTTTTGGTTACCCGCTAATTCAAGTCAAAACAAGATTTTCTACCAAAATTTCGAACGTGTTAGAAGGGATTCAAATTTTTTTAAACTAATTAAAAACTACTTCGATCTTTCCTCTTAATAATAATAATAATAAAAATAATAATATAAACATTTTAAGGAAAAAAAAAGTTCGTTATTAAGTTTGGGGCCTTTTTTCTTCAAACTATGCTGCTATTTTTTTGTTTTTGTTTTTTTGAGCAATTTAGTGGATGTACTTCGGATGTGCGTTGTGGTACAGTGGATATTGGCTCGGAACGAGAAACCGGGGAGCCGAGTTCGAATTCCAGTTAAATCTATTGCATTCGCTTGCGCGCAAATACCCTTGGGAAAGGTATTAATCCGTCTCTTCCTTCCAGTTATGGGTTAAATAGTAGGACAGACTGGGTTCTATAGCCTTGGTCGGCAACCAGTCTACCGCAGAAAGCAATGGCAACTTACTGCGGGATAATCTTCTGCCCAGTCAGTCATGTCTCTTTCGAGACATGATCGCCCAAGCGTGTATCACGTATGGCACTTAACTGACTGACTGACTTACCGTAGATTAAATAATGGGTTCAGTTCGAAATTCTCTCATGGTTATCCGGATCGACATGCCTGATGAGAAGTGAAGGGCACAACAGTCGAGACGAGATAACAGCCAAGATTGTAGACAGGGACGGCTGAAAGTACTGAGTGACGAGCGGCCGGGGCGTCGTCATGACGCGTGTTTGGGATCTACGAAAACTTACAAAAAACATACTTGCGATCATCCATGACTCAAGACAGATTAAATTCGTTGACTCTTGTTTAAATAGAAAATGATCTTGTGAAGAAGATAGGTTTAGAGAAAATTCCCTGAAAAAAAAAAAAAAAGACTAGAAAATATGATTTAGGTAGGATAATTAATGCTTTTCGTTTTATTTTATTGTATTAAATTATATATATAGTGTAGCGGATCACGTGTATTTCCACACAGGTCACTCATATTACGCACTCACACATGTACATACATATTCATATTTTACTCCTGTCTCGCGTGTCTTCTTCATTCACGAAATATGCGACCATTACGCGATGTTCTTATGCATTCCCGCGTTTTTCCGGGGCTTATATAAAAACGTGGGGATACACGTGTCACGATCGGCAGTTCCTGTTCGAGTTCCAAGCAAGGCAGTTGGCAGTTTCGGGGTCTCATTCTTCAATCTTAATTCTCTCTCACACACCCGCACTAAATGCAGGACGCAATTAGCTGCCATTTATTTTTTAAACTCACATGTGCACAAATCTCTCACATTTTCCAATTGGAACTTTCGTCAATTCATCACAGTATGTACATTGCATTCTTTCTTTCAGAGACATTAATCTCAACTGACTTTTCCTCATGATTCTTAACGTTACAAGGGAAACAACTTTCCTTCTGCTATTTTCATGCTTAATCTAAACTTATTTATAAATGGAACTTTGTCTGTGTGTGTCCGTTATCTATAGACTCCGAAACGGCTGAACCGATTTTCTTGAAAATTTACAGTTGTACTATAAGCGTCTGCAAGTGTTCTTAGCTAGGTTTTGTGTTGAGATACCCCCGATAAATATCCTAAATCGATAATCGAAAAATTCGGGTTACAAAAGGAGTCGTCCGATTTTAATCAAATTGATACACACTTAGACAAAAACATAAGAAACGATATTCAGAAGTTTCAAGGTTCAATAGTGCAGAAAATCGATTATATATATATATATATATATATATATATATATAAAAGGTAAGATGTTTGTGTGTGTGTTTATTTCTCTGCTTGTATGTCTGTATTTTTTTTTTTTTTTTTTTCAGCCCTTTTATTTTAGTTTTGCTTCGGATTTGGCTCTAAGTAGGTATAATTGTAGTTCTTAGTTTCAGCCATAATACCATTTACTCAGAGGACTTATTTAGCCTTCAAAATTCAGTTTACGACAAAAAAACGTATTTGATATCGATACCAGGAAATCAAAATTTGACTTATATCCATTCATTTTTCTTTCAGTCTACGGTTTCGCTTTAACTGGAAACAACTATTGGTTTTAGTCTTTCGTGCCAGCGTCCAAACAGTCTGAGCTCCAGGACCATGGATTAGTTTTAAAGCTTTCATTACACCTGAGCAACGCCGGGCTATACTGCTAGTCGTTAATACAATTCATTGTTTGTTTTACTCAAGCGTCATTGTTGTCTTATTTATAACTTCAATTACACGAGAACGATTCGCAAATTATAAAGGACCCAAGAATCCTCTACAATAGCAATTCGTTATTCTACATTTCAGTTTTTCACTTTGTGAAAATTAAAAAAAATTTTACTTGTCATGGCGTCGAAGTTTAGCTTGTCCCAGCTGCCAGCAACCCTAAGACCGACAGTCGACCGCGTTTTAAAAAAGTGAATTATGATGTTTATTCGTCAGTTATTTTCACTTGAAAGATTTTTTTTTTTTTTTTTTTTTTTTTTTTTTTTTTTGCATTTCAACATCTCGTCGAAAGGAATACAGTCTCTCTTAGGATTCATCAATATCGTGATTAAAAACAATAACGTCACCTTACGAGTGCCTAAGCAAGACTGAAGCAGCATAAAGATAGCGGTAAATGTTTGTCATCTCAGTGTATTCTTATTTGACATTCAGGAAGCGTTTACGTGAAAAGTATTTATCATTGCGTGACGTGACAAATATATACTTAGTAACTATTTTAATTCGTAAACAGAATGAGTTCATCAAGTCAATAAAACGTCTTAATCATTGTTATTTTGATTTTTGGATCGTTTCAAAAATAGGTTGGTTGGTTGGATTTTATGGCGTATCAACCACTGTAGGTGATTTAATGCTTATATATATATATATATAGGACTTGTAAATGTCTATAAGTTAGAATGTATTTGCTTGTACATTGCAAAATAATTCCACTGGCAACAATTACGTTTTCTTCAAAAAACGTATATTGGGAAAAAATCTTTTTTCTTCAAAAACGTATTTTTTGTTCGTAACATTTTTCCTTCAAAGGACGTATTTCTGTCGTTAAAATTTTCTCCTTCAAAGGACGTATTTCTGTTCGGTAAAATTTCTCCTTCAAAGGACGTATTTCTGTCGTAAAATGTTTTCTCCTTCAAAGGACGTATTTCTGTCGGTAAAATGTTCTCCTTCAAAGGACGTTTCTGTCCGGTAAAATGTTCTCCTTCAAAGGACGTATTTCTGTCGGTAAAATGTTCTCCTTCAAAGGACGTATTTCTGTCGGTAAAATGTTCTCCTTCAAAGGACGTATTTCTGTCGGTAAAATGTTCTCCTTCAAAGGACGTATTTCTGTCGGTAAAATGTTCTCCTTCAAAGGACGTATTTCTGTGGAAAATGCCTTCAAAGGACGTAAAATCGGTAAAATGTTCTCCTTCAAAGGACGTATTTCTGTCGGTAAAATGTTCTCCTTCAAAGGACGTATTTCTGTCGGTAAAATGTTCTCCTTCAAAGGACGTATTTCTGTCGGTAAAATGTTCTCCTTCAAACGACGTATTTCTGTCGGTAAAATGTTCTCCTTCAAAGGACGTATTTCTGTCGGTAAAATGTTCTCCTTCAAAGGACGTATTTCTGTCGGTAAAATGTTCTCCTTCAAAGGACGTATTTCTGTCGGTAAAATGTTCTCCTTCAAAGGACGTATTTCTGTCGGTAAAATGTTCTCCTTCAAAGGACGTATTTCTGTCGGTAAAATGTTCTCCTTCAAAGGACGTATTTCTGTCGGTAAAATGTTCTCCTTCAAAGGACGTATTTCTGTCGGTAAAATGTTCTCCTTCAAAGGACGTATTTCTGTCGGTAAAATTTTTGTTTCAAAAATGTATATTTTTCTATAAGTCTATTGTAAAACTTTCATAGTGTTTTGACCCCAGTTTGTGGGAGGGTTTACTTTTAGCCCAAAGCTGGTACACTAACAGGTTCTACTACTCCGGGTCAGGGTAGATCTGGGAAGAACAGCAATTAAGAGGTGTTTCTATGCACTCACAACCTTTCAATTAGAAGCCTTGCTGCCAAATGCAGTTTACCGTCATGTCTAGGAACAAAAAATAGGGAACCATTTAACATCCTGAATTTTGATTAAAGGGTTTTACTGTTTATAAAACAGAAAAATAAAGACAAGTTTTGAAGTGTGTATATTTTTCTCTCTTTCTCTTACTTAATTTTTCACTCTCTGTGTCTCACACTCTTTCATTCTCTCTCCTTATTTCACACTTTCTCTCTCTCATTTTTGACGCACCCACATGTGTCTACTGCCTTCATTTCCTTGTTTGGGATACAAAAGGAAAGGACATATTCAAAATATCTGACTGGTAACACGAGCAGCCACCAATAACAAAACACTTTTTTTTTTATTGTCGATTCTGAAGTTTTGGGGGTGACGTAAAAAAACAATAGTACAGCACTATTATCGTTTACAGAGTATAAGTACAAATGACATGTTGTGGAGAACGGGAAGGTGGTGGGGACATTTTCGACCCCCTCTCTTTAAGTAGACACAAATACACACTGTTTATCAAACATGTTCGACGCTTCAGCGAAAATATCCAATAAAGTTAAAATTGTTTATTTTATATCTTATAATATTTATCAACAACATACAAACCGACAGACAAGGGTAGCAACGAGAATAAGAGGTGGTTGTAGCAACCTGGATTGTTAGCGGGGAGTGGTTTGTTTATATTTGAATTCTCCTGCACTCTTACGTCGATTATTGTAGTATGACAAGGGTGAAGCGTTTTTTTTTTTGTTCTTTTTTTAGGACATCTTGTGATTTAAGAGACCGGGGAAAAGTGGGTTCAGGTCTTTACACAACCATTAGTACATCATAAAAATCAATAAGATTCGAATTCTGCATTGATTAAGTTTTACGTAAAGCACAGTCGACTCTCTCTCTCACTAATTCTGTCTCTGTCTCTCTCTCGCTCTCTTTCTTTCAAACATTTCACTCTCTCTGCACTCGTTCATACACGCACTCTCTCTGCACTCGTTCACATACACGCACTCTCTCTGCACTCGTTCATACACGCACTCTCTCTGCACTCGTTCATACACACGCACTCTCTCTGCACTCACGTTCATACACACTCTCTCTGCACTCGTTCATGCACACTCTCTCTGCACTCACGTTCATACACGCACTCTCTCTCTGCACTCGTTCATGTACACGCACTCTCTCTCTCTGCACTCGTTCACACACACTCTCTCTCTCTGCACTCTTTCACAAACTCTCTCTCTCTGCACTCTTTCACAAGCTCTCTCTCTCTCTGCACTCTTTCACACACTCTCTCTCTCTGCACTCTTTCACACACTCTCTCTCTGCACTCTGCGCACACTCTCTCTCTGCACTCTTTCACACACTCTCTCTCTGCCTCTTTCACACACTCTCTCTCTGCACTCTTTCACACACTCTCTCTCTCTGCCTCTCACACTCTCTCTCTCTGCACTCTTTCACACACTCTCTCTCTTGCTCTTTCACACTCTCTCTCTGCACTCTTTCACACACTCTCTCTCTGCACTCTTTCACACTCTCTCTCTGCACTCTTTCCCTCTCTCTCACTCTCACACACTCTCTTTCTCTGCCTCTTTCACACACACTCTCTCTCTGCACTCTTTCCCTCTCTCTCTGCACTCTTTCACACACACTCTCTCTCTGCACTCTTTCACACTCTCTCTGTGTGCACTCTTTCACACACTCTCTCTGTGTGCACTCTTTCACACACTCTCTCTGTGTGCACTCTTTCACTCTCTCTGTGTGCACTCTTTCACACACACTCTCTCTCTGCCTCTTTCACACACTCTCTCTCTGCACTCTTTCACACACTCTCTCTGTGTGCACTCTCCCCACACACTCTCTCTCTGCACTCTTTCACACACTCTCTCTGTGTGCACTCTTTCCACACTCTCTCTCTGCCTCTTTCACTGTGTGCACTCTTTCACACACACACACTCTCTCTCTGTGCATTCGTTCTCTACCACGCACACACACACACACACACACACACACACACACACACTCTTCCTCTTTGACACACACTCTCTGTCTGTGGGCACTCTTTCACTCTCTCTCTCTCTCTGTGCACTCTTTTACACTCTCTCTCTCTCTCTGTGCACTCTTTTACACTCTCTCTCTCTCTCTCTCTGTGCACTCTTTTACACCTCTCTCTCTCTCTCTCTCTCTGTGCACTCTTTTACACTCTCTCTCTCTCTCTGTGCACTCTTTTACACTCTCTCTCTCTCTCTGTGCACTCTTTTACACTCTCTCTCTCTCTCTGTGCACTCTTTTACACTCTCTCTCTCTCTCTGCACTCTTTTACTCTCTCTCTCTCTCTGTGCACTCTTTTACACTCTCTCTCTCTCTCTGTGCACTCTTTCACTCTCTCTCTGTGCACTCTTTCACTCTCACACTCTCTCTCTCTCTGTGCACTCGTTTTCTACCACACACACACACACACTTGCTCTCTTCCTCTTTGACACACACTGTCTGTCTCCCTCTTTCACACTCTCTCTTTTCTCTCATGTACTCTGTCAATTCAGGAATTTCTTTCTCTCTATCTTCTTCCTCCCCAACACTTTTTGAAACAATTATGTAAGACTTGTATCACTAAAGTAGTTACCTTCACTCATTTTCGATAACTTTTAAATTTAATTTTTTTTAATAAAGATTTCTTGAAATTTTTATTTTTGTTATAATTGAAAGTTGAATAATTATATTTACTATTTCCAGTCAGCAAAATAATCTGCTAATTCCAGACAGAAATTATATTGATTGTAATCTAAAATTTTTGAATTTAAAAAAAATAATTCAATTTTTTGGCCATTTATTTTGAACGATCAACTCATTTGTAAACAGAAATTAATTCTCGGATTGAAAAATCTTTCAAAAATAAAATATACATCTGTGGCTCATTATTTTAGGAAAATTAGCAAATTTAATGTTAAATTAATCTGATTTACGCAAGTATTACTTAGTTTTATTCTAAATTTGATTCTATAAATATTTTTTAAACACAGTTGAACTTTCTTACCTTTTACCCGCATTTAAAATATGATGACAACTTGACAGATGCAAGATAAGTGTATAGCGATCAAAAGTGACATAATTGTACAATTTTTTGTCCTGTACAGGAAGAAACCGTTAAAATCATGACCTTTTAATGAACACATAGAAATTACCATACAAAAAAAAAGTTCAAATCCACAAAACATTAAAAATTATTATAAAAATACGAAGGCTCGACAATTTGTATTAAACTTTTCAATTTTCGATTAGAGAAGATTATATTTACTAAGTTAATAAACTAACAACAACAAATCTTTGAAGTATTTTTTAAACTTTATAAATTATTATAATAAAAAAATGAAAGCAATTCTTGTAAATTTTCATTATTAACTGAAAAAAAAATTTTTAGACTATATTGACCTTCCTCAACAGGTGTTTACTCGTGCAACCAGACTGGCAACTGGGTCCCACCCATTCACAGTCAGGTTAGCCAAATGCAGACGACAATTCTACTCCTGCAGCTTCTTCTCTCGCACTTCCCGCCTGTGGAACTCGCTCCCGTATTCTTGCTTTCCTGACGGCTACAACCTCCAGAAATTGAAATGCAAAGTCAATACTCATCTACTAACCACTGGACTCTAGCTCTCTCCCCACCCCCGTATAACCTTCCCTTTCTCTCCACCTATGTATCTGTCATCGCACCTGCTTTCTCAGCTTTCTATTGTTCCTTTCTAACTAGTTTGTACTCCTCACTTTTTTCTAATTAATCTTTTTACATTTATGTAGCCCCCCTGCACATCAGTGGCATTTCCGCCTTGCTCGGGGTGAAATGATTTAAAAATGTTATTTATTAAAGCAATTAAAAGCTTATCAAGTTATTTTACTATTAGGAACAGAATTTCAGGAAAAAACAAGATTTAAATTCCCTAATTAGTCTTGTGTTTAATTAATAAAACCAATTTTCCGAGCAAAATTTAATTCCTTAAAATGTCATGAATTTTAAACTGGAGAGGGAGTAACAGATGTAATATATATAATTTTGATCTGGTCCAATCTTTTCTAAATAATCGCATAATGAATGTCGTCTTGACATGCCTCCACATTCTACTGTACAAACGCTGGTGTCCCTCAGGGCTCTCTCCTAGGCCCCACGCTTTTCCTATTTTCATAAATGATCTCAGAGATGAGATCAGATGCCAAGTAGGCATGTACGCAGATAACACCACAATTTACTCCCGCATCACTAACAAATCCGGCGTGGCAGACAAACATAATCTCGCTGCTGATCTTGAGAGGGATCTACATTCTGTGGTGGATGGGGTAAGAAGTGGCTTGTAAATTTTAATGCGTCTAAGACCGAGCTGCTGTCTGTCAATCATCACAGGCAACCTCTCCTGCCTCCTAGAAGCATGGACCAAGCGAGTCTTTCTGAGAGCAATACACTGCACCTCCTCGGCCTTACCCTCTCTTCCTTTCTCAAATGGAACCACTCTAGGAAGGTTGGGTTACTGTGTCGGGCCAGGATGTTTTTCCTGCCTGAATCCATCCTGCATATATACAAATCACCCATTCGTCTGTGCATGGAGTACTGCTGTCATATATGGTCAGGCGCCCCTGCTGTTCATCTCAGTGTTCTTGACAGGCTCCAAAGGAGAATCAGTAATATGTTAAGTAACGACTTGGTGGCTCGACTCCAGCCACTTCTCCATTGACGGGATGTGGTTTCCCTTTGTTTGTTCTATAAATACTTTCGTGGCTTCTGCTCCAATCTACTCCTTCAGCTTCTTTTTTCGCACTTCCCGCCTGTGGAACTCGCTTCCATATTCTTGCTTTCCTGACGGCTACAACCCCCAGGAATTTATATGCAATGTCAATACTCATCTCTTAACCACTTAACTCTAGTTCTTTCTACACCACTCTGCAATACTCATCTTTTAACCACTTGACTCTAGTTCTTTCCATACCACCCTGCAATACTCATCTTTTAACCACTTGACTCTAGTTCTTTCCATACCACCCTGCAATACTCATCTTTTAACCACTTGACTCTAGTTCTTTCCATACCACCCTGCAATACCCATATCTTAACCACTTGACTCTAGTTCTTTCCATACCACCCTGTATATCCTTTCCTTTCTCTCCACCTTTGCAACTGTCATCACACCTGTATTCCCATCCTTCTCTTGATCCTTTCTATCTGGTTCGTCTTTCTTTTCACTCTCTTCAATCTAATCTTTTTACTCTTATGTAGCCCCCTGCACATCAGTGGCATTACCGCCTTGCTCGGGGTGATACGATTAAAATTTTTTCTTTTTCCATTTTCAAACGAGTTATTACGCTACCTAGGTTTCTACCGTGAGTGGTGTCTTCAGGCGATTATTAATAACTGATTTCGTGGTAACTCGTTTAAAAATGGAAAATATTCAAAAGTTCTACAATATAATTGTATTGAACACATTTTAATACAAATGTGCGCTGGTCTAACCCTATTACGACCAAAAACTAAGTATCAATATATATATATTTTGCCACGATTTTAAAAAAATACTGTTTTTAAAAAATAATTTCTTTTATTTGTGAAAAAGTCCCGAAATTTTCATTAAAATCCGAAAACTATTTGATTTTTTGCAAGAATTTTCAAATTAATGTTTATGTGGCGGGGGTACAAAAAACTAAGTTATGTAATATTACGTTTTCTATTGTAAACTCTCGTAACGATTTGGTGACTCGCTAACTAAAATCGAGACAAAATCTTTTACGAAAATTTCGAACGTATTACAAGGGATTAAAAATGTTAAAAATATAATTAAAAAATACTTTAATCTTTCCTCTTAATAATCATATAAACATTTTGATGGAAAAGGTTCGTTTTTATTAAGTTTGGAGCCTTTTTTTTTATTCATACGATGCTGTTTTCTCAGCGATTTACTGGAGATACTACATTAAATGATTATTATTATCTCCGAGCAAAAAATTCTTATAATCTAAAAATATTTTTTGGCTTTAAATAACCTGCAAAGAGTTGATAGCCGTATAGGGCCAATCAATCAGCTAATCTCTTTCTACCACTTTCTTTCTTTCTTTCTTTCTTTCTTTCTTTCTTCACAGTTCTTTCCTGTGTTTATGTCTCTGTCCATTCTGGTATCTCCGTTTCACTCTTTTCTCTATTTCTTTCTAGATTTTTATTAAATTACTTTCTAATCAAGAATATTCAAATAGACAAGAGCCTAATTATTTCCTGCTTACAATGAAGGACCTTGAAAAATATGGGCCTGAAATTATGGATATAAATTTCAACCTTTTGAATATTCGGGAATATTTTATTTTTGTTTTTTTTTTAGACATCAACCGTATACTTTTAACTTGTTTTCGTTTGATCCACATGTTTCTCATATTCGGGCCTCGTTTTCTTCATGGCGTCGTTCTCTCCATCTGCGCCATTTGATTAAAGTATTCAACATGTGGCTGGCAGAAACAAGCCGAGCGGTATTTCGTATGTAAACAAAGAGAAGCAATCCGACAAGTCGAGGCGACAATGAGACAGAATTAAAATGATTAGCCCCCACCACTTCACCACTTTCGAGAACTGGTCCCGCGTGCGACCGATTCTGCGGCTTGATATTTTCGTTCGCAGTTCTCTTTGCTCTCTGAAGTCTTTAGCAAAAGAATTTTCAGGCAAACAAAGAAAGATTTTATATATTATTTTCTTTTTGAAATATCAAATTTTGTTGTGAGACTTTTGAAAATAGAAGCAAAAGGAATTCCTTCTCTTCTCAGCAAAACGGTTTTGATTGGTCTGCTATTAAAACGCTCATAAAAATTAAATGCAGACGAATGCTTAAGCGATTTTTGAGCTCAAGAAAATTTTGTAATCGCTTTCGGTAGAGATAGATATAATTCCAAAGATTTGCTAAAGTGATCTTCTATGTGCCTTGTCCTTTCAAGATGTAGGCGATCGTGTCTTTCCACATCTCCCTATCCCTGGTGGCTCTGAGCACACTTTCTCCTGTAGCACCACACAACCCCCGTTCTGTCGCAGGCCCTTCAAATATGTTATCCGCTGCTTTCCTCCTGTCTCTTTTTCCCCTCTATCTGGCCTGTTAGTATCAGGTTCTCCAAGCCGTTCTTTCTCACTGCATGTCCCAGGAACTTGTCTCAATATTAATTTCCTTTTTGTTTCCATCCTTTCCAAAACCTCATCATTGCTCAAATGCTCGATCCATGATATCCGCAGCATCCTTCTATAGAACCACATTTCAGTTGCTTCAAGTTTTTCCTTCATCTTTGATGATATTGTCCAGCATTCACTGCCGTATTGAAAAACTGACATCACATAGCAATAGTACTTTTTTGTTTCTAGTGAAAAATTCCTATCTCTTAATACTTTACTCAGCTTCTGGAAGGCGTCCTTCGCCATTTCAATTCGCCTTCGAATCTCTGTGTCGTACTTTGTGTCTTCTGTTAAAACACTTCCCAGGTATTTAAATCTAATTAACCCATATCAGCAGGGAGAAAAGATGGATTCATACCAATTTCAAGGGTATTTTTGTGCGTAAGTGAAAATAACAAACCTAACTGGAATTGGAACTCTGCTACCGGCTTAGTAATTGCAAGTGATTATGCTATAAACACCCTCACCTCTAAGCCCTTCTTACAGCAACTGGCATTTTCAAATGTTTACCTATCACTAGGCCCGACGTTGCTTAATTATGGCGACAGATAAAGTAGAAACTTACAGCTATAGAGACGTAGTTCTATAAACAGACTCTTAGAACATCATGGAGGCAGAATGTGAGTGATGAAGACATTTTTTTTTCTTTTTTTAACAAATAGAAGTCAAAAAACATCTTATACTGTTTTTTTTTTTTAAATGTGAAACTAATAAAATGTGAACGCAAATTCTACTCCATCAGCTTCTTTTCTCGCACTTCCTGCCTGTGGAATTTCCCTTCCATTTACTTGCTTTCCCAACAGCTCTAATCTTCAAGAATTTAAATGTAGCCAATAGTCATCTTCTATCTCACTAACCTGCATCCTCTCTCTCATGCTCCTTTCTCCGTCCACTCCACCCTCATCAATAATGATTTCCCCTCTACATGAATTTACTCGAGCCACAAGATTAGCAACTAGGTCCCACCCTTTTACTGTGAAACCAATAAATTGTAAACGCAAATTCTACTCCATAAGCTTCTTCTCCCGCACTTCCTGCCTGTGGAATTCCCTTCCGTTTACTTGCTTTCCCGACAGCTACAATATTCAAGAATTTAAATGTAAAGTCAACAGTCATCTGCTATATCATTAACCTGCATCCTCTCTCTCTCTCTCTCATGCTCCTTTCTCCATCCACTCCACTCTCATCAGTATTCTCATCCTTCTCTTACCCACTTCCTGACGCCACCTATAACCTGTCACTCTCTCATAACATTCTTTCTATGTAACCCCCTGAAAAACAGTGGCAGTAAAATTCTTTGCTTGGGTCGATATGTTTATGAAAAAAAAATCGTTTCACCCCAGGCAAGGGGCTACATAAGGAGACCGAAAGATTACTTAAGTAGGGAGCGAATAGAAGAGGAAAAGATTACAGGGGTGGGGGTCAAAGAATGGGTAAGTGAAGAGTTATATGAGAGAACAACAAGGGAGTGTTGGGGAAAGGATAAGAAAGGTTAGGAGTCAAGGAGATCAGAGATGGTAGATTGGAAATTGTAGCTATCAGGGAAGCAAGCATACGGAAGGGAGTTCCACAAACCGGAAGCTATAGTAGAAGAGGCGGTTACATTTAACCCCTTTGACGGTAAAAGATGGGATTTTGTTCCCAGTCTAGTTTCTCGAGTAAATTCGTATGGAGGAGCACCAGGGAACTTAGCTTGCCAGAGCAGAAGCCATGGAAATATTTGTAGAAGAGACAGAGGGAAGCCACATCTCGTTGGTTAGAAAGTGACTGGCTTAGAATGCAGTATTTGTTTGACGAAGTGTGGTTGGTGGAGAAATTAATGACCGCTTGGGTCTGTTCTCTCAGCTGCACTACGTAGAATTCGGAACACTGCTTCACTAGGGATTCCGTTCCCTGCGCACCGTAAACAAATCACTCTCTCCCGAACACCGGTGTAGCCTTCACGAATCGCCAACACCAGACTGACTCGGAAACAGAGGTTGGCTCTTTTTATCCGTTTTCGATCTCGTGCAAGAAACCGAAATTTCTCGCCGTGTGACAGCCTCGCTTTCGCCGATGACGCATGCGCCGTGTCATTTCAAAACTGCCTTGCATGAGCTCGCCTCGCAGTTCCATGACGTCTACAGACGCATGTGCAGACAACCCGCCTTCTCTTGGCTCGGTGAGGTAAGTCTCCGCTATATAGAAAGAGTTAAAATTGCTAGAACACACAGTGAGAAGTGTTTGGAAAATGTGTCACTCACTGGACATTCAATATGTAAATTGACTGTTAAACAGCGGGCGTGTGGAAAGACTCTGAGAGGAACGGGACAGATATTGACAAGGGCTACAAAGGATTGGAGATTGGATTTTTTGTTTGAACAAGATCATTCCGAGTGTTATGGTCGGAAAGCGAATGATCTAACCTCTCGACGACGCGCATATGAAATTGAGATCTGAACTTATATAATGAACGGAACTTTGTCTCTGTGTGCGTTTGTCTGTGTGTCCCCGTTACCTATAGACTCCGAAACGGCTGAACCGATTTTCTTGAAAATTTACACAGTTGTACTATAAGCGTCTGCGAGTGTTCTTAGCTATGTTTTGTGTCGAGGTACACCCGATAAATATCGATAATAAAAAAATCGGGTTATAGAAGGAGTGGTCCGATTTTTAATCAAATTTCATACACTCCTAGACAAAGACATAAGAAACGATATTCAGAAGTTTCAAGGTTGCAGTTCTTACAATAGTGCAGAAAATCGATAATATATATATAAGGAAAGATGTATGTGTCTGTTTATCTGCCTGTATGTCTATATTTTTTCTGCCCTTTTATTTTATTTTTTGCTTCGGGTTTGGCTCTAAGTAGGTATAATTGTAGTTCTTAGTCTCAGCCATGATACCATTTACTCAGAGGACTTATTTAGCCTTCAAAATTCAGTTTACGACGAAAAATACTTATTTGATATCGATGCCAGGAAATCATAATTTGACTTACATCCATTAATTTTTCTTTCAGTCTACGGTTTGGCTTTAACTGGTAACAACTATTGCTTTTTAGTCTTTCGTGCCAACGTCCAAAGAGTCTGAGCTCCAGGACCATGGATTAGTTTTAAAGCTTTCATTACACCCGAGCAACGCCGGGCTATACTGCTAGTCTGTTAGAAGTACGCAATATTGGATTAACAAATGAATACTAAACGTGTTAGAAATCTGGTTTGTATTGAGTGCATGACCACAACATTAATAGAAGCAACTTTCTGCTTATTCATCCTTCTTCTTAGGATGTGCACTTTTGTGCAGTGGATATCGGCTCGGAACGAGAAATCGGAGAGCTGAGTTCAAATTCTAATTGAATTCGTTGCTTTCACTTACGCGCAAATAACCTTGGGGAAGGTATGCATCCACCACTTCCCTCTCCTTATGGGTTAAAAAGCAGAACAGGTGGGGTTCTGTAGCCGTCGTTGGACCACAGAAAATAATTGCAAATTGCTGCGAGAAAATCCCCCGCCTTGTCAGTCTTTTTTTTTCTTTTAAATCATCTCACCCGAGGCAAGGCATTTTACTGCCACTGTTGCGCAGGGCGTTACATAGGGGAAAGTGATGAGAAAAAGGGGTTAGTTATAGAAAATGTCGGGAGGAGGGTAATAGACGGATAAGAATAAGAGAATGGATGCGAGTTAGTGAGATAGATGTCTATTGACCTTACATTTAAATTCCTGGAGATTGTAGCTGTCAAGGAAGCAAGTATATGGAAGGGAATTCCACAGGTGGGAAGTGTGTGAAAAGTAGCTGTTAGAATAGAAATTGCGGTTACATTTTATCGGTTTAGCTGTAAAAGGGTGGGACCTAGTTGCCAATCTAGTAGTTCGTGCAAATTCATACCTAGTGGGCACTAGTGATCTAAGTTCATTGGAGCAGAAGCTGTGAAAGTATTTATAGAAGAGGCACAGATAAGCCACGTCACACCGGTGAGATATCGACTGCAGCCAAGCTGCCAAGTCGGTATCAATCACATTAGATTCTCCGTTGGACTTGATCAAAAACCCCGAGGTAAATAGCAGGGGAACCCGACCAGGTGTGGCAGCAGTATTCAATACACGGGCGGGTGGTAGATTTATATTTGTGCAGGATGAACTCAGACGGGAAAAACTGACCCTGCACAGTGAACCGACCTTCATGTCTCTTTCGTGACATGATCACCTAAGAGTGTATACCGTATGCCACTTAGCTGACTGATTTCTACATTAGCCCAACAATCAGTGAAAATCAGGCTTTTTTTTTTCTTTGCTTTGGATATCACGAAGCGTTTCACATACTTGTCTTATTCACAAGTTGAAAGGTCATCGTATTTCTGGACAAATTTTTGATTTAATTCAATCTTCTCAAATCACAATATGAAATTCGCTTTAAGCAGCCTTAAGATCTTTTTGTGTTAATACGGGTGTTCTACAGGACTTTATACTTGTATCAACGTTGTTCCTGATTTTTATCAAACGACCTTTCCGATATGATCAGTTCTCAACTCTTTATTTATGCTGATGACATAACTATTTCATTTTGTCTTAATAGTAAGTCTTATCAGTCCCATGAAGTCGAATTGGCAGTTGAAATAAAATTAAAAAAAATGACTTAGAATGTGTTGTTAGCAAGCCATTTCTTGCCCTAGTTATTTTTTTTTTAACGCCTCTAAAAAGAAACCTCTTTTATGAACGTCTTAGAAAACCTTTTTTGAAATGTAACTATATGCATAGAACAATTTTTGATTAATGTTCTTTCTAAGCCAATATACAGTCACAGAACTATTTAGCAAACTAGGTGCTAGGGTAAGTGACTTTTCTTAAGTGGTCGCATTTACTTTTGGGTAAAATTTTCTTTCTAAGCACCTGCTTGATGAATAAGTTAAACATTTCTGTAAGCTTGAAACAGAAACAAAAAGCCTCTTTTGAATTAATTCTAAAATCGTTCAATTTCCGGCGGAAAAAGAATCGGTTTTATTCATTAAAAACTGTCTGACCGCGCCGCATTGTTTGTCTGTCTGATCTGCGACGCTCGTGCCGCAGTGTGTCTGTCTGATCTGCGACGCTCGTGCCGCAGTGTGTCTGTCTGATCTGCGACGCTCGTGCCGCAGTGTGTCTGTCTGATCTGCGACGCTCGTGCCGCAGTGTGTCTGTCTGATCTGCGACGCTCGTGCCGCAGTGTGTCTGTCTGATCTGCGACGCTCGTGCCGCAGTGTGTCTGTCTGATCTGCGACGCTCGTGCCGCAGTGTGTCTGTCTGATCTGCGACGCTCGTGCCGCAGTGTGTCTGTCTGATCTGCGACGCTCGTGCCGCAGTGTGTCTGTCTGATCTGCGACGCTCGTGCCGCAGTGTGTCTGTCTGATCTGCGACGCTCGTGCCGCAGTGTGTCTGTCTGATCTGCGACGCTCGTGCCGCAGTGTGTCTGTCTGATCTGCGACGCTCGTGCCGCAGTGTGTCTGTCTGATCTGCGACGCTCGTGCCGCAGTGTGTCTGTCTGATCTGCGACGCTCGTGCCGCAGTGTGTCTGTCTGATCTGCGACGCTCGTGCCGCAGTGTGTCTGTCTGACTGCCTGTTTCTTTTCTCCTTTCTTTCGAAAACTTGTATTATTTTCATGCTTTTAAAATTCGGTTATTTTTGTATTGATACTTTATTTCTCCTTACATTTTTGTCTCTTTCCATCCTTCTTTTCTCAGCTGTAGATCTGATCCTTTTTTTGTTGTTGTTGTTATTGCTCATCCTTCTGATATCGTAAACATCTTCTCAACGCCGGTAACCAATATGTAACATGATTCTTGCTTATCTTAAGTGTCATTGCGCCAACATTATCTTCATGAACATTAAAGGGAAATTCAAGAAAAATACTAGGCGGTCATTGAAAGCCATTTGCCATGTAGTTAAGAAAAAAAAACAAATTGGCACTGTTGGCGGTCGATGTATATGGCGTTCCACACCAGTCGACAAGTACTCGATCTGTCAACGACATTTCGTCCTTCCGTTGCGATCGAAGTCAACCAAATCTGACATCTTTGTTTGCATTGCTTACATTAAATATTTTGATTACTTTTAACCATGTTTCATCGACATTGTTGCTTTTATTAAAGCTCGTCTACAACCGCTAAATTTAATCGCATTAAATGCATCACCTACGGATTTCAAGCATATTAGAAACTCAGTGGAAATTGTGACACAGTCATCCAGAGACGCATCGGTATAGAGGAAGATGCCTTTCAAAAACTAAAAGTATTAGGTAACAGGATTATTTGGCCGGAAACAAAGATAAAATTGCTCAACTGTTATCTAATGCCAATCTTCTTAAAATACAGAGAATGCTATAGGAAGAAGTGACTTGAGGCAATGGTTCTACAGAAGGATGCTGAGAATACCATGGATGGAACATTTGAGAAACGAAATTTTAAGGCACAGAATATTGCCATATTCATAACGTTTCGTCCGCTGTACGCCCCGATTTTCTTCAGGTTATTAGAATTTTGAACTGAACCATTTCCTTCAATCACTGGGAGTAGATTGTTCTCGTTCTATGAGTCATGCTACTTCCGGATATCTTAGGAAGCTGAGTTAAATGAATATAACTAAGTTTTTTTTGTTTACCAGTGCTGTAGCCAGGTATTGAACTCACAACTTTCTGGATCAAGCCATTGGATTCAACCAACGTGTTTATCTACTGTGGGTCATATAGATACAAGGATACTTGTACTTAGAATTAAAAAGATAGTTGAATTTTCTAGAACATATAATAAGGAAAAACGGCTTGGAGAATTTAATACCCACAGTATATGTTGAAGACAAAAGGTATAGAGAAAAAAACCCTCTATTAAGCTGCCTAATGAGCTTGTTTAAATGGAGTGTCAGAACATGAACTTGGAAGGAGAGTAAGGTGACAAACATTGCTCAAAGATATAAAGGATAGAAAATTGTTAAGTCATGAGCGCTCATATCCTGAAGGGTCACTGTATATGAAAACAGGCGACTAGTACTAGATATTAAACAATGTGTCATGGGTAATCGTATGAGGAGTAGTAGCCATAAAACTGTAGATCTGATTCCGCCTTGGTTACATTCATATTAGACTGGTTCTGAGAGTTGAATTCTCGTCAGACACTACTTGTTTATTTCAGATACATTCAGTTTCCTTTAATGATTCAGAAGCAGTTCGCCATTCAAGTACTGACCGGGCTCAACGCCGCTGAGGGTCCTCGGCATGACGGTAAACTGCATCCAGTAGCAAGGCCTCTGATTGGGGAGGTTGTGAGAAACATGGAATCACCTCTCAATTGCTGTTGTTCCCAGGTTAACTCTGACCCGGAGTGGTAGCACCTGTTAGGGTCCCAGCTATGAGAAAATAGTTAACCCCTATACTGGAGGGTCTTGGGTATGACGTTAAACTGCAGCAAGGCCTCTGATTGGGAGGTTGCGAGGAGCATGGAAACACCTCTTATTTGCTGTTGTTCTCAGGTTCACCCTGACCCGTAGTGGTAGCACTTGTTAGGGTCCCAGCTTTGGGCAAATAGTTAACCCTCCAAAGAGGGGTCAAAACACTATGAAAGTATAAAAACAAACTTTTATGAAATATATACATAAACATTTTTTGAAGGAAAAATGTTACTAACAAAAATAGGTTTCTCGGGAGGAAAACTGTTAGCAACAAAAATAGTTTATTTTTTCCGAGAGGAAAACTGTTAGCAACAAAAATAGGTTTTTAAATGACCCGAACGGGTTGATATGCCCCAAACCCCAAACCAAACCAGTAACTCCGGTGATCGAACGAGTATTTTTAGCGTGATTTGACCGTAGCATAGATAACGATTCAACATGGTTTTGGAGGGGTTAAGATTGTAGAATCCACGCGATAGTCTGTTCTATCATGTAGCAGGACTTTGGGAAAATCTGAGAAAAATTCCTCCTTACAATTGGAATTCGAAGGAAATGAGGGTGATTCGACTCCGTGGATGTAACATAGTGCGTCTTAGCTGTAAAAGTCTTGAATTGGTGGAACTAAAAAACGGAGCGCTCATCTGAACGTTTTACTTAGAAATAGCAACGTTGCCGAGATCGTTTTTGAAGCTTATAAAGTCATTTAATTTTGAGTAGTGATTAACCTGTGTGCCATTTGCAGCTATTAGCGTAAGTCGAATTACATCCCACATATGCAAAACATGTGTTATATTTTGATCAAATGGCAAGTATTAAAATATCTTCGCGCGGTCGAACCAGTGTCATGCATCGCTCAAGGGAGCCTGGTTTACTGGGTGGGGGGATTCGGTAAAAATTAATACTTAGCAATTTTCAATGGGTAATTGAACAGAATATTTTTAGATTCGTCATTCAAATTTATTTCCATTCTCTTCATAGGTGAAGAGCATCTCTACATCTTTCGATGCTAAGATAATGAAAGACTCTTCATCCATTTCTTTTTCTACCATCTCTCTCTCTCTCTCATCATTTATTTCTTTTCTCTCTCTCTCCCCTCATCTATTTCCTTTCCTCTTACTCCCTCCTCTATTTCTCTTCCTCTCTCTCCTCATCTATTTCCTCTCTCTCCTCATCTGTTTCCTCTCTCTCCTCATCTGTTTCCTATCTCTCTCATCTGTTTCCTATCTCTCTCCCTCATCTGTCTATCTGTTTCTCTCTCTCCCTCATCTGTTTCTTTCTCTCTTTCTCTCATCTGTTTCTTTTCTCTCTTTCTCTCATCTGTTTCTTTCTCTCTTTCTCTCATCTGTTTCTTTTCTCTCTTTCTCTCATCTGTTTCTTTTTCTCTCTTTCTCTCATCTGTTTCTTTCTCTCTTTCTCTCATCTGTTTCTTTCTCTCTTTCTCTCCCCATCTGTTTCTTTCTCTCTTTCTCTCATCTGTTTCTCTTTCTCTCTCTTTCTCTTTCATCTGTTTCTTTTCTCTTTCTCTATCTGTTTCTTTCTCTCCCTTTCCGCTTTCCGCTTTCTTTCCTCGTCCATTTCCTTCTATTTCCCTATCTATTCTCATTGATTTATTTCTTTCTCTCTCTTTTCCATTTCCTTCTCTCTCTCTCCTCTCACTCTCCATATTCCTTTTTTCTTGTTTTACTCCTATGTATTTTCCCCACTTTCCCTTTCTTTTTCTTTATCTTTCCTTTCTCTTTCGGTCTCCTTTTCTCTCCTCCACCTCAACAAGATATTGAAATAATTCCAGAAGGAAATAACAATTGTCCATTTGCTTCAACGTCAACACATGGCAAGCAGTGCAATGAACGCCAACCGACACAGCGTTTATTCCACTCAATATCATATCACAAAATTCCTTAAAAATGTTTGTACCCCAACCACAACTGCGTCTCGCTTACTGCATCTCTCTACCCTGTCAACACCACCATAGGTTCGGCCTTCTATCCTACCCAGAAATAACATCTCCAGTTCGTGCGCATAGAATTGGATTCCTGCTTAACCAGACAAGGTGTCGGGGCTTCTGCCTAACATCTGATGAACGTTTCCAACGAACAGAAAAAAAAAAATCGCATATCACATGAAAATAACAGAAATATATACAATTTCCCTTTCCCCCCACACTTCTCCGGCCAGATGTTTGCTTTTACAGATTTGTTTCTCTGGTCCGACCAAATACATACATATGCGTGTTCATTCCATTCTTCTTTAGATATTTATATCTCTTTCTTTCTCTCTCTTCGCTGAGGAGAATGAGGAAGAACAAGTGTTCAGGTTGAAACACGGAACGGGTGATGTTTTATTAGCTGCGTATTTTCTTTCTTTTTCTTCTTTTCTCTCTTTTTCTCTTTTCTTTCTCTTTCTTTCTTTCTTTTCTTTCTTTCTTTCTTTTTCTTTCTTTTTTTCTTTCTTTTTTTCTTTCTTTTTTCTTTCTTTTTTTCTTTCTTTTTTTCTTTCTTTTTTTCTTTCTTTTTTTCTTTCTTTCTTTCTTTCTTTCTTTCTTTCTTTCTTTCTTTCTTTCTTTCTTTCTTTCTTTCTTTCTTTCTTTCTTTCTTTCTTTCTTTCTTTCTTTCTTTCTTTCTTTCTTTCTTTCTTTCTTTCTTTCTTTCTTTCTTTCTTTCTTTCTTTCTTTCTTTCTTTCTTTCTTTCTTTCTTTCTTTCTTTCTTTCTTTCTTTCTTTCTTTCTTTCTTTCTTTCTTTCTTTCTTCTTTTTTCCTTCTTCTTTTTTCCTTCTTCTCAACGACAGTTCTGTTGTAATTATCTTTTACTTCCCCTAATTATTCCTCTTTTCGCAACGCTCTTTCTCTACCCCCCCCACACTTGTCACTGTGCGTATACCTCTCTCTCCTTCACATCCTCTTGCCACTATGCGTCTCTCTCTTTCTGTCTCTACCTCCCTCTTGTCACTGTGCGTGACTATCTTTCTCTCACTAACCATTTTTTTTTCTTTTTTTCACTGTGCCTCCCTCTCTTTCTGACCCTCTCTTGTCACTGCGTGTTACTCTCTCTCTCTCTCACCTTTTGTCATTGTGCTTCACTCTCTCATGTCACTCTCCCGTGTGTCTCTCTTTAAGATCCTCTTGCCACTGTGTGTCTTTCTTTTGTCATTATGCGTCTCTCTCTCTGTCTGTCTCTCTTTCTCCCCCCCCCCCCAATCCTTTCTTTATGTTGGTATACGCGCAAAGACCGAGAAACCACCTCTCAGCCTATATCCTTGACTCTGCCCCACTTAATGAATGTAATAGGAAGATTTGATTCAGAAGATAGCGCCCATTTCTACACACCAGGCGTCTTTTGTTTGTTTGGTCGTCTGCTTCATGTTCAAACGATACGATAATTCGTCTGAAAAAAATGGTGGCTACATGGACAGAGAAAAAAAATCGCATATGCTTTGATATATTATAGCTCTCGAAAGATCTGGAAATTCGTATTTTTTCCTCTGTTGAGCACAGGTATCCCTATCACGTTAAGTTTTGTATTGGATTTGCTAAGGCAACTCTATATGCACCCTCTAACCAGTTACGTTTGAAGAAAGGGATTCGCCTTTTTTCTTTCTCTACAGGTTCTGCTATGGCTAACTATATATCTTTCGAGACATGATGTGGCACTTAACTGACTGACTGAATAGTTGGAAAGACAAAGCTTCTATTGGGCATAAAGTAGGACATCGTTTTTTTATTGTCATGAAGTAATAAACTAACTCCCCACTAATTACTACTGATTATTATATTAATATAATTCACCAGTCTACCGCAGAAAGAGACATGGTCGCCCAAGCGTGTATCCTGTTTGGCACTTAACTAACTGAAGCTGGATTTGAACGAAAAAACAAAAAAACAAACAAACATTGAATCAACTTTTCTAGCAGCAGATCTAGGAATTGATTCAACATAATTATTAACCGATAAAATGTAATCGCAATTTCTACTCTAACAGCTTCTTTTCTCGCACTTCCCGCCTGTGGAATTCCTTTCCTTATACTTGCTTCTCCGGCATCTACAATCTCCAGTAATTTAAATGTAAGGTCAATACTCATCTCCGATCTCACTAACTTGCATACTTTCTCTCAAGCTCTTTTCTCCATCCACTCCACCCCCATCTCACCGGTATTCTCATCCTTCTATTACCCTTCTCCTGACACCCCCTATAACCTACCTCCTTTCTCATCACTTTCTATTATGTAATCCCCTCCGCAACAGTGGCAGTAAAACTGCCTTGCTTGGGGTGAAATATTTAAAAAAAAAAAAAAAAAAAAAGTTCGTGAAAAACGTGAAACCAAGGAGGCGCAATTAGTTGCTCTCCTCCGCTAGGCAAAAATGATTCTCTCTAGAGTTTGAAAGATATCAGTTTCGTTTGAAGGCGTTAAAATTCTCTTTTCTTCTTCTATGTGCCCTATCCCTCAGAACGTAGGCGATCATGACTTTCCACGTTTCCCTATCACTGGTGGCTCTTAGCACGCCTTCTCCAGTTACACCGTGCAATCCTCGTTCCGTCATCCACCTGATTAGGTCATTCAAATATGTTATCCGCTGCTTTCCCTTGTCTCTTTTGCCCCGTATCTGGCCTGTTAGTATCAGGTTCTCCAAGCCTTCCTTCCTCATTGCATGTCCCAGGAGCTTCAGCTGTCTCTTCCTTGATGCTCAGTATTAATTTCCTTTTTGCTCCCATCATTTCTAGGACCTCATCATTGCTCACATGCTCGATCCATGATATTCGTAGCATCCTTCTGTAGAACCACATTTCAGTTGTTTCAAGTTTTTCAAACATGCTAATTTAAACAGCCGCGGTTTGACTTTCCTGTATAGCCTGAAGCTTCATTATGTTTTTGTTTTTGTTTTTTTTGGCGGGCGGGGTGGGGTGGGGTGGGGGCGGGAAGAGATAGCATTACTGATCATGATGGAACGTTCTGGACTGTCTTGGGTAGAAAATGTCTCCGGTTAGATATCATTATCATGGCTCTTAATGTCACTAAGTTGTATTTTCTTTCTTGTCAAATGATAAAGCCGCCTTTTACTTTTCTGTATGTCATGTTTGACGCTTCTCAGTAAAGTTTCTGTTTTGTGGTGTGGAAGGTGTAAACTTTGAAGATATTTATGGTTTTTAAAAGCCTTATTTTTGGATGCTGTTTTATTGTTCTTGAATTGCATTCTGCGTCCATAAAGGCCTTAATCTGGTTGGATGATTGGCTGGTATTTTGCCGGACAACCCGTTGAATCCTCCTCCTCAGCGCCGACGAAATTTTCTTGGGCCGGCCAATTGAAATTCTCGTTCTGCACACCTCGTGATCTTTTAAGAAAATTGCAACAGTAGTTAGTAAAATTTCACCAGCTGAGAGAAACCTTGATTTTGCAGCCCCACAATTCGATCCAAGTTTTTTTTAAACATTTCACTCCAAGCAAGGCAGGACTGCCACTGGTTCACAATGGGTTACAGCGACAGAAAAAAAACAAACAAACAAACAAAAACAAGGTACAGGGCATGCTGAAAAAATGAGATGCATGGGAATCAAAGAGATAAAAGATGGCAGTTGACATTGCATTTAAATTTTTGGAGATTGTAGATATCAGAGACGTAAGCAAATGGAAGGGAGTTCCACACACTGTAAGTGCGAGAGAAAAAAAACTACAGAGTAGAGGAGGCGGTTACATTTAAATATTTTTCGACAGTAAAGGGTGGGACCTAAATGCCTAAATATACGTGGTCGGGGAATCAAAGAAGCTCTTCAGAGCAGTTGCCATGAAAATATTTGTAGAAAAGAGAGGGAAGCCACACTCCGTCGGTGAGAAAGTGACTGCAGGCGGGCTGCCAAGTCAGGGTAGATTATATTGCAGATCCTCTTTTGGATTCTGTCGAGAACGTTAGGATGAATAAAAGGAACACCCGACCAGATATGGCAAAGGTATTCAATGCACGGACGAATGGAAGATTTATAAATGCGCAAAATGGATACTGAAGAGAAAAAAAATGCCTAGTCCTGTCTTTCTAGCAGTAGATGCAGCTATGTATTCGGTGTAATAATTCCATTTGAGATCATCTGAGAGATTGAGGCCAAGGAGGCGAAGTGTGTTGCTCTCTAGGAACAGAATGTTTTCCCTCTTTAAAAGTATTTACAAATTCTGTGGCAACGTCGGCGACGAACTCTGGCCTCTTAGGAGCCTTGCGTCCTGACCTGAAATTGTATTTATCATCTGATACCCATATGCCTTTGCAAGGTCATATATAATGATTTTAGGGTATTTAAACCTTGTAGCCGACTCAAAGGTTTTTCACAACACCAGATCGTTATCCATTCTGATGGTAGGCAGAAATGATTCTGTATAGTGGTTAGAGGAGAGCAGCTTCTTTTTAGAGGCATTCAAATTTACGAGCCATTTCCTACCCTATTCAATCACGGATTATAGGTCTTATTGAAGGGTAGCAGCCAGGTTTACTTTATCAGCCTTGGCAGATCTCTTACTAAGACACAAGTAAATGATATATGCCTGCTTGGGAACTGATTATATCAGGAAGATCATTGATGATGATCAGAAAATGCATAGGACCTAGAATAGAGCCCTGACGGATCGCCCGTGTTCGTATGAATGGCTCTTGAAATTTGCCCGTTCAAATCCATCTTCAGTTTACGATTTGATAGAAACAATTGGATTAAAACAAACGATTGTCTAGAAATATTGTAACTCTGGAAACAGCTTTTAAAAATTAATTGTGGGAAACTGAATTCAAAAACTAAAACTTTGATTGTTCCAGGCGAATAATTTTCTTCGCTCACAGCGTCGGGATTCAGACCTCGACCGCTGAGAAGGGGACTTCAGGCCAAACTGTTTTGCCCCTATCTCGCCCTTAAAAAATGATAGCGAGATAGTAAGAGAAACGAACTTTTTCACTGATTAAATGATAAACTTTTAAAAAAATTTCAGTAGCAACTGTTTTCAATATTCAAAATTTCATTGACAAATTTATAGCATCTGTTACTTTGCCCACAATTTGTAATGTTACTCGAAGGTTTTTTTTAATTTATTTTAATTAAGCTACATTTTTTTAAAACTTGTTAAAAAATTTGATTTAAATGATATAGAATTCTGTATTGGATTTTATTTTCTAGTTGTGTTTTTAGGAACTAATAATGTTGTGGATCCCGGGAATGGGGCCTACACAAATAAATGAATAACGACCAGTAATTGAGATAGAAAATAAGTGTATTAACATGAGAATACAGACTTGAATGAAGATTAGTAGTCCAGGTTTTGTGGATCCCGAGAATGGGGCCTATACAAATAAATGAACAATGACCAGTAATTGAGATAGAAAATAAGTGTATTAACGTAAGGATACAGACTTGAATGAAGATTAGTAGTTCAGAAATGCGGGTTAGTAAAAAGTATATGTACACGTCTCTGGAAGTAAAGCTGTAGTATATTGAGTATGTCTGCGTCGGAAGCTGACGGGTACGGCGTAATAATCCTCTCGATGAGTGAAGCACAGAGCTACTATGAACTACTGTGTACTGACAACCAATCTCTCTCTGGACTCTCATATTCTCCGGTTAACTCTCTGTGAAAACGCGGTATTTCTCCAGTCTCGCTTCTATAGCAATAGTATAAGCATACTCTGGACGAGTCCATCTTTATGAAAAGGGAGAACCCCCACAACAAATATTATTTTTGGTGTGGTTTTAAGGAGCTGATATTATTATTTTTGTCGTGATTGTAAAGAGCTGGGATATGCGCTGTAGTGTAGTGGATATCGGCTCGGAACGAGAAATCAGAGCTGAGTTCGAATTCCATTTGAATTCGTTGCATTCACTTACGCGCAAATACATTTGGGAACGGTATTACTCCGTCTCTTCTCCCTACATCTATGGGTTAAACAACGGGTGGATTGGGTTCTGTAGCCTTGTTTAACAATCAGTCTACCGCAGGAAGTAATGTTAATCTACTAAGAGGTGGGGGATTCTGCCCATTCAGTCAAGTCTCTTTCGGGCGTTTATGACACTTAACTGACTTTAAGGTGTTGATAGTGTTTGGCAAGAGATCGCCGTAAAGAGAATGCACAAGTTTACCAGGAAAATCGTGGTATGTGTTGTTTAATCTCATATCAGAACTAGCAGTATAGCCCGGTATTGCTCAGGTGTAATGAAAGCTTTAAAACTAATCCATGGTCCTGGAGCTCAGACTCAGCCTAAAGAATATTTGAAATAATAAAACTGCGACAATTTACCAATCGCATCTAATACATATATATATATATATATATATATATACCAGCAGTATAGCCCGGCGTTGCTCGGGTGTAATGAAAGCTTTCTTTTTTAAAACTAATCCATGGTCCTGGAACTCAGACTCTTTGGACATTGGCACGAAAGACTAAAAAGCAATACTTGTCTCCAGTTAAAGCGAAACC
Organism: Ascarosepion bandense; assembly: GCA_037127315.1. Lineage (NCBI taxonomy): Eukaryota > Metazoa > Mollusca > Cephalopoda > Sepiida > Sepiidae > Ascarosepion > Ascarosepion bandense. Next base: position 3,382,225 of record JBBBDQ010000418.1, read on the forward strand.
GTAGACTGAAAGAAAAATAAATTAATGTGAAATTTTGATTTCCTGGTATCTATATCAAATGAGTTTTTTTTCGTCGTAAACTGAATTTTGAAGGTTAAATAAGTCCTCTGAGTAAATGGTATCGTGGCTGAGACTAAGAACTACAATTATACCTACTTAGAGCCAAACCCGAAGCAAAAACTAAAATAAAAGGGCTGAAAAAATACAGACATACAGGCAGATAAACAGACACACACACAAACATCTTGCCTTTTATTGATTTACTGCACTATTGTAAGAACTGCAACCTTGAAACTTCTGAATATCGTTTCTTATGTTTTTGTCTAGGAGTGTATTAAATTTGATTAAAATCGGACCCCCATTTTCTCTATAACCCGATTTTTTCGATTATCATTTTCGATATTTATCGGAGGTACCTCGACACAAAACCTAGCTAAAAACACTCGCAGACGCTAAATAGTACAACTGTGTAAATTTTCAAGAAAATCGGTTCAGCCGTTTCGGAGTCTATAGGTAACGGAGACACACACACACACACACACACACAGTTCCATTTATAAATAAGTTTAGATTTAGATGAGATTAGATAGATATGTAAATCATTGGCTTCATGTTGCACGAGAGGACAGATTGTTCGCTCCCAACCCTCGTTTACACATGCATGTGGGATAGAACTTACAGATGATCTTAAATGCCACGCAAAACCTCGTTGACAGTTAGTTTAAGAAACGTCAGACATTAACCTCTTTATAATAAACGAAAAAGAAAAAAGACAGAAAGAAAATTGGAGATTTATTTTTTGGGTGCTAGCGTTGTTAGTGATTTTTATTTTTATTCTAAAGCCCCAATGTTTCTCTTATTTTGTAATTGTAAGTACTGACTGACTTTTTGATGCCGCTGCACTGATAGTCTGCTATCTTGGAGGCATTTAAAAATATCTCGGAGTCTAAATTGTTATTTAAAATTTACACTCCAGAATGAGGCTGATAAATATCATGACCTTTCTCAGACGTAGCCTTGAATTTTGAAAAATAGAAAGGTGAAATTGGTATTTGTGGTTGTTTTTTTTTTTTTTTTTTTTTTTTTTCATAAATTTTCTTGTAAGTAATTCTTTTCTTCAGATCAAACAAAAAGATTTATTGAAGATTATTTTATATATATATATATATATATTAGTCATTCTCAGACAGATCTGTTTCGCTGTTTCACAGCTCATCAGTATACGGTTAGATTCCGATTGCTTTTTAACCCAGAATTGGAACCCGACCGAATTGGCGTCAGTCGGCGATTCTCTCTCTGGGCTATGGGCGCTCGGTAGAAGAAGGCAGACCTTTTAGCGTGTACATTATCATTATACACGCCCAATAGCCAGAGTGCTCTAATTCATGACGGAATGAGCGATGCGTACATGCCAGAGTAGCTACTGTTTTTCAAAGTCTCCCATTCTTCCAGAGTGCTCAATCAGGGTGTGAGAGCGTAAGTAGTCATATTCGTCATTTGTAAACGAGTTATTACGCGACCTAGGTTTCTACCATGTATCTTCAGCCGGTTTGCAATAACTCTTTGTTATTGCAAATCGCCTGAAGAAATTATATGGTAGAAAAATTAGGTCGCGTAATAATTCGTTTACAAATGAAAACTATTCAAAAGTTCTACGATATAATTGTACTGAACAAATGTGCACTGGTCTAATTTTATTATGACTAAAACCTTGGTAATTAAACAACCTCTCTCTCTCTCTCTCATATATATATATATATATATATATATATGTCATCCACATGCAAGCTTGTTTCGCTGTATCATCAGTGTGGCTAGACACATCCACTTGCTTCTGGCAGGGATCGAAAATAGTTATTATAATAATAGCATACTGCAATTTAATAGATTTTAAGTTTCGGTGTTTAACACACCATCATCAGGCAGTAAAATGTGGTCAATTTACTTGGTTAATATATTCAACATGTTTTGAAAAAAAGAAAAACCCTGAGGAACATTTCGGTCAACACTTCATCGGAGGGTACCGTTGGAAACACAATAATTGACAATTATGTCATTGTATTTTATTTTAATTTTTATGAGGAGTTGAAAAAGAGAGGGCAAAATTAAAAACTAAATAACTGTGCTGCTAACGGTACTCTTAGTGTCGTGTCGAAAGGTTCCTCAGAATGGTTTTCCCTCTTTAAAATTATTTACAAATTCTGTGGCAACGTCGGCGACAAACTCTGGCCTTCTGGTGGTGCCAAAGCGTTTCTTAGTTTTGCTTCCTGGCCTGAAATTGTATTTATCGTCTGAGATCCGTACGCCTTTGCAAGGTCATATATAATAGTATTAGTGTATTTAAACCGTTCAATGATTTCTTTACCATTGTGACTGACGCAAAAGATTTTCACAACAGAAGCTCAGTGACCGTATTCTAAAGATATGTCGATTTCTAAGCAAACCGTGCGTCAATGTCCAGACAGCTACTGAGATGTGGTACTATCTAATAGCGATCTTGATATCTTGCTACACTGTCACCTCATGATGCTGTTGCCGCGTAAAAATTCCGGATTTAGGTTCCACCGTTTAACTGTGAAACGAATAAATTGCAAACGCAAATTCTACTCCGGCAGCTTCTTCTCTCGCACATTCCGCCTGTGGAATTCCCTTCCGTTTACTTGCTTTCCCGACAGCTACAATCTCCAAGAATTCAAATGTAAAGTCAATAGTCATCTCCTATCTCCTATCTCACTAAACTGCATCCTCTCTCTCTCATGCTCTTTTATTCATCCAACCCACTCTCATCCGTATTCTCATCCTTCTCTTACCTACTTCCTGACACCTCCTATAACCTATCACTCTTTCTCATAACTTTCCTCCTATGTAACCCCCTGCAAAACCTTGGCAGTAAAATACCTTGCTTGGGGTGACACGTTTATAAAAAAAAAAGTAAAATCAATAGTCATCTCCTATCTCACTAACTTGCATCCTTTCTTTTTCATGCTCCTTTCTCCGTCCACTCCACTCTCACCAGTATTCTCCTCATTTTCATACCCTCTTCCTGACACCCCCTGTAACCTGTCACTCTTTCTCATAACATTCCTCCTATGTAACGCCTTGCACAACAGCGGAAGTTAAATGGCTTGCTTGGGGGCTACATGATTATAAAAAAAAAATGTAAAAAACGCAGTGATTTCTTCTTTTTAGTTATCAACCTGACAATTCAATCACCCTTCCTTCTGTCTAGACAAGATAAGCAAATATGTCCCACCCTTTTATTGTGAAACCAATAAACTGTAAACGCAAATTCTACTCCATCAGCTTCTTTTATCGCACTTTCCGCCTGTGGAATTCCCTACCGTTTACTTGCTTCCCCGTCAGCTATAATCTCCAAGAATTTAAATGTAAAGTCAATAGTCATCTACTATCTCACTAACTTTCTTCCTCTCTCTCTCTCTCATGATTCTTTCTTTGTCCACTCCACTCTTATCAGTATTCTCACCTTGCTCTTACCCTCTTCCTGACATCCCCTGCAACCTGTCACTCTTTCTCATAACTTACCTCCTCAACAGTGGCAGTAAAATGCCTTGCTTGGGGTGACGATGTTATATATATTTTTTTAAAAAGTCAGTTTTCCTGGAGAGAAATGAAGTTACATATATTTTTTTTTTCTAATGAATCGATCTTGTCTCTGTTGGTAAAACTAATTTTTACTGAATGCGAAGTGACTGTCTGGAAACAATATGGCGATGGTAAAAATGCTAGGAAAAGAAATGGTCGGAACAAATACTCTGTGTATTCAGCAAAATAATATGTTCAGGCGTTCTACTCTAAGGTCTGTGTCGTTAGTTATTTTACTGCGCGTAGCTTAGGTTTCTGGTTACGTCAAGAATATGGAACTCCCAATGAGGCTCGGAAACTCACTTCCTAATTGCGTACACTTGAAAGCAGCACAGATACTCACTTTTTCTTAGTTCTGGTACGAGATCACAAGCGAGGGTCACACAGTGAGAATCAGACTTCTGAATGTCATAGTAACAGTCCACCAATCAAGCCTACCAACCATTATTGACGCGGAGGCGGTCACTCGATCTTAGTTTTGGCGGTGCTCATAACTTCGATGAAAGATGAAATATTTGAAATTCGGACCTGATGCCATATCAGAACATCTATGCGTGGAGTGTAACAGGTAGCGACTCGGAAGGAGAAAAGGAGCGGACCGATTTCGAATTTCAGTCAAATACGTTACGGTCACTTTCGCAGAAATAACCGTGGAAATGAATATATTCGCCCCTACCCCACCCACAGTAGCTAGGGGTTTATTACCTGGTTAGACTGGGATCCTTTGCCTTGAAGTGATAACCATTTTAGGAGAAGGAAAACTTTGAATTCAAGCGAGACTCAAGACTATGGGCTCCGTCAGACTATTATGCAAGTGTTGTAGCTATGATAGCTTCAATATGTGCAGTGGCCCTGCCATCCGGATACTGTTGTCGCAGCTTAGATTCTTAGGTGCGGTACAATGCTTCAAATTCCAATTGAATTTCTTGCATTCACTAACGCACAAATACTCTTGGGAAAGTTAGTAATCCGTCTCTTCCCTAAAGTTATGGACTAAATAATAGGACATTGCGTTCTATAGCCTTGACTGGCAACCAGTCTACAGCAGAAAGCAATGGCAACCTATTGCTGCATAATCTTCTGCCCAGTCAGTCATGTCTCTTTCAAGACATGATCGCTCAAAGCGTGTATCACGTATGGCACTTAACTGACTGACTGAATAGTTGGAAAGACAATTAAAGCTTTTCCTGGGCATAAAGTGGGGGATCAATTTTCTATTGTCATGAAGAAATAAGCTAATCCCCCAATAATTACTACTTATTAATATAATAATATAATTCACCAGTCTACCGCAGAAAGCAATGGCAACCTACTGCGGGATGCCCAGTCAGTCATGGCTCTTTTGAGACATGATCGCCCAAAAGCGTGGGTCACGTATGGTTCTTGACTGGCTGATAGTAAAAGATTACAAAGAAAAACAACTCTGCATTTCTATAAGTTTTCATTTTATACAAAACCTGAGAGCCACCCAAGGTAGAGTGAATGAGGTCGCTTTCTCCTTTTCCTGTGACTCGCTTTTCTTTCTACCGCTTTTCTTTTCGTTTTTTTTTTCTATCTTTCTTCCTTACCCTTTACTTCCCCCTTCTCGCTTTCTTTTTTTTCATTATCCTTTCACTCGCTTTTCTTTCTATCAGTCTTCTTTTCTCTATCTTTTTTACTTACTATCTACCTTTCCTCTTTCGCACCTACTTTTTCTCATTTTCCCCAATTTTGTGATGTGAAACTACATAGGCAGACAGTTGATGGATATATAGCGCGCGTGATTCAAAGCAGAAGTGCCGGGAAGCGACTCTTTGATCCTCGACAGGGCGCCGCCGCCTTAACAGAGATGCCTCTTCACGAGTATTTTCTTGATTCATTTTATTTATTTTTACGCGTACAAACCGTCAGGGTGTTTTAAAAAGGTTTTTATTATGAACTAAGAATAAAATTTAAAAACGCTTCCAAAAGATAGGTGGCGCTGTCGTCAAGCCAATTTACCGCTCACCGATACACAGTGTGTCCGTCTTGTCTGTCTCCATTGGTTCCGTGGAAACCTCATTTTCGATAACTAACTTATAAATTGAATGTTTAAAAATAAAGTTTTCTTGAAATTTTATTTTAGTTTTAATTGAAATCTAAATTATTAAATTTACTATTTCCAGTAAGCAAAATACTATGGTGTATTTCAAACAGAAATTATATTGATTGTAATCTAAAATTTAAAATTTTTATTGTGAATCTTTCAATGTTTTGGTTATTTTTGAGCGATCGACACAAGTTGATTCTCGGTTTGAAAATTTGGCAAAAATAATATATGCATCTGTAACACATTATTTCTGGAAAATTAGCGAATTTAATGTTAAATTAATCTGATTTACACAAGTAATTTTTTTTTAATCGTGTCACCCCAAGCTAGGCATTCCACTGCCACTATAGCGCAAGGGGTTACATAGAGGGATTGTGTATGGGAAATGTCAGGAGGGTGATAGACGACTTAGGATGTACATAGGGAGTGAGTTGGAGAGAGTGGGTGTGAGTTAGTGTGTTAGGTGTCTATTGACCTTACATTTAAACTCCTGGAGGTTGTAGCCATCGGGGAAGCAAGCATGCGGTAGGGAATTCCACAGGCGAGAAGTGCGAGGAAAGAAGCTGTTGGAGTAGAAATTGCGGTTACATTTCATACTTATTTATAGCATGAAATTTAGAGTAAAACTATTTCTTAAACACAGAGTTGAACTTTCTAACCTTTTCCCACGTATTTCAAATGTGTTGACAGGTTGACATGCGAGAGAAGTATATGGCGATCGCAAGTGACATAATTGTTGAATTTTTTTCCTGTAAGGGGAAGAAACCATGAAACACATGACTTTTAATGTACACATAGAAATTAACATACAAAGAAAAAACAACTTCAATTGCACAAGAAGTTTTATAAATTTTTAAAATACGAAGGCACGACGATTTGTATTAAACATTTCAATTTTCGATTAGTAAATATAATCTTCACTAAATTAGTTTATGAACTAACCATAACAAATCTTTTAAGTATTTTTTAAATATTTTTGAAATCTTATAAATCATTATAATTAAAAAGAAAAATGAAAACAATTCTTTCAATATTTCATTATTAATAGAATTTTTTCTTCGGTCTATAATTTCCTTAATTTATTTTATTCATTAAAGGAATTAAAAGCTTATCTAATTAGTCATTTTTCTATTTTACTCGTCAGAGTAGATGTTTGGTAAAAGGGGCTAATTGGTTAAAAAAAAATACATGATTCACATTCCCTAATGAGTCCTACGTTTAACTAATAAAACCAGTTTGGCCTACAGAAATTTCATGAATTTACGTGAAGTGGGGGCAGTTCAATATGGAGTGAATGTTGGACAATATCATCAAAGATGAAGGAAAAACTTGAAGCAAGTAAATGTGGTTCTACAGAAGGATGCGGATATCATGGATCGAGCATGTGAGCAATGATGAGGTTTTAGAAAGAATGGAAATGAAAAGGAAATTAATATTGAGCATCAGGAAGATACAACAAGTTCCTATGACATGCGGTGAGGAAGGAGGGCTTGGAGAACCTGATACTAACAAGCCAGATAGAGAGAAAAAGAGACAGGGGAAAACAGCGGATTTGAAGGGCCTGGGCAGATGGATAACAGAAAGGAGATTGCGTGATGTTAGAGGAGAAAGCGTGCGAAGAGCCACTAGAGATAGACGTGGAAGGCTATGATCGCCTACGTCCTGAAAGGACAAGGCACATATAAGAAGTGGGGTAACAGATGTAGGAAAAAATTTTGCCAAATTTTTTTTTAAATAATTTTTTTAAAAAATTCATTCATTTGTGAAAAAGTTCTGAAAGTTCCATTAAAATCAGGCAATTCGATTTTTGCAAGAATTTCCAAATTAATGTGTTTGTCACCAGAAAAAAACTGAGTTATGTAATGTTATGTTTTTCATTGTAAAACTCTCGTAACGATTTGGCTTCCCGCTAACGAAAATAAAAACAAGATTTTTACCAAAATTTCGAACGTGTTAGAAAGGATTAAAAAATAATTAAAAATACTTTTCTTTCCTTGTAATAATAACAAACATTTTATACGTTTTAGTACAAAATTGCATTTCTAAATCCTTTGTTAATGGTCAAGTAGTTCATCGCTCTTGACTGTCTCTCGTCGGGCTTTCCCAAATCCCGAAACGCTATGGGCGTTTTTCAAATCAAGAGTTGATTATTCGTTGTATACTAATAATCCATTTTCCTTTTCGTTATGTGACCCAAGACTATTTAACAATTATTTTTCTATCTTGTATCTTCCCAAATTTTACGCTTATATCATCTACTAGCAGTATAGCCCGGCATTGCTCGAGTGTAATGAAAGCTTTAAAACTAATCCATGGTCCTGGAGCTCAGACTCCTTTGGACGTTGGCATGAAAGACTAAAAAGCATTAGTTGTTCCCAGTTAAAGCGAACCCGAAGACTGAAAGAAAAATGAATGGATGTAAGTCAAATTTTGATTTCTTGGTATCGATATCAAATAAGTTTTTTCGTTGTAAACTGAATTTTGAAGGCTAAATAAGTCCCCTGAGTAAATGGTATCATAGCTGAGACTAAGAACTACAATTATACCAAGTTAGAGCCAAACCCAAAGCAAAAACCAAAATAAAAGAGCTGAAAAAATACATACAGGCAGATAAACAGGCACACAAACATCTTGCCTTTTATTTATATATATATATATATATATATATATATATATATCGATTTTCTGAAGTATTGTAGGAACTGCAACCTTGAAACTTCTGAATATCGTTTCTTATGTCTTTGTCTATGAGTGTATCAAATTTGATTAAAATCGGACCGACTCCTTCTATAACCCGATTTTTTCGATTATCTATTTTCGATATTTATTGGGGTACCTCGACACAAAACCTAGCTAAGAACACTTGCAGACGTTTATAGTACAACTGCGTAAATTTTCAAGAAAATCGTTTCAGCCGTTTCGTAGTCTATAGGTAACGGACACACACACACACACACACACACACACACACACACACACACACACAAAGTTCAATTTATAAATTAGATTAGATAGATAGATTAGATAATAAGCGATTCTTTCATTTACCTCATTTTTAAAGGTATGTTAAAACCAAAATGAGTTCATATTAACTGAAAAAATTGACACACTACCAGACATAGGGCCAAACGGAATAGAAAACTATTAGTTCTTCCTTTCCCTCCCCTCTCCTTCTTTCCTTCCCTCTCTCCCTCCTTCCTTTTATTTAATATTGTTCTTGTTTTGCTATTTCCTCTTTGCCACTCCTGTTTTTTTCCCTTTACTGCTTCCAGTTACTACTTCATTTTACTATTTCTGCACCTCCTTCCTTCCTTCCTTCTCTAAACTCTGTTTTCTCTTTCCTCTCCTCTGTCCTTTCTTCTTCTCCTCTTTCCTCACCTCTGTCCTTTCTTCTTCTCCTCCTCTTTCCTCTCCTCTGTCCTTTCTTCTTCTCCTCCTCTGTCCTCTCTTCTTCTCCTCCTCTGTCCTCTCTTCTTCTCCTCCTCTGTCCTCTCTTCTTCTCCTCCTCTGTCCTCTCTTCTTCTCCTCCTCTGTCCTCTTCTTCTCCTCCTCTGTCCTCTCTTCTTCTCCTCCTCTGTCCTCTCTTCTCCTCCTCCTCTGTCCTCTCTTCTTCCTCCTCCTCGTCCTCTCTTCTTCTCCTCCACCTCTTCTGTCCTCTCTTCTTCTTCTCCACCTCTTCTGTCCTCTCTTCTTCTTCTCCTCCTCCTCTGTCCTCTCTTCTTCTTCTCCTCCTCCTCTGTCCTCTCTTCTTCTTCTCCTCCTCCTCTGTCCTCTCTTCTTCTTCTCCTCCTCCTCTGTCCTCTCTTCTTCTTCTCCTCCTCCTCTGTCCTCTTCTTCTTCTCCTCCTCCTCTGTCCTCTCTTCTTCTTCTCCTCCTCCTCTGTCCTCTCTTCTTCTTCTCCTCCTCCTCTGTCCTCTCTTCTTCTTCTCCTCCTCCTCTGTCCTCTCTTCTTCTTCTCCTCCTCCTCTGTCCTCTCTTCTTCTTCTCCTCCTCCTCTGTCCTCTCTTCTTCTTCTCCTCCTCCTCTGTCCTCTCCTCTGTCCTTTCTTGTTCTTTGCCTCTGTCCTTTCTTGTTCTTTGCCTCTTTCTTCTCGTCTGTCTTTTCTTCCCTCTTTTCCGTTCTTTCTTCTTTTCTGCCCTCTCCCCTGTCAAAACTTCTTTTCGTCACTTTCCTTTGGTCTGTCCTTTCTTCTTTTCGTCCATAATATTTTGATTAATTATATTTTTTAAATTTCACATTGTATGCGGTCATTATCGGACTCGTACAGACTAGATTTTGTGACGATTTTTAATTATTGCTTCTCGGCAACCTGTCCAACTTGTCAGACAAGAAAATTCTGAAAAAAAAAAAAAAAAAATAGTAACACTCGGCTATTGAGATAAGACTCAAATTTTTTAATAATTCTGATATTCTTGATAGAACGTTATGAATTGCTTCATTCCACTTTCGAGATCCAGTCACTGGCTTTCACCAACTTGATGACTGATTGAAGAATTTATCGCTTCCGACCGACTGCCACCACCGCCAGCGACAACAGCAAAGGCGTAAACGTTTCTGCTAATAAACCAAATATACATTTGGCCAGAAGTGTTTCCGGTCGAAGAATGACAACAAAGAAAAGGAAGCGAAGACGAAATAAAATATGATTGCTTCTTTTATGACAAATTCACCGTGATTCTTCTTCTATGTGCCCTGTCCTTTCAGGACGTAGGTAATCATGGCTTTCCACATCTTGCTTTCCCTGGTGGCTCTGAGCACGGTTTCTACTGTTACACCATGCAACCCTCGTTTCATCATCCACCTGATCAGGTCCTTCAAATATGTTATCCGTTGCTTTCCCCTGTCTCTTTTCCCCTCTATCTGGCCTGTTAGGATGGCTTGGAGAATCTGATACTTTCTCATTGCATGTCCCAGGAACTTTAGCGATCTCTTCCCGAGGCTTAATATTATTAATTTCTTTTTCGTTTCTATCCTTGCCAAAACCTCATCATTGCTGACATGCTCGATCACTTATAAGGATACGGTTAATATTAATATTGTCATATATCCTTTCGATTATAGTAAAGACTGTTGTGCATTTATTTGCAAATGAGTTGAATGTATGGATCGAAATCTGAAGATGAAAAGAATAAGAACAGTAGGAGAAAGTGTCTTTAATCTAACATGAGATTGGGGGATTTTTTAAAGACAAATGTTTTAAAAAACATTAATTTAAATTAAAGTTTTAAAATCTGTTTTCAAAAACAATCTCCGAAGAAGCTTGTTAAAGTGAAACATGTTAGATTAAAGACACTTTTTTTCCTAAGGCTTACGGCCTATCACGTTGAATACACCGGTTCTTGCTCGATCACCGAAGTTAAGCAACGTTGAGTCTGGTCAGTACTTAGATGGGTGACCGCTTGGGAATACCAGGTGCTGTAAGCGTATAGTGACGGATGTGCGTTGTGGTGCAGTGGATATCGGCTCGGAAAGAGAAATCGGTGAGCCGAGTTCGAATTCCAGTTGAATACCTTGCATTCACTTAAGCACTGGTACCCTTGGGAAAGGTATTAATTCGTCCATTCCCTCCAGTTATGGGTTAAATAACAAGGGTAGGACTTGGGGACCCTGCTCTTAAAAACAAATCCCAATGAATCGTGAAAAGAAAAACGTTGTAAAAATAAAAAATAACCTTACCCAAAATCACTGGTTATGACCTTAAAATGATCCCATAAGGGTTGATAGGTCGTTAAGCCTCAAAAACAAAACAAAACACTTTTTTTCCTATCTGTACATTACTTTACATATTTTAAATTCAAAAGGATGATCAGATAGGTAAATCCCCAAAACCCGATCCTAATTAATATTAATTTTATTAATATTAAAATTGATCAAGGTGAAGGGCTCGATGCAAATATTACATTCTATTTACAGAGCCAAATATAAAAAATAAAACAAAAAATTCGATATTTAAATCCGTTGGATAGCCATTTCTACGAGGAAAGCCTCGCTTCTTCAGTAATGGCGAAATGAAAATTTCATTTACTCACATTCAAATGTGTTAAAAGATTTTATACCGTTTGAAATCCCCACCCCCCCAAAAAATTATCCATACACAGGAAAATAAAATGGGGTTGGATTAACAATTTTTAAATCTAGGGAAGTAAAAAAAGGGAAATATAGATATTCTTTACTGCTTGACGACATAATTATTATAAAAAAAAAAAATTTCATAAGTTGCAGTAAAGAGAATGGCGGACCTGAAGGGGACTATCACCACTTAAATTTGTTGTTTATCATTTTACATTTTTCAATGCAATCTTGTCGATTACACCCTAAACTTTTCGATTGACAAAAAAAAAAAAAAAAATATCTATCTATATCTATCTATCTATCTATCTATCTATCTATCTATCTATCTATCTATCTATCTATCTATCTATCTATCTATCTATCTATCTATCTATCTATCTATCTATCTATCTATCTATCTATCTATCTATCTATCTATCTATCTATCTATCTATCTATCTATCTATCTATCTATCTATCTATCTATCTATCTATCTATCTATCTATCTATCTATCTATCTATCTATCTATCTATCTATCTATCTATCTATCTATCTATCTATCTATCTATCTATCTATCTATCTATCTATCTATCTATCTATCTATCTATCTATCTATCTATCTATCTATCTATCTATCTATCTATCTATCTATCTATCTATCTATCTATCTATCTATCTATCTATCTATCTATCTATCTATCTATCTATCTATCTATCTATCTATCTATCTATCTATCTATCTATCTATCTATCTATCTATCTATCTATCTATCTATCTATCTATCTATCTATCTATCTATCTATCTATCTATCTATCTATCTATCTATCTATCTATCTATCTATCTATCTATCTATCTATCTATCTATCTATCTATCTATCTATCTATCTATCTATCTATCTATCTATCTATCTATCTATCTATCTATCTATCTATCTATCTATCTATCTATCTATCTATCTATCTATCTATCTATCTATCTATCTATCTATCTATCTATCTATCTATCTATCTATCTATCTATCTATCTATCTATCTATCTATCTATCTATCTATCTATCTATCTATCTATCTATCTATCTATCTATCTATCTATCTATCTATCTATCTATCTATCTATCTATCTATCTATCTATCTATCTATCTATCTATCTATCTATCTATCTATCTATCTATCTATCTATCTATCTATCTATCTATCTATCTATCTATCTATCTATCTATCTATCTATCTATCTATCTATCTATCTATCTATCTATCTATCTATCTATCTATCTATCTATCTATCTATCTATCTATCTATCTATCTATCTATCTATCTATCTATATCTATCTATCTATCTATCTATCTATCTATCTATCTATCTATCTATCTATCTATCTATCTATCTATCTATCTATCTATCTATCTATCTATATAATTGGAAAAATTTCAATATTTCAACAACTTTAGAGGGGGCTCAGTTTTTCATACAACGTTATCGTAAATCGATCTTCCATTTTGGAACCACACGCCGGTACAACATTACCACCACCTGTAAATTGGTTGATTATCATTTTTTTTAACATTTTCAGTGCAATCTTATCGATTAAATTCTAAACTTTCCAAATGACAAAAAAAAAAAAAAAAATTGTAAAAATTTCAACCTTTAAACAATTATAGGGGGTTACTCAGTTTTTCATACGACCTTATAGTAAATCGATCCTGTGCAAGTAAATTTTTAGTTTGCGCATATTCAACTACTGAATCCTTTGCGAAATTTTTTAATAAAGCCATTCTTGGAGTTTCCGAGGAAGATGCCATCGTAAGAACTAAAGAAAACTTAAACAAGAGCAACAACACGTCCCGGACACTATCAGCTCAGAATGAGAAATCGGAGAGCCGAGTTCAAATTACAGTTGAATTCATTGCATTAACTCACGCGCAAGTACCCCGCGGAAGAAGCAATCTGTTGCTTCCTCCTCTAGCTATGACTTAAATATCTTCTGCCTAGTCAGTCATGTCTCTTTCAAGACATGATCGCCCAAAGCGTGTATCACGTATGGCCCTTAACTTGTACTGGACATAAAGTGGGGGATTGTTTTTTTATTGTCATGAAGTAATAAACTAATCCCCCACTAATTACTACTTATTAATATAATAATATAATTCACCAGTCTACCGCAGAAAGCAATGGCAACCAACTACGGGATAATCTTCTGCCCAATCAGTCATGTCTCGAAAGAGACATGATCACCCGAGCTTGTATCACGTATGGCACTTAACTGACTAAATAGTTGGAAAAACAATTAAAGCTTCTTTTGGGCATAAAGTGGGGGATCGGTTTTCTATTGTCATGAAGTAATAAACTAATCCCCCAATAATTACTACTTATTAATATAATAATATAATTCACTAGTCTACCGCAGAAAGTAATGGCAACCTACTGCGGGAAAATGTTCCGCCTGGTAAGTCATATGAAGTAATAGAAATGTTGAATGAAAAGTGAATCCATTAATTCTTATCTTGTTTACGTTTCGACTACAAAACTGGGAAGGTTTGGGTTTTTGAGAACAAAAATCTGATTGAAGATGGGCTTTCCTTTTAAAAGGGGAAACAGAAACTTATTTGCTACGATGCTGTTCGTGGCCGAGTTGTAAACTACGCCGGACCAAACCGTGGTTTCTTCTACAAAGGGCATAATAGTTTCGATCTCGGACGAAGAACACAGTTTCTTTACAAGTGTTTGTCGAACACGTAGACCTATAGGCGTAATACACACTGCTAAATAAATAAAAATGGGGCGTCTATTTCAAATACGAAGTGACAAGTTTGTTACGCGCTGCTTTCCCCGGTCTTTCTTTCCCTCTATCTGACCTGCGAGTATCAGATTCTCCAAGCCCTCTCTTCTTATTACATGTCCTAGGAACTTTGTCTTTTCCTGATCTTAAGTATTAGTTTCCTTTTTTGTTTTCATCCTCTCCCAAACCTCACCGTTGCTCACATGCTCGGTCCATGGTATCCGCAGCATCCTTCTGTAGAACCACATTTCGACTGCTTCAAATCTTCTTCATCTTTGAGGAGACTGTCCAGCATTTACTACCTTATTGAAAAACAGCATTGCATCATCTGCTTACCTTGTTCAGATTGTGGCTGCCGACGGTGAACCTTTAGAAGTAGTCTTTTTAATCGTTACTTTTTATTAAAATGTCTCGTTTCGGTGGCTACTTCAATTGCCAAAGCCGACAATTATCGAATGGAATTTTGAATGTTGAAAAAACCAAACCAAAACTAACAACAAAAAAAGAAACAGAAATTAACTCCTCGCTTTACAACAAACACGCCAAAATCATGACAAACATAAGCCACTTGGTGAGAATCAAACTAACTACCAATGATCTGTGGGATTAACACGTGATCCGTTTACGGCACGGAGCCTACTAATTTGAAGAGCCGACATTTTTCGTATTATGCAATTTACTGTATAATAATACTGTATTTACTGTATGGCTTTCGATAGCTGATCTTAGTGCGATACAACGTCCCAAAAGTTAGGAGAGGAAGACTGTGTAGCTTCCATTTACAAAATATTGAAAAGTTGTTTACTTTTTAAATCAATTTCAAACGCCATTATTTGAGAGGAAAACTAATTGCCGTCGTGTTGTTATTTATGGATCCTGGTGCTGATTCGAGGGTTAGGGTGAGGACCTACTCACCCACCAAGTAGTTCCTTATATTCTAAGACTGGTCTGTATATAAATTATCAGACAAGTCTCAGCGTAAATAAATAAACGATTCTGAGTTCTACCAATGAACAAGAGTTTATCGAGAATTTCTAGTGGGAGTTCTTCTTCCAAGTGGTCTAGCATCCTGTAGGAGGGGTCAGAAAAAAAAACACTTCAGCCTTTTCCTCCCCACATTCTGCTTTCTATACTGTAACAGTTGCACCCAGAACATATGCTACTACCGAGTGGTCTCTTTTCGTTCTCTCACGCATTTGACCCATTGTACTTAATAATAGTTTCAAGAGACGGACGTTTATTTTGCAAGAGAGGCGCGTAAAAAGAATTAACATAATCTAGTTTAAAACTTATTTCAAAGAATCGTTACGATAATCTTCATTAAGTGAAGTATTTTCTCGTGGCTTTTGAAGGGGTATCATGAATATATCTCACTTATATAACTTGTTACCTTTCGACAGTGACCTGATTTAAAGGATAATGGCCTGGCTTGCTTGTTAAGAATTCAATCAACTAGATGCGACAGTTGCTTTTGTCTAATTATTGCAAAAAGAAACACAAAGGAGTTTATCACTCTTGAAGCTCGTTTGATGGAGTTATTATAAAATTAAAATATTTTAATAGAATAAAGCTGGACGAAATAAAAAGAAACGGTTTGTCTGTTAATTATATGCCACATTTTAGAAAATTCTCACAAACAGACAACAATCTTTAAACATCGTGGTCACAAAAACGGTGCGTCAAAAGGACGGTATTTCCATCGACACCGTTTTTTTCACCTGCATTTACTTTTCAGCAATGCTTGCTTTTAAAAAGTGATAATTAGAATTAAAAATAAATAAATAAAACTTAATCATATAAAAATGAATTTATACATATGTGTTCTTGAGAATTATTTTTTAAATCATTTCACCCCAAGTAAGGCTTTCACTGCCACTGTTGCGCAGGGGGTTACATAGGGGGGAAAGTGATGAGAAAGAGTGGTTAGGGGGTTACATAGGGGGGGAGAAGTGACGAGAAAGAGTGGTTAGATATAGGTAATGTCAGGAGAGTGATAGTCGGGTAAGGATACCGAGGATGAGGGTTGCGTAGATGGGAAGCGTGTTTGAGAGAATGGGTGCGAGTTATTTATTTTTACATTGTCTATTCGAATGGTTGGCAAAACATCGATTCGAACTTTTATAAAAAGATAAATAAGATATTAAAATCAACTCCCTTCTTTACTTGAAATTCTGGTTTTCCCAAAAAAAAAAAAATGGATTGACCATCTGCTTAATGAAAAAGTCGAAACCAAATTTCGCAAGTAGGTCTTAAAATGATTTTTGACCAATGGGAGCGATTTGTAAGATTCGGAAGGACTTGGCGATCCAGTGTGAAATTCAAAAGGACTATATAAATGACCTCGGTGTCAGCCAAGCAGTCAGAGATGGGAGCAGGAAAGACAACACAAAAATACAACTTTCAACTTCAAGCGACCCGGACATTTTCTTTCTGTTTCTCCTTATCTCTTTCGACAATTACTACCACGAACATTTCGTACGAACTCTACCCTTAACCTCTTAATAAGGTTTCTAATTGCACATTAACTCCTACAACTTAGGTTATTCTTTCCTTTTAATAAATTTCTATTTTAAAATTCAAAATGTATATTTTTATTCTTACACTATTCCACATATTCAGCATAAAACCTGTAAGCTGTAGGGAGTTCAGTTAAGTCTGACACAAGGCCTGAATCAAAGAAACAATAACCAGCTCCCATACCCTACTCTGGTGACTCCCGACGTACAAAGAACACGCACCCTCACGCTTCACTGCCAAAGTAATTGAATACTGCTGCCATATCTGGTCCGGTGCTATCCACCCAGGTGTCCTTGACAAAATTCAACGGAGAATCTGTAATGTAATTGATCCCGACTTGGCAACTTGGATACAGTCACGTTCTCACCGGCGTAAAGTGGCTTCACTCTGTCTCTTCTACAAATACTTTTACGGCTTCTGCTCCGATGAACTTAGCTCACTGGTGGCCCCTATATATGAATTTACTCGAGCCAAAAATTGGCAACTGGGTCTCACCCTTTTACTGTGAAACCAATAAAATGTAAACGCAAATTCTATTCCATCAGCTTCTTTTCTCGCACTTCCCGCCTGTGGAATTCCCTTCCATATACTCGCTTCTCCGACAGCTACAATCGCCAAGAATTTAAATGTAAAGTCAATAGTCATCTCCTATCTCACTAACCTGCATCCTCTCTCACATGCTTCTTTCTCCATCCACTCCACTTTCATCAGTATTCTCATCCTTCTCTTACCCACTTCCTGACATCCCCTATAACCTGTCACTCTTTCTCATAACTTTCCTCCTATGTAAAACAGTGGCTGTAAAATGCTTTGCTTGGGGCGATTTGGTTATTAAAAAGTGATTGCTGCATTAAACAACAAATCTCAACATAAAGACCGATGACATTAGTATAATCTCTCTCTCTCTCTCTCTCTCTCTCTCATATATATATAAAATAATCTTCATTTGTAAACGAGTTATTACGTGACCTAGGTTTCTACCATGTGGTGTTTTCAGAGGATTTGCAATAACTGATTTAACCCATTTTTTTTAAAGAATGCTCACGTAACGGGGATTTTTTTTAAACGAATAATTTTCAAACTTAAAAGAAATTATAACGTTTCCATCCATGGTTGTATGAGCCTAATAGATATTTTTTGGTATGGCTACACTTAGTCATAATTTCTGTTCTTTCATGAATGAAAGAAAGTTCTACAATATAATTGTATTGAACACTTTTTAATACAACTGTGTAATTTAATTATAACCAAAACTAAGTAATTATATATATATTGATTATTTAATACTTAGTTTTTAGTCATAAGGTTAGATCAGTACACATTTGTATTAAAAAGGTTTTCGGTACAATTATATTGTAGAACTTTTGGATATTCTCCATTTCTAAACACTTATTCCGCTACCCAGGTTTCTACCCTGAGTGGTGCCTTCAGGCGATTTTTAATAACTTTTTAAAAATAAAAAAGTTCAATTTAAATTTAAGTATCGAAAATGATTGGGGGTACCTATTTTAGTAATTAACTGTTTTTGAATAGGCACCCAGATTTTTAAATAGTGTTTATTACGTCTGCCAGCCTGCGCACTGGGGGAAAAACTGAAGAGTCAGTCAGTTAATTACCATACGTGATACACCCTTGGGAGATCATGTCTTCAAAGTGACATGACTGACTAGGCAGAAGATTTTCCTGGGATAGGTTGGCTTTTCTTTCTGCGTTAGACTGGTTGCCAACCAATGCTATAGAACCCAATCTGTCTTGCTATTCATTTATGGAGGGAGAAGATATGGATCAATACCTTTCCCAAGGGTATTTGTGCGTAAGTGAATGCAACGATTTTCACTAGAATTCGAACTCGACTCTCTGATTTCTCGTTTCGAGCCGATATCCATCGCACAACTATTAAATAAATCCTACTAAAATAGTACATTTTCTATTTTGAACTTTCAGAAAGAGACGTCTCCTTAAAAACGGGTATGTACTTACGCGCAAATACCCTTGGGAAAGGTATTAATCTGTCTCTTCCTTCCAGTTATGGGTTAAATAACAGGACAGATTGGATTCCATTATTTTGGCTGGCAACCAGTCTACCGCAAAAAAGCAATGGCAACCTACTGCGAGATAATCTTCTGCCCAGTTAGTCATGTCTCTTTCGAGACATGATCGTCCAAGCGTGTTTCACGTATGGCACTTAACTAACTGACTGACTGACTATAAGTAACTTTTGAAGTAACAAAAATGTCAGATTAAAAAAATAAATCCATTAATCTAAATCTAAACTTATTTATAAATGGAATTTTGTCTGTCTGTGTGTGTGTGTCCGTTACCTATAAACTCCGAAACGGTGAACCGATTTTCTTGAATATTTACACAGTTGTACTATAAGCGTCTGCGAGTGTTTTTAGCTAGGTTTTGTGTCGAGGTACCCCCGATAAATATCGAAAATCGATAATCGAAAAAATCGGGTTATAAAAGGAGTGGTCCGATTTTAATCAAATTTGATACACTCATAGACAAAGACATAAGAAACGATATTCAGTAGTTTCAAGGTTGCAGTTCTTACAATAGTACAGAAAATCGATAATATATATATATATATATATATATAAAAGACAAGTTGTTTGTGTGTCTGTTTATCTGCCTGTATGTCTGTATTTTTTCAGCCCTTTTATTTTAGTTTTTGCTTTGGGTTTGGCTCTAAGTAGGTATAATTGTAGTTCTTAGTCTCAGCCATGATACCATTTACTCAGAGGACTTATTTAGCCTTCAAAATTCAGTTTACGACGAAAAAAACTTATTTGATATCAATACCAGGAAATCAAAATTTGACTTACATCCATTCATTTTTCTTTCAGTCTACGGTTTCGCTTTAACTGGAAACAACTATTGCTTTTCAGTCTTTCGTGCCAACGTCCAATGAGTCTGAGCTCCAGGACCATGGATTAGTTTTAAAGCTTTCATTACACCCGAACAACGCCGGGTTATACTGCTAGTTTATATATATTTCATTTGTAAACTAGTTATTATAAACCTACAAGAAAATAACGGCTGAAATAATAATAAAAATCCTTTTCTCTGATTCTCTGGCACTCTCATTCGCTCTCTCTCTCTCTCGTCTCTCTCTCACACACACACACACACACACACACACTCGAACGTTTAAGGCAACCTTTAGATTGAAAAATTTCATTAAAAGACATGCAGTGAATGGTCCTTTTAACTCACTAGCATGAATTCCATGCCAAATGAAAAGGCTTTTTACAGGAAATTCCTTTCTGTCCCCAAATTTGAACGGATTTGAATTGAATGCTTGGGCCCCTGCCACTAAACTTATCACAAATAGAAGAAGCCTACATTTGAATGTGCAGAAGAACACGTCGTTTGAAAGGATGAGAATTGGTTTAAAGTTCATACGAGCGATGAAAGTAAATTCAATTTAATTAGACCCGACGGCAGACAGTTTGTTCGACGTCAAAAAGGCGACAGACTTAGACCAAAATGCGTCAAAAAGTCCAAGTTTGTAGAGGGAAGTGGTCTGAAGGACGTTCTCCTCTGATGGTGTTGGACCGATTGTGGGTAATAATGGGATATTAAATGCTAATATGTGTCTAAACTTAGTGAAGCAATTTCACATTCCATTTCTACAAGTATCAACCAATCAGTTATCCATTTCCATGCAATTGGGTAAAAATTCTAGAACGAGCGAAAGGAGAGAATATTAGCCAAACCATGTCATGAATTTAAAGTTGTGGAAGACAAAAGAGACGATCAGAGAATGAAACCCCAACTCTATCTTCAATTTAAGGGGGAGGTGAACAAAACAAAGAAGATGAATCGATAAAGTAACATCAGATCTGTACAAGAAACTGTTCTGTGGACAACGGTCTAGTAGAATTATTGATAATAATAGAATAATATTAGTGACGTCTGAGAGCAAATAAAAGAAATGCAATGTTTATTGAAGTATAGACTCCGTTAAATTAATGCCGGCCTAATCGAGGGTATGAAGTTTCAGGTTTTTCTTTAAATGTTCGATCTTCTCCTCTCATAGGTTTGGTTTGTATATGATCTGTTTTCCGGTTGTCTTGTGGTGCATTGGATATCGTCTCAGAACGACAAATCGGGAAGCCAAGTTCGAATTCCAGTTGAATTCATGGCATTCACTTAAGCACAAATACTTTTGGGAAAGGTATTAATCCGTCTCTTCCCTCCAGTTATGGGTTAAATAATAGGACAGATTGGGTTCTATAGCTTTGCTTGGCAACCAGTCTACCGCATAAACCAATGGCAACCTACTGCGGTATAATCCTCCAAGACATGATCGCCCAGAACGTGTATCACGTATGGCACTTAACTGACTGAATAGTTGGAAAGATAATTAAAGCTTTTGCTGGGCATAAAATGGGGGATCAGTTTTCTATTGTCATGAAGTAATAAACTAATCCCCCACTTATTACTACTTATTATAATAATATAATTCATAAGTCTACAGCAGAAAGCAATGGCAACCTACTGCGGGATAATCTTCTGCCCAGTCAGTCATGTCTCTTTCAAGACATGATCGACCAAAGCGTGTATCACGTATGGCATTTGACTGACTGAAACTTCGACATTCTTTGAGGTCCGGTTTTGCACTTGGTAGCTTTGTGGTCGACAATCGGAGCTCCTAGGTCTTTTATGTTTCTGTAGTAGTTCATACTGGGATCATCATAGATCAAGTTTAGTTAGATTAAGGTTTCTTGACATGAATCACATTTAAAATTCGTACTATTTGTTTTCAGTTAAACTATTAACAGATGTTCTATTTTTATTGTCAATTTTTTATAAATCTCTCTTGAATACATTTTTCCAGGAGCCGAAAAAAGCTTTTTGTCGATATGAAATGTCTGTAAAGAGTTCTTATTCCTATAATTACGGAAATTAACGAAAAATAACGAAACTTGGTTATAAACAACCGACAATTTGAAATGATTTGTTTGAACATTATTTTTGATCGATACTCATATGTAAGTAGATATTCTGTTTTTAATTAAACAGTATTATATATCTATATCTACTGGCCTGATTATTTACGATAAATTTTTATTACGAAAATGTGTATCTTGCCGAATGGCACACATTTTCGTAATAAAAATTTATCGTAAATAGTCAGGCCAGTAGATATAGATATATAATACTGTTTAATTAAAAACAGAATATCTACTTACATATGAGTATCGATCAAAAATAATGTTCAAACAAATCATTTCATATATATATATAATATATATATATATATATATATATATATATATATATATATTTGCATGATAACGGAGATGTACAGTGTTTTATATATAAAACACTGTAATGTTACCTATTACATGTCTACGCTAGTTAACTAATAGCACAAATGCCTGGGACGTACATCTCCGGTATTATATATATATATATATATATATATATATGTGTGTGTGTGTGTGCATTTGTTATTACCATCCATTGTGGTGCAATGGATATCGACTCGTAGAGCCGAGTTCGAATTTCAGTTGAATTTCTTGCATTAATTTACCTACAAATATCTTTGGGAAAGGATATTAATCCGTCTCTTCCCTCAAGTTATGGGTTAAATAATACGACAGATTGGGTTCTATAGCAACCAGTCTACCGCAGAAAGCAAAGGCAAACTACTCCGGGACAATCTTCTGCCCATTCAGCCATGTCTCTTTCGAGACATGATCGCCCAAAACGTGTATTACGTATGGCACTTCACTAACTATTATATTGTGTGTTGGAAGTATCGTTTATTCTCTGTAGGACAGACTAACTGATCAAAACCACAACAATGGTGCCCATGAAAAATCGCCGTCAAAATCTTAGTCATTCGTTTCCAGTGAATTGCAATTTTCTATTTATTCCCTGAATGGGTCAGCACAGTCAGGCAAGAATTCGATAATAATGCAGCGTAGAAAGCGTTAAAAATTGGATTTGAATATTTTTATTTTTGACCAGTATTGTATACACCAATTACATGTGAATAATAATTTAAAAAAAAAACTATATTATTTGATGTTAAAATGAAACCTTCATGCAAAAGCTGAAAACAGAATACTCTACTATAATAAAGACAGTTGTGTATTTATTTGTGTGAGCATATATATATATATATATATATATATATATATATATATATATATATATATACACACCTCCTGTCACGCTCATGGCGAGAGAAAAAGAATAGCGAGGCAGTGTCAGCTCAGTTCATTCTCTTTACTACTAGGTATTAAACTTTACTACCACTTATTAAATCTCTTGTCGCGTGCCTTATTTGATTTTTCTGCAATAATTATGCCGTCGAGTAGAAAATATATATTCTCTACTATAATAAAGACTGTTCTGTATTTTTTTTTTGTGTGTGTGTGTGTGTGTGTGTGTGTATATATATATAATATAAATATTTCATGTTTCGGAAAAGAAAATTAAAATATTAAGCTAGACTCTGCATCGAGCACTCTTTATAAAAGCAAATGCTTGTACCGTGGGTTTTTAATCTGTGTTTTTCACTTTTTTGTAATATATATTTACGCTCTCACACCCTGGTTGAGCACTCTGGAAGAATGGTAGACTTTGAAAAACAGTAGCTACTCTAGTATCTACGCATCGTTCATTCACCAATTAGAACACTCTCAGCTATTGGGCGTGTATAATGACAATATACACGCTAAAAAGTTTGCCTTCTTCTACCGAGCGCCCGTAGCTCAGAGGCAGAATTGTCGACTGATGCCAATTCGGTCGGGTTTCAATCCTGGGTAAAAAGCAATCGGCTGTCTAACTGTACTGATGAGCTGTGATACAGCGAAACAGATCTGTCTGCGGATGACTATTATATATAATCTCGTCCTCCTATTACGCTCAGGTTTTGATTATTTTTCTTCTTTATGTGTTAATGCAAGATACTCCATAAATATCATTACTTTTTGAAAAATGCGCCAGTTAATAACTAAATACATTGACAACTAAAATACCTGGATAGAAGAATTCCTACCTCCCCATGATTACTGTGTTTTTGACCACAAAGCCAAAATTTAAAATTTACTTTAAACCATGACCCCCGCCCCCATATATCATTCATTTTTTCTTCCTCAGGATCAAACACCTGAATTTTGATAATGGCTAAACGAATAACCGAAAGCATTGAGATACTGCCCTTGTCTGTCAAGACGAGGGCGCCATTTGCTGTTCTTATACGGTGGGTGAATGAAAATAGGTTGTTTTATTATGTGTTAAAACACACTTTATGGTGCAGTGGATGTCGATGCGGAACGGGAAATCAGAGGACCGAGTTCGAATTCTAGTTGCATTCACTTACGCACAAATACGCTTGGGAAAAGTATTAATCCTTCACTTTTTTCGCCAGGACAGATTGGGTTCTATAGCCTTGGTTGGCAACCAGTCTACCACAAAAAGTAATGCCAACCTACTGCGGGAAGATCATCTACCCAGTCAGTCATGTCTCTTTCAAAGACATGATCGCCCAAGCGTGCATTACGCATGGCACTGACTGACTTTTAGATTGATTTCGTTTTGGCCATCCCGACGGCCTTGGATGTAATAAGAACTTCATCTATTTTTTTTTTTTTTTTTTTTTTTGTGCCCCTTTCGCCTGTGATTGTTTCGTTAGTGTTTTTATTGCGGGCTTAATTCGACTTTAGTTGAAAAGGTGAGTTTATATATATATATATATGTGTGTGTGAGAGAGAGAGAGAGAGAGATTATTGGTTGAACGTTTCATGCCTACTCTTTCCTTTACGGGCTATTTAAAATAGTTCAGTTTGAAAGGGGTTGCTTACAGTACTCGGTGTTTCCAAACAGGTCCTTCATCTAAATACTGGCCAGGCTTAGCGACTCTCTCTTTCTTTTTTTCTCTTTGTTTTTTTTTCTCTTTGTTTTTTTTCTTTTTTTTTCTTTGTTTTTTTTTTCTCTTTGTTTTTTTTTCTCTTTGTTTTTTTTTTCTCTTTGTTTTTTTTTTCTCTTTGTTTTTTTTTCTCTTTGTTTTTTTTTTTCTCTTTGTTTTTTTTTCTCTTTGTTTTTTTTCTCTTTGTTTTTTTTTTCTCTTTGTTTTTTTTTTCTCTTTGTTTTTTTTTTCTCTTTGTTTTTTTTTTCTTTTTTTTTTCTTTGTTTTTCTTTTCTCTTTGTTTTTTTTTTCTCTTTGTTTTTTTCTTTTCTCTTTGTTTTTTTTTCTCTTTGTTTTTTCTTTTTTCTTTCTTTTCTTTCTCTTTTCTCTTTTAGCTAATTCTACATGTACAGGAAAGCGAATGGAGACAGCTGACTCTGCTCTAATTCGATCTCCTTCCTAAACTTTTAAAAATTCTCAAAACTGATACCTTCCTTCCAACCCAATAACCACCGCTTGATGCAAGCAAAGATGGGGAAAGGCGTGTGTCATGTTTCTATTCCTACATACCCGACCAAAATACCCAGGAAACTGGAAAATAGACTTCCTGTTAAAGTGAATGCTGACATGCTTTTTCCGGAGTCGCACTTCCACTGCCCCTGGACGAAAGGCTGATATCTGGGTTACTCAATGTGACGTGGTTATTCGTTCTGGATTCTGACATGGGCGGCCCCTGCCTGAATGACAATTTCATTTTAATTTCTTCCTCCAAACCGTCATCATCATCTTCTCTCTCTGTTTTATTTCCTTGTTGTGGAGTCCGACATTTTAACTCGTGCTTTCGAAGGCGGGAAAGATTGTCGAGGTCACAGTTTTCAAGTTTTATTCTGTCTCATTACTGAACGGTCAGTGGGCGGACTTTTTGACTCATGGCTTTTTATTTTCTTTTTCTTTTACCTGATTAGTCAACAATAAATGTTTTGTATGAAATCGGTGAGTAGTTGGACTGCAAAAGAAAAAGCAAAAAACTTTTGCATTTAAGGTTCTCCATATTATGTTTATTTTTTTTTCTTTTATTAAACACACATAATGAATGTATTTTAATAATTTCACCCTACTACTTCAATCCGACAAAGATTGAAACTTAGTCCCACTTTTTTAGAATAAGCCACCATTCGTTCCTTGCCGGAGAACACATTTTCTTAATAAAGAAAATGTGTTCGTATTAGGATTTTATCAAATGTGCAGGCCGATAGATGTAATACTGTTTTATAAAGATGAGGCGTCTATTTCAAATAAGAAGTGTCAACTGCAATGACATTTAAAGTTATATAATTATTCCAATTTTTGAATACGATATCAGAATCGAAATGCACCCTATTTGGAAAAAAAACAAAAAAAAAAACAACAAAAAAAAAAACAATTAAACTGACATACGTTGTCGGTTTAATTTAATCAAACTTTTTTGAATGAATACATAAATCTACATTATTTGATAATTAAATATTTTGTATTGCTACGTACATCCTCCTGGTTCTTGGTATGACGATAAACTGCATCCGGCAGCAAGGCCTCTGATTGGGAGGTTGTGAGAAGCATGGAACAACCTCTTAATTGCTGTTGTTCTCAGGTCCACCCTGACCTGGAGTGGTAGCACCTGTTAGGGTCCCAGCTATGGACAAATAACTAACCCCCAAACTGTGGTCAAAACACTATGCAAGCATAATAATACACTTTTATAGAAATATATACATAAAAATAGACTTTTATAGAAAAATAAATATTTTTAGAAAAAAAAATTCCATAGCACATTTTTTGAAGGAAAAACAATTATTTTAAACAAAACATTTATGAATACAAAATTACAAAACATTTCCAGTTTTCTAAGATATAAAAACAAAAAAAAATCATTAAAATCTGACTAAATCAACCTTCTCATTATAACCGAACTTTTAAAAAATACCTTAAAACCGCACCTTTTCGGCATTAAATAACCCACAAAGGTTAATGTGCCGTTAAAACTAAACTCAAACTACATCCCCCACGATTCCGATTTTTCAGCCGTTTTGACAATCTATATCTAATCGAAACTTATTTATAAATGGAACTTTGTGTGTGTGTCCGTCTGTTACCTATAAACTCCGAAACGGCTGAACCGATTTTCTTCAAAATTTACACAGTTGTACTATAAGCGTCTGCGAGTGTTCTTAGCTAAGTTTAGTGTCGAGGTAACCCCTATAAATATCGATAATCGAAAAAACCGGGTTATAGAAGGAGTGTTCCGATTTTTAATCAAATTTCATACACTCCTAGACAAAGACATAAGAAACGATATTCAGAAGTTTTAAGGTTGCAGTTCTTAAAATAGTGCCGAAAATTGATTATATATATATATATATATATATATATATATATATGGCAAGATGTTTGTGTGTGTGTCTTTTATCTGCCTGTATCTGTATTTTTTTCAGCCCTTTGATTTTAGTTTTTGCTTCGGGTTTGCCTCTAAGTAGGTATAATTGTAGTTCTTAGTCTCAGTCATGATAACATTTACTCAGGGGACTTATTTAGCCTTCAAAATTCAGTTAACGACGCAAAAAACTTATTTGGTATCGATACCAGGAAATCAAAATTTGACTTACATCCATTCATTTTTCTTTCAGTCTACGATTTCGCTTTAACTGGAAACAACTATTGCTTTTTAGTCTTTCGTGCCAACGTCCAAAGAGTCTGAGTTCCAGGACCATGGATTAATTTTAAAGCTTTCATTACACCCGAACAACGCCGGGCTATACTGCTAGTCTTTATATAATCTTAATATAATAAGGTTTGTTTTTCAACTTGGATTATTTAAAAATTGAAATTTAAAATCGCTGTGTTACCTCTTCTTTGAGCGCTTTTATAATCTTATCAGCATTAACATCATCTTAGTCCAATAATGTCCTAAAAGACAAACTGCATCACACGGAAAATATTCTTTTCCACGTTGTCATTGATTTTCATAAGATTTGCAAATCGCTTTCTCATGTGTGATAGACTAAAGTAAAAGAACAGAGAACGAATCTCAGTCTAACATGTTTCACTTTTATTAAAGCTTCTTTTACAACTGAGTATTGAGTTTGATCCTCACTGGGTGTCCCGTACTTTCGGCCTTGTTGCCATATCTCAGCTGCGCTTAGAAAATCTCCTTTTATTAAAGCTTCTTCAGATCCAGGTAAAAATGAAACATTTTACAAAGAGACAGTTTACGGGTATGTTGTGATTTAGGATTGGTTCTTATTGGTCAAATGTGTCACGCGACTGTCTCTTGTTTTGTTTTTTCATCTTCATTTTTACCTCGATCTCCGAGGAAGCTTTAATAAAAGTGAAGCATGTTAGACTGAGATCCGTTTCCTGTTTGTTCTTTGACTTTATTCTATCATCTTGTCGGATTCCGATCCATATATTCAGCTCATAAAGGACTGACGAGAGGAAAATCCTTTTTATGATAATGCGTTTTATTCTTTGAGGAACTTTATCAAGACAAGTAGAAATTTTATTTAGAAACCAATATTTACACAAAGGAGACGTTACGACTTAAAGGCACCCGGCAAATCAATGTTATTTCTAATCTTCAGCAACTTTCGAAAATCTCTTATCAGTTCTTTCGAAACCTCCGTGTCCTTCGTTAACTCACAAAAGTGCGTAAGGTCTTTCAAGCTCCTCAAGACTTTTACGGGGAACGATAGAAATATATTGATAGTTTTTTTTAAATGTCTTTGAATATGCATACTATGGTTGTTCATCCAGTGACAATGGATGTTATTTGGGAGTATCGAAAAAGAAAACATCTCGAAAAAGAGCTCATGTTTTGTGCATGGTTTGCCGAAGAAAAAAATACCGAAAATTGTTAGCACAAAAAAGAGCTGCTACGAGTATCAGAAGCTATGCTAATTTTCTTTCTTCCCTGTCTAGTGTAGTGAATCAGAAAAATCGTTCGGTGGATAAAGGCTGTTGCTTTTGACTATTGGTATACATAGTTTTGGGGCATTGCGGGCACCTCGAGGTGGTGTAATGGTTATCAAGTTTGTCTTGTTAGAATCATTACAATTGGTTAGTGAGTTCGATTCCCACTGAGTGTTCTATACTTTCGGCCTTGTGCCACATCTAAGCTGCGGTTAGAAAATCACCATAGATTTTTTGAGCATTGAGAGAGAAAGCACGATTTTAGCTGTTGCAGGTGGTGGTGGGGGGAGTTTGGATATTTTTTTTATTCCGTTTTTTTTTTTTTTTTTTTTTTTTTTGCTACGTTGCCTGCTCGATTGTTCATACCAGGTCTGCAGCAGAACTTAGTTTTGGCAAAGAGATTTTTTTTCTATTACGTTAGGACTGAAAACAAAAGAATTTTCATACAATTTACTGTCTCTTTTCGAATCTATTAACTCGTACTGTCAAACACCAATATTATCTTCAAGTCGTCAATTGGTATCAGGTCGTTTTGGTTTCGTGGAGGCAACATGTTCAATACATAACGATCAAAGCCCTGAACCAATATTTGTTTGTTTTTTGTTTGTTCATGTGTGTGCGCGCCCTAACATAAAAATTTTCCAGTGGTAAAATCTTTATACACAATTGGAAGGCCTTTTACAAAGTATTTAATAAGCAGATGCCGGTAAATTTTCGTTTTACGTCCCGAAGGCTTTTCCCCCTTCAAATTTATCCAAAAATAGCATTATTTCTGTGCAAATGTATATGCTGAACTCAAATCAACAGTTAGTTATTGAAGAAATTTACCTTTATTGATCTTAACGACCAGAAAAAAATCGAACTTCATCTCGCACTTTTTGTCTCCCGTAACTCTCACGAAATCTTGTAATTAACTGCAGAATGACTTTCGGCGTAGACACAAATTTCAGCCTATTTACTTCCTTTACTGAAATTTCCGCCTATTTACTTCCTGTAGTGAAAGTAATACGCGTAGAAAAAATCGCTTATTACTTTCATTACAGGAAGTAAATAGGCGGAAATTTCAGTAAAGAAGTAAACAGGCCGAAATTTGTTGTCCTACACCGAAAGTCATTCATCAGTTAATTACATGACTGCATTAAAGTTACGGGAGACAAAATGCAGTTCGATTTTTTTTCTGGACGTTCAGATCAATAAAGGTAGGTTTCTTCAATAGCTAATTGTTGGTTTGAGTTCAGCATATACATTTGCAGAGAAATAATGCTGTTTTGGATAAATTTGAAGGGGGGGGAGAAGCCTTCGGGACCTTAAACGAAAATTTACCCAGATGTCTACTTTTAAACGGTTGACAAACTTCTCTGCGATAGTTTACATAGTTTTTAACGTTTTACTCATTCAGTCAGTTAAAGTGCCATACGTGATACACGCTTGGGCGATCATGTCTCGAAAGAGACATGACTGACTGGGCAGAAGATTATCCCGCATTAGGTTGCCATTGCTTTCTGCGGTAGACTGGTTGCCAGCCAAGGCTTTAGAACCCAATCTGTCCTATTATTTGACTCATAGCTAGAGATAGACGCGATGTATTATATTATGTAGTAATTTTGGGGGGATCAGTTTATTACTTTATAACAATAGAAAACCGATCCCCCACTTTATGACCAGTAGAAGCCTTAATCAAGATCCCAACTATTATATTCAGTCAGTCAGTTAAGTGCCATACGTGATACACGCTTGGGCGATCATATCTCGAAAGAGACATGACTGACTGGGCAGAAGATTATCCCGTAGTAGGTTGCCATTGCTTTCTGCGGTAGACTGGTTGCCGACCAAGGCTATAGAACCCAATCTGTCCTGCTATTTAACCCATAACTGGAAGGAAGAGACGGATTAATACCTTTCCCAAGGGTATTTGCGCGGAAGTGAATACAATGGATTCAGCTGGAATTCGAACTCGACTCCCCGGCTTCTCGTTCCGAGCTGATATCCACTGTACCAGAACACTAACACTATTAAAAAAAAAAGAGATAATTTGGATCCGAGCTTTTATTCATTAATGAATTTGTTGTTGAAACAAATTTCGCCTTCTATTGCGCGATACGCTTATTCGTGGCCTTGTGTCAGAATAACCTCTGTTTATTAAACAATTTTAAATGAAATAAAATGCAAAAAAATGGTCCGCTCCCCGCCCTGCGCAAGTAAGCATGTTATCCCCTATCTTTGAAGCTAGATCAGGGGAAGGGATTATAGTACTAAGAAATGTGACAAGGGAAGCCACTTTAAATATGTAAAATCAGATAAAACAAGAAATAAACACTTTATTCAAATTAAATATAAAATAAATTCTAATTTTACTCTTTGATAGGATGCCCTCTCCTTCACCTACTGAACTCTACTGCCTCTTCCTTGAGTGACCCCTGGGCCTCGTACGGACCGAACCACACTGGGAAAAATAAGTAACTCATTAATAGAACAAAAAAATGTCTACAATTCTTTTCACATTCGGGCTAATGAAATGCCAACGTACAAGTAATATCAAGAAAAATATTTCAATTTGAATGACGGGGACATATTTTTAAGAATCACTAGAAACAGTCATTGCCATTTAGATTCGTCTGGGAAGAATAAACAGTTGAACGTTTCTTTCTTTTTCGAAAATATTTTTTTCTTTAAGTTTTTGTGTATTTTTTCCGTTTCCTCTTCTCTAACAAAGGATTTTAAAATATATCAAATACCGGCTTTGTTAAAAGGACATTTTCCATGAGTTTATAAAATAAAATAAAGCAAAATAAAAAGTACTAAAAAAAGACTCTTTTAAAAAAAATCACATAAAATGGGATTAACTCCCTTTGGAGTTTTCACTAGAATTCCCGGTGATAATGGAATATTGCTCTCGGCTCAAGTGGAATGGGAAAGCGTTCATTTTTCTCCCCTCTCTTCTTTCAAAAGTGATTTCAAAATCACTGTCTACCTGCTTTCCTAGCCATCTTCAACTAGGACTCAGCCGAGGCCGTCGCTATATATTACCAAGGCCGAGGCGATGAAATGTGACGTCACTGTAGTAGAGTCATGAATTAGCGTAGCAGCCGTGTCTCTCACTTCATGACAATGTTGATAATTACAAAGTCGTTTTTTTTTTTTTTTTTTTTTTTAGCAAATTTTGATTTTAGCGACTGTTGAAATAAATGGTGATAAAATTTTAACTACTCACTTTGCTAAATGGACTTGTCGTAAAATTCTCCCTTTTAATGGCATGTTTCTATTTATCAAATAAATGTTTATTTTTTGGAAACGAAAAACAATGAACTTTCGGTCCATTTTTATAATTCCCTTTGCAATTTGGTTCTGAAAATAAGTTAACGCTAACGGACGCCGGGTAGTAAAACAACACTACTAAGTGTGACGTCAGCAAGTCAACTTTAATCATATAACAGGCCTGGTAATATAACGACGGCCTCGACTCGGCCCATACAAAAACATGTCCTTTGGCCTGAACGACAAGTCTGTAAGTGAGCTGAACTAGCACCCTACAAAAATATTTATTCGTTTAAAAATTATTTGTTTAAGTTCATAA
Source organism: Ascarosepion bandense (assembly GCA_037127315.1). NCBI lineage: Eukaryota > Metazoa > Mollusca > Cephalopoda > Sepiida > Sepiidae > Ascarosepion > Ascarosepion bandense. The sequence continues at coordinate 3,414,638 of JBBBDQ010000418.1, forward strand.
GTTTTTAAAATTGCTGATTATAATGGATGGCTTATGATTTTTTAGATCTGCACTTTAAATGTTCTTCAAGCTTAAAAATTCGATTGTTGTTTTTTATCAATTGACTATTTACATCTTTTAATAAACCATCAGATGTGTTGCATTTCAGTTTTCTGAAATAAAATAATAATAATAAAATTTTTCATCAAAATCTGACTAAATCGACCTATTCACTTTAACCAAACATTATAAATAAATAAAAAAAAACCCTTAAAGACCTATCTTTTTGGCATTAAATAACGCACAGTGATTGATAGGCCGTTTAAACAAAACTCAAACTTAAATTGCTAAACATGGATATGTTAAAACAAAAATCATAATAAAAAACAGGAGTAACCAAAAATAACATTACCGTAAAGTGGTAATTTTGAAAAATGATTAACAAAAAATATCGTGTTTCCATTTTACCAATTTACGTTGGCTGTGCGTTGTGGAGCAATGAATATCAGGATGAGAAATCGGAGAGCCGAGTTCGAATTCCAGTTGAATCGTTACAATCACTTACGCGCAGATTTGGTTCTATAGCCTTGGTCGACCGTAAAATGTAATTGCAACCTACCGCGGGAAAATTTTCCGCATATTCGTCATGGACCGAAAGAGACATAATCACCCAAGCGTGTATCTTGTATGGCATTTAACAGACAGACTATTTGTTACCTCTTTTTTATTAGTTTTAGTTTTTACTTTAAAATGCCCGATTAATTTTGTACCAATTCAAAAATAGTTAAATGATTTAGGCAGCAACTATTTAAAATTGTTCTATTGATATTTACATTGTTCAAACTGTCTTCATTGCCATGTTTACGACGTTTCAACCCTTGTACGCTCCTACCTTCTTCAGGTGCAAGGAATCTCGAACTGAAACCTTTATTTCGAACACTAGAGTATACCATATAAGTAGGCCGGAGCATCAACGACCGAAAGGTCGTAAACAGGATAATAAAGATGAGGACAGCAGTTCGAATAATGTAAATACTACCTCATCTCAGAAGTATAGACAAATATTGTTCGACTAAGCCATAGGTTCCCAACCTTTTTACTGCGATTAAAATACAATTTCACTCTTATCCATTACCCCAATGAACAAATACCCGTAATATACGAAAAGAAGTAATTATATTTTCATACCTCAAAAGCAAACAAAATTAGTGGAAATTATTCAGTACAATAGTACCAATCTATAATAATCAGTGGTATAGTAGCCATAACCTAACCGTGATTCTTAATGGGAGTGTTGAGCTTGTATTGCCTGTGCCAGTTTATTTATTCTTGGCTTTGTGACTGAAAGGGCTATTCGGGCGTCGTTTGCCACGTTGAGTCTGCTACGTTTCTTGGTCTTCATTCCAAGGACACAGTGTGAAATTATAAGTTGATTGCCTCTTCCCAAACCAAACATCCATTACCCCCAAAATATGGGCTCATTACCCTACTAGGGTAATTTACCCCGGGGTTGGAAACCATGGGACTAAGCGGAAACTTACTACTGTGTTTCTGTTCGTGTGAAATAAGTCCTTTGAGGTCAGGTGGAACTTGAGGTGAAATTTGCTGAAATCATGTCTGATGTTCTTCAATATTTTCTATCATCGCTGGTCATTGTCAAGGAAAAGAGATTTTTATCTGTTCCGAGTTCGAAATGAATAATTATTAACGATGCAAACAGTGGAGTAAAAGACATTAATGTCACGTAGTTAAAATGTATTTTTAACACCCATATTGCGTGGGGTGCACATACGCGTACTTTTGACAGACAGATGAAAAACTAACTACCCTGTAGCCGCCACCACTGTCACGTAGGCATCGGAATACTCTAACCTTTTTTCTCTGGAGTGTGGGAGGAGTTATCGCAGGGCAAGAACGCGCGGGACAAGTTTTTTTTTTCCATGTTTTTGTTGTGAACCGTTCAAAGACAAAACGACGGTACCCTATTTGTCTATATGTCGGAGATGAGGTCGTATTTGACACCATTTACATTATTCGGACTATTGTCCTCGTTTTTGTGACCATTTTTAAGACGGTTCGGGTTCGGTTTGAAATTCCTAGCACCTGGAGGAGGCCGAAGCAAACAACGGCCAAAACGTCGTACAAATGGTAACAAAGATGAGGACAATAGACCGAATAATGTAAATACTACCTCATCTCAGAAATATAGACAAATAAAATGATCTATTATTAAACGCCGTACAAATGGCAACAAAGATGAGGACAATAGTTCGAATAAAATAAATAGTGTAGACGGTACCGTGTCGGTCAAAATTCACATAGGACATCGCTGAATAAAGCCGTGATAAAAATGCCTCTTGGCTGACCGCCTGCAGTCAATCTCTCACCGGTGTGACGTGGCTTCCCTGTGCCTCTTCTATAAATACTTTCACGGCTTCTGCTCTGATGAACTTAAATCACTGGTGCCACCTAGGTGTGAATTTGCACGAGATACTAGATTAGCAACTAGGTCCCACCCTTTTACAGTGAAACCGATGAAATGTAACCGCAATTTCTACTCCGAGCTTCTTTTCTCGCACTTCCTACCTGTGGAATTCCCTTCCGCATGCTTGCTTCCCCCGACGGATACAACCTCCAGGAGTTTAAATGTAAGGTCAATAGACACCTCCTAACACACTAACTTGCACCCATTCTCTCCAACACTCTTCCTATGTACCTCCTTACTCGTTTATCACCCTTCCTTCTGACATTTCCTATACCCAATCGCTCTATGCAACCCCCTGCGCTATAGTGGCAGTGGAACGCCTTGCTTGGCGTGATATGATTAATATATATTTCATTACTTTTTAGATGGGTTTATGTTATATATATATATATTTATTTATTTATGGAGAAATCGTTTCTTGGTGACGCCCCTCTACTTATCAAGTCAATGTCTCAAATGAGCATAGTAATGAAAACAAACAAAAAGAACACTCCTGCGTAATTTAAGTATTATGTGGACGGATTTTCATAGTATCTCGTTGACTTTGAAAATCTTTTTGGTGAAAATTTGTAGCGGATAAGAAATTAATTAAAATCAACCTTCTTCTTCACTTTTACAAAAATTCACAACGATGCGTGAAGTCCTGGTTTTTCTCAAGCAGAAAAAGAATTGACCATGGGCTTAAAGAAAAACTCGAACCCAGATTTCACAAGTAGGTGTTAAAATGATTTTTGACTAATGGAAACGACTTGGTAGGACTTGGCGATCCAGTGTGAAATTCAAAAGGACGAAACAATTGACCTCGGCGTCAGTCAAGAGTCAGAGATTGGAGCAGTGAAAGAGAGAGACACATCTAAAATGTAACTTCAAACTTCAAGCGACCCGGACATTGTCCTCTTTCTCTTTGTCCTAATCTATTTCAATAATTACTACTAGAACATTTTGTATGAACTCTACCCTTAACCTTCTATTGATATTTCTAATTGAACATTAACTTCTACAACTTGTTATTTCCTTTTAATAAATTTATACTTTAACATTCAAAATGTATATTTTATTATTCCACTCTTCTGTACTAATCCAGACATGCAACTGACAATCAAGCTTTTTATTTTTTTTTCTCATTTTCACCGACTTTTCTTTAATTGCTCTTTGCTTCTTTTCCTTCCTCTTTTTTTATTCACTTCCAATTTTTTCTTTATTTCCCTTCTCCTTTTTCTCTTTTTCTTCATCTCTTCCTTGTTTTTTCCTTCCTCTTTTCTTTCCTTCGTTTCAGTTATTTTTCTTCCATATTTTTTTCTTTTCGCTCCCATTGTTTTTTCTTTTATTTCCTTCCTCGTTTTCTTTCTCTGTTTTTATTTCCTTCCTCGTTTTCTTTCTCTGTTTTTATTTCCTTCCTCGTTTTCTTTCTCTGTTTTTATTTCCTTCCTCGTTTTCTTTCTCTGTTTTTATTTCCTTCCTCGTTTTCTTTCTCTGTTTTTATTTCCTTCCTCGTTTTCTTTCTCTGTTTTTATTTCCTTCCTCGTTTTCTTTCTCTGTTTTTATTTCCTTCCTCGTTTTCTTTCTCTGTTTTTATTTCCTTCCTCGTTTTCTTTCTCTGTTTTTATTTCCTTCCTCGTATTCTTTCTCTGTTTTTATTTCCTTCCTCGTTTTCTTTCTCTGTTTTTATTTCCTTCCTCTCATTCTCTTTGTTTTATTTTCTTCCTCTCATTCTCTTTGTTTTATTTCCTTCCTCTCATTCTCTTTGTTTTATTTCCTTCCTCTCATTCTCTTTGTTTTATTTCCTTCCTCTCATTCTCTTTGTTTTATTTCCTTCCTCTCATTCTCTTTGTTTTATTTCCTTCCTCTCATTCTCTTTTATTTCCTTCCTCTCTTTCTCTTTTATTTCCTTCTTTCTTTCTTTCTCTTTTATTTCCTTCTTTCTCTTTCTCTTTTATTTCCTTCTTTCTCTTTCTCTTTTATTTCCTTCTTTCTCTTTTATTTACTTTTACTTTTTTCTTTTTCTTCGTCCCTTCCTCTATTTTTCCTTCGTTTCAATTACTTTTTCTTTTTCACTCCATAATTCTTTTACTTTTCATTCCCATTGTCTTTTCTTTTATTTCCTTCCTCTTTTTCCTTCCTCTTTTTTTTCTTCGTTTAATTCTTCTTTTTTCCTCCCGATCTCTTACTTTTTTCCTATTTAAATATTTATTAATACGCTTAAATATCTGTTTATTTATTTTTTTTTTTAATTTACCTTCCAGTGAGATGCGGTGGAAATATTTTGGAAAATGCTGGAAGTATAAAGAGTCCAAACTACCCGAACGAATACCCACCCGACGCTCATTGCGTGTGGACGATCAAGGCTCCTGTAGGCCATCATATCAACATTGAATCCGTAAAATTTGTGCTGGAAGGAAGTAATTGCGCGTAAGTACCGTTGCGTTTAATTTGGTTCGTCCTTCCTTCTTTTCTTTCTTTCCTTTCTTCTTTTCTTTCTTTCCTTTCTTCTTTTCTTTCTTTCCTTCTTTTCTTTCTTTCCTTCTTTTCTTTCTTTCCTTCTTTTCTTTCTTTCCTTCTTTTCTTTCTTTCCTTCTTTTCTTTCTTTCCTTTTCTTTCTTTCCTTTCTTCTTTTCTTTCTTTCCTTTCTTCTTTTCTTTCTTTCCTTTCTTCTTTTCTTTCTTTCCTTTCTTCTTTTCTTTCTTTCCTTTCTTCTTTTCTTTCTTTCCTTTCTTCTTTTCTTTCTTTCTTTCCTTCTTTTCTTTCCTTCCTTTCTTTTCTTTCCTTCCTTTCTTTTCTTTCCTTCCTTTCTTTTCTTTCTTTTCTTTTTTTCCTTTCTTCTTTTCTTTCCTTCCTCCCCACCGCCATCCGTAGCGAGCCATTTTTTTTTCTTCTCTCAGGCAACTATTTATCCCGTTTGGCTTTCCCTGCCCACCACTCTTTCTCGGAAAGAGTAATTTTTTTGTTTTCACTCACCCCTAGCTGTAATTTATCCCTTCGTCCCTCTCTCTGTGTTTCCTTTTTATTTATTTATTATTTTTTTGCCTATGCTGAAATCACGCTGAAAACACCAATTCTCATCTGATCACCGAAGTTAAGCAGCATCGAACCCGCGCAGTATTTACGTTGGGGAGCGAATGGGAACACCTAGTACTGTAAGCCTTAAAACAACCCAATCACTCTCCTTTTTCTTTTTCTCCCTCCTTTTTTCTCTCTCTCTATTTCACTCTCTCTTTCTCTAGTCGTTTATCGCCTTTGACTACACGCCCATTACAATTGAACAAGAGTTTTTTTTTATCAATATTAAACATTGGATATTTGTATATTTTTCCTTTCTCAGTCTCTTTCCTTTCTTTTTCATTTTTCTCTATTTCTTTCATCTTTTGTCTCTCTCCTTTGTCTTCTCTCTCTCTCTCTTACCTTCCCTCTTCCTCATTTTCCCTCTTTTTCTTCTCTGTAGTTTTTCTTCCTCTCTCCTTGTAATCATTGTATATTTGTCTTTGTTCCTTTCTCTCTTTTCCTCTATCTCTCTCTCCTTTTTCTTCTCTCTCTCTTTTTCTTCTCTCTCTTTTTCTTTTCTTTCTCTCTCTCCTTTTTCTTCTTTGTCTTCTCTCTCTTCTTTTCGACCTTTCGAAACGCGTCACAAGAAAACTTTTTTCTATTTATCATACATTTTCCCTTAACATTGTTCTTTATATAGAAAATTTTTATTTCGTTATCTCAAATATATACAGGGTGCGATGAATAAACTGTCGTTTAAATGACGCTAAAAATAGCACTAATTAAAACATATACTTACCAAAATTACACAAAAATAACTTGAAATACTAAAAAGTTAATTTATTAAACATAATCGCCATTGGATTCAACCACGGCTTCGAGACAACTTTTGAATCTTCTGCAACTCTTTTGGACGGCCTCCTTGTTTATGTTGGTGACTGCAGCCATAATCTTTGCCTTCAGTTCATCTTTGATGTTATAAGTATTTTTGATGTCTCTCGCGAAACTATAATAATCAATAGGGTTTCAATCTGAGGTTGTAAGGTGTATGTGGTCGCAGAAATTGTCTGACAGCCATGACAGGGTTCTCCTGTTTGTGTGGCATGGTGCAGCGTCCATAGGGTCTTTCAGCAGCCACTCTCTTGACCCAGCGCAGAACTACCTCTCCAGTGCACTTGATGTAGCCCTCCATGTTGAGTCTGAGGTCTTGTGAGAAGATCACTAGTGACCATTCTAAACATCTTCGTAATCGCCATTAGAATCATTACAGCTCTTCCCGAATCATCTGCACTGTCCTTAGTTGATTTTCTAAGCACTACTTAAATATGACATAAGGCCTAAAATTTGGGGTACCCAGTGAGGATCGAATTCAATACTCAGTTGTAATAGATTCTAGCGTGACAAGATTCCTAACCATTTTACCACTTTCCTTAGATTGACATCCAAAAGGTCTGAAATGCTCGTATTAGAGATTCCGGTGCGAATGCCAAGCAGTACAGCATACCGTTTCCCTCATTTCTGCCGGTGTGTTTTTCTTCTCACAGACAATGCCCAACTGACCCTACTATGCTGTACAGTCGACAAACTAAAAAACAAACAACACGCATAGTCAAAATTAATTTAAAAATTAAATACCGACAATTTACCCATCGCACCCTGTAGTTACAATAGGAGACAATTCAGTGACAGTCCAGTTAATTTGAGAAAACTTTTCAACTAATCTCGAAATAAGGTAGCCGCTGCCGGTTGAAAAAGTGAATTGTAAACTCAGCGCTAAGACGTAAGCCATTTCGAAGATCAGGGAAATTCTATTAGAATATTAGAAATATGCCGTCAGCCCGCCAAGAAGACGGAAACCAGGCAGTGCCCGACAGATCAGAACCACTAAATCAGGGGTCGGCAACCTTTTGGAGAGTGAGAGCCAAAAAGCTATGTAGAATCATCGAGGAGGGCCAAACAGCTATGGCTCTAATGTCATGGAAGAGAAAAATGTTATTAAATATGTGAATAAATTTTCTATGTGTTGGAAGAAAGAAAAGGATTCAATATTATTTAATATCTGAAGGGAATTTTGTAAAAAAAAAAAAAATTACATCTTAAAAATGTTTCATGAATCAGTATTGAAAAACAAAATCCATTAAATTCGGTTGAAAACAGTTATATTCATTTAAAAGTGCCCGCTCACAAAAAAGCGAAAGTGAGGCCGTACGCTAATTGTGGCGATCCCTACAAATAAAAAATAAAAGTAAAACACATTCTCGAGGTAAAATGAAATAAATTTTTAAATTTCGACGCAATATATTAAGACTATCAACTGCACTTTGATTTGGTTTACCTATATTTATGTCCAGAGTAAGGCAGCAGGCCGGACAAGATTCCCTCGAGGACTGGGTGTGGCCTGCGGGCCGGACAAGATTCCCTCGAGGGCCGGGTGTGGCCCGCGGGTCGGAGTTTGCCGACCGCTGCACTAAGTAGCATGACTCTTTCGAGTGACTTCTGCGTGTGCAACGGCTGAAACGTCGTGAATATGGCATTAAAGATGAGGACAACAGCCCGAACACTCTAAATAATTTAAATCTCTTTTGTTTCGTAAAAACAAATATGAATCGTGTTTTTCTCTGTTTTGTGTTTTTTGTTGGATTTTTAAAATATTTTTTATTTTTTGATATGATGCGAACAGCTACCATATTGCGAAAATCTGCTTCTTCTTCCTTTCTTAACGAACTCACGGACGTAGTGTTTTAATTGCAAATGTTAGTATCCCTATTAAAAAGGAGGCTTCTCGTTGCCCACACAACTTCGAGTCAGTGTCATCATAGTAGTAAATAGGTTCCCTTTCTTAATCGTTTTTACCGGGTGATATTCGAAGCATTGTTTCTTATGGCTTAGAAAATCTTGGCGTGAAAGTTTTAATGATTAAATAAATTAATTTACACGCCCTGCACTCACTCGTAATATATAACAAATATTCATTCAATTAAGATTGTTTGCCCTCTACTGATAAGTTTCAGGATTAACTTCAAGAACTTAAAATTTTTGTTGCTGACAAATACTGCTTGTATATTTTGGTTATTCGAAACTCGAAGCATTTTCAGCAGATATTTTTAGCAAAAAGAAACAAGGATTTGTGTAATGATATTTGTGACACGCAAAAACGAATATGTATATCCGTCTTAAGAAACTGTAGACTTCCTTTGCGGCTTAGGGACACGCGGCCAAACCACACGTGGTGTTGCTGTTGTGGTTTGATTAACCCTCTAGGGCCATTCGTATCATATTAGTGGGGGATCTGTTTATTACTTCATCACAATATAGAACTGATCCCCCACTTTATGACAAGTAGAAGCCTTAATCATATTATATTATTAACCCTCTAGGGCCATTCGTATCATATTTGATACAGTATGAAAACAAGCCTTGAAAGAAATATTTTCCTGAAAAATTTTTAAGAGAAATATTTTATAAATTTCAAATGAAAGCAGTGCTGACTGCTCAGTCAATGAATACCAAATGTTTCCTTATAGGGAAATACTGTATCAAATATGATACGAATGGCCCTAGAGGGTTAATAAGTAGTTTTATGAGTTGTGTTAGTCCAGCGCCAAAAAGATTTTCAATTCAGTTATCATTCTTCTAGACTAGCTCCTATACAAGGGCGAAGAGATAAAATCAAAATTTGGTGTGAATGTGAAGCTGTAGTTTACCCGGTTAAAACCGTTGCAGTGCATTCCCAATTTATATATATTATTCGACCTGGTTAATATTGAGGAACATTCGTAAATTATTACAGATCTTTTGGATAATAATTTTACTTATCTTTCCTAGTTCGGTTTTAGTGGGGTTAAGAAGTCTGAATTCAGGGTGGTTAGGGAATGAATTTTTATGATCTTTAACCGTTAAAAAAGAATTTTTTAGGGTTAATTTTTCAACCCTGTTGAGTAAATTAAATTTAGCTACTAATGAAGTGGCCTCCTTGTTTAAATTAGGAATAATGTCAGGTGCTATTTTTTTATAATGCTTTGTCACAGAATTTTTTAATTCTCTATTATATTGTGTTTTAGGCATGGAATATATATTATTCGACCTTTGTATATTTTAAAAACAGATAGATCTCGGGGTCGGATACTTTTGCGAGACTCTTTCCACTTTTGCATTGGTGGAAAGAGTCTATGAAATCTTTCACTCGATCTGTAAAAAGTGCTTAAAAATGCGATAGAAGTGCGACTGCGGTAAGCGAACAAGTCACGTGTTGCATATTTCCCTCCTGTCACGCTTAGTGGGGATAACCTGTGAGGAAACCTCTAATAATCATCTGAAATATTTTGTCTTTATAGTTTTGAAGTTATTGCACGTTTAACACATTTAGTTTAGTTCATTCACAATACTGGACGAATAAATATTATCTTTGAAATTCTTCAACAACTTTAAAGGTCCTGGGCATGACAGTAAACTGCATCCGGCAGTAAGACGCTGATTGGGAGGTTGTGAGGAACAAGGAACGACCTCTTAATTGCTGTTGTTTCCAGGTCCACTCTGACACAGAGTGGGAGCACCTGTTAGGGTCCCAGCTATGGGCAAATAGTAACCCCCCCCCCCAAACTGGGGTCAAAACACTATGAAAGTATAAAAACACACTTTTATAGAAATATATACATAAAAATAGACTTTTATAGAAAAATAAATATTTTTGAAGGAAAAATATTAGCAACAATACATTTTTCCAGAAAAAAATATCATAACACATGTTTGAAGGAAAAATATTCTCAGCAAACATTTTTGAATACAAAATTAGAAGACATTTTCAGTTTTCTAAAATAAAGAAGAATAAAAACAAAAAGATTTTCATTAAAATCTTGCTAAATCAATCTTCTCACTATAACCGAACAAAAAAAAACAACAACCTTAACACCACACCTTTTTGGCATTAAATAAGTCACAGAGGTTGATATGCCGTTAAACAAAACTAAAACTCACAAACTCAACAACTTTAAAACAGAATTTTTGTTATTTCAGTCAAAACTGAATTCATTTCTGAAATAATTTTAGAATTGCAAGACCGAATTTACGCATAAGTTCTCCAGGTTAGTTTAAACATTAAAACTCTGTTAACAGTAATACAGTATCAAGAGGCGATAACCTGTGAGAAAACAGCTAATAATCCTCTCAAATATTTTGTCGTCATTTTTTACGGCAGGGGTAAACTCGTGTGTGCATATATATATATATATATATATATATATATATATATATATATAAAGAAAAATTAAGGCAAACACGTTATTTCATGGAGAATCGGAAGTATGGACCTATTTCAGGCGAACCATCATCAGCTTCCGTCTTTATTTGACGAAGGATTTTACACGAATGAGATTCACAAAGACCTAAAAAAAAACAAATAGAAATAAAGGTTGCTCCCTTAAAAGAGTTTAACTGATGTATTTTTTCTTAAACTTTCTCTTTTAAGGGAGCGACCGTTATTTCTATTGTTTTTTTTTTAGGTCTTTGTGAATCTCATTCGTGTAAAATCCTTAGTCAAATAAAGACGGAAGCTGATGATGGTTCGCCTGAAATATGCCCATACTTCCGATTTACCATGAAATAAATTGTCTGCCTTAATTTTTCTTATATTTGCTCTATATGTATTTATATACATATATATTTAGAGCTCTCTTAGAGAGTTATCCTACCACTGTATGTACAGGATACTCCTTTGGATTCTTCTATACCCACACTACATGCTGATATATACATATGTATCTATATATATATATATATATATATATATATGTGTATGTATGTATGTAGTATGTAAATATATATATGAAATTTATGTATTCCTGTCTCAGTTTCTAGAATGCAAAATGATTTCGGACTGTTGTCATCATCTCCGTTGCCATATTCACCACGTTTCCTCCGTTGTACGTCCCGACTTTCGACCGCCTGAACCATTTATTTCATCTAGCGGGCTCTTCCAATCGTCTCCGTATCAGTTATTTCCCTTTTAACTCAACTCTGCAAGTTTTTGTTCACCTCTGCTGTATCAAGGTATTGAGATCACAACTCTGGGTCAAGTCAATGGATTCAACCAATGCTTTTACCAACTGGGCCACATGTCCTTGAATGTGGCAACGAAGATGAGGACAATATCCCGAACAACGTAAATACCTCATCTCAGAAATATAGACAGATTCTGAAATGATCACTTTTTATATTCGTCTTTGTTTCTCTTATCTCAACATTTTGGTTCTTTGTGTTATTCAGCTTTTTGTGGGTGTTTGTCGATCCGGCTAACTTTCGCTGAATTGATGCAACAGTGACTTGCCTCGCCGACCCAAACGGGCCAGAGTCGGGTGCATGTTTTGTAAGGGAGTGTGGCGACGGCGAATTGGCGAGCGTTGGTCAGATGGAGAATCGTGGTAATCAGAATTGGTGTCGCTTGTAGCCGTTTATATTTACTGTGCTGAGCGCTCATTGGCTGAGTGGTAACCAGGTCGAGTGCATAAAACGTGGTATGCCTATTTTGAGTGGGGTCGTTGTTATTCGAGCCGTCGTTCGAGTGAGAATAGCGTTTCGGAGACTAAGACAAGACGTGTGAATTTGACTTGCCTGTTTGGAATACTTTCCTGTGTTTGCTTTCTACCAACACATTTTTTTCTTTTACTACAAGCTATTAGGTTGTCGCAAAAGTTCGTAAACACTTGCAAAAAATTGAAATTTTACTCGCCAAGTAATCTAAGGTTACCAGAAAACACTTGCAAAAAATTGAAATTTTACTCTCAAATACAACAAAAATTATTGCTCAAAATAAAGACCATAATCTTCCAAGACTTTGACATCGATCTGCAAGCTTTAGGATCTAGTCAAAGTACCATTCAGCCGGATTCGAATCAAAGAATTCTTGACACGCCTCCTCGACTTCATCAAACGAGTCGAATCGACGGCCCTTCAGAAAATGTTGCATTGAGCGGAAAAGGTCGTAATCTGATGGAGCACAGTCAGGGTTGTAGGCTGGATGTGGCAGAACCTCAACGCCGTCCAGCTCTTCAAACATGTCTTTGGTTTTCCTGGCGGTGTGTGGCTTGGCATTGTCCTGCTGCATCAAAGCGCGCTTTCGGTTGATCAGAGCCGGGTACTTTTGCTTCAACTTTTTGTAGACCCGTTCAAGTTGCTGACAGTAAAGTTCGGAACTGATGGCACGACCATTCGGAACTAACTCAAAATGCGCGATTCCTTCAAAGTTCCACCAAACGCATAACATGACTTTCTTGCCGAATCGATCTTGTTTTGGAACCGATGGTGTCTCTTGCCCTTTCTGAACCCATCGCTTGTTTCGATTGTGCTGGACCAGATAGACCCATTTCTCGTCGGCTGTCCCAATGCGCTTCCACAAACGCTCGTCCAATGGATTGCTGAGCAATTGATAGCAAATTTCAACTCGCCTGTTGGCTTGTGCTTCGGTGAGTTCGTGCGGATCTTGGCGCGGCTTTCTGTGAACAAAATCAAGTTGCTTCAAATGTCGGTGAATTGTCGATTTGCCAACTCCAAGCTCATCAGCCAATTCTCGAGTGCTCGATGAAGGCGCAATGACCAACCCGGTTTGCAAGTCTCCATCATCCAACTTTAACGGCCGTCCCGAACGAGGCTTATCTTCAAGACTCATGTCGCCAGAATCGAAACGCTTGTACCACTTTGAGATCGCCGCATATGCAATTGTTCATTCACCTTCAGCAGCACAAATCTCTTCTGCAGCTTTTCTGGTTGGAAGACCTCGCTTCCAGCAGTAACGAATCAAAACTCGCAGCTCAATTTTATCAATTGCCATCTGGAATACAAAGATGAAGATCACTATAACAATATAAACGCGAAATTGCATCAAAATTCAATTTTTCGCAAATGTTTACGAACTTTTGGGACAATATAATATTTCGGCTTTCATTTTGTCTGCCTTTTCTTCTATCATGGCGGACAAAATTTTTGACATCCGGCTGATTCCGGAGTAGAGCGGTGCTGCGACTGATATGCCGAAATAGCTTTTAGCAAAAAGAAAAAACATGTGTTGGTAGGAAGCAACCACAGGAAAGTATCCCAAACAGGCAAACGAAATTCACACGTCTTGTCTTAATCTCTGGAACGCTATTCTCACGCGAACGACGGCTCGAATAACAACGACCCCACTCATCTCGCGTTTAATCCATTCGACCTGGCCACCACCCAGCCTACAATTAGGAACTGAACACTTTATTGAATCTTTGCGGATAGATTGTTCTCGTTTTGAGCCACACTACTAGGAATATCTGGATTTTTTTTAAATACTTGTTCGCCATGTTTCCATTTAGATTACGCTAGATCAGTGTTTCTCAAACTGTTTTTAACCGTGTTTTAGGACACAATTCAAATCAAAGTCGTTCTTGTATCTAAATTAATTAGTGGTAAATCAATTAAACCTGCTGACTGTCTCTACCAATATTGTTCGTCTGGCGGGACGTCTGGCGGGACGTCTGTCTACCATTTCTTTTTCGTTGTTTATCCGTTTGGCTTCTTATCCCTTCAAGATAAGTCAGCTTTGCTACTACCATCGCATACACATTACAAGTTTATAGAGAGAGTGATTTTCTCTCCGCATCTTCATATACGTTTATAGGGAGGGGGACAGAGAGAGTTCTTCCGTCTCCACGATGCATACATCGTCACAGTCAGTCAGTTAAGTGCCATACGTGATACACGCTTGGGCGATCATGTCTCGAAAGAGACATGACTGACTGGGCAGAAAATTATCCCGCAGTAGGTTGCCATTGCTTTCTGCGGTAGACTGGTTGCCGACCAAGGCTATAGAACCCAATTATCCTGTTATTTAAACTGTAACTGGAAAGAAAAGACGGATTAATACCTTTCCCAAGGGTATTTGCGCGTAAAGAATGCAATGAATTCAACTGGAATTCGAACTCGGCTCCCCGAGTTCCGAGCCGATATCCAATGCACAGTACTCTGTTCAAATTAAATTAATTTAATAATCATATAAATCAGTTATATTGGGAAAATAAGAGCAGAATTCAGTTAAAAATGTAATTTCAACTTATACAAGCATATGTTTAATCGATGTACCCTCAAAACATTATCAAGTGTTAGCTTAAGACTTGTTCTAAGGCAGTGTTTCTCAAACTTATTTTTTAATCACTGCTCCCTTAGGACACAATTTGATTTTCCGTCGCTCCCCTGATGGTTATATAACTGCAAGATGTATTACATATAAATGAATTTCAATGGTGCAATAAAAAAAAAATGTTTAATAAACTCACCTTTTACTCAGCACTTCTAATGAGATGGATGATATTGGTGTTTCCTGACTAATTCACTCACTCTAGGATCGATGCTGTTTAGAAGTAGTCTCAAATCTTCCCATTTTACAATTTACCGGCAATTTCTTAGCTTAGTAAGAAGTTGAGAAACTGCATTAAATCCGCGTTCAGCCATTTAAGAAGATGGGAAAGCAAGGAAGTAAAGTTTGTCTGTCACAAATTTGAATATCTTTCAGAAATTTCTTTCTGCACTCAAAAATCCGCGTACGATTTTTTTGAAGAGAGGCTTTAATTTAAAGTCGTTTTTTTCTAAAGCAATTAAGTCTTCTTTAATTACAAGATTAGTTTCATTGTGTAAAATTGACATTCTTATACAAATAAAGTTTTCTTTTACAGTGCATCATTCATACAATTTGGAGAGCATTCTTAAAGAATGAGCCAAGGCAACTTGGAAGTGACATCTAATTCAGTGCTTCTCATGCTTTTTTTAACCACTGCCCACTTAGAACACAATCTGATTTTCCAACTACCTTCCTAATGGTTATATAACTGTATATTATAAATTTCAAGATGTATTGCATATAAATTAATTTCAATGATGCAATAAAATTTTTTAATAAACTCAATAAGCAGGGAAGTAAAGTTTAATTGTCTTCCACAAATTTGGATATTTTTCAGGAATTTCTTTCTGCAACCAAAAATCCGGGTACGATTTTTTGAAGACAGGCTTCATTTCAAAGTGTTTTTTTTTTTTTTTTTTTTTTACAGCAATTAAGTCTTTTTGAATCTAGCGGTTAGATGAAGCTATGATTACTATCCAACCAGCCTGAATCTCAAAAGTCATGTTAAAATATAACATTGTCTTTTTTTTTTTTAATTCCATGTCCGTTTTAGGACGTAGATCTTCTGTATTCTTTGACAACTCAGTTTCCGTTTCTTGGACTGGTTACCATCCAAGACTAGATAGCGCTATCTATTCTGCTGTTTAACCCATGCCTGGAAACCAAGAGAAGGGACGTATTCATGCCTTCTCTTAAGGCCGTCGTGTGGAAGTAAATGCAATAGACTAGCTCGGAATTTGAACTCATCTCGCTGATTCCAATTTCTACGGCAATATTCTTATGTCAGGAAGTTAAGACTAAACTGATCGATTCTAAAATTCTTCAGTTTCGTTTCAATATTTCAGATTTTATGTGGACCTTCCAACAGCAACAATTATTAGATGGCTAGCACGTTTAACGAGGAGAGTAAATAACAATAAAATCACGACGCTGACCTTCCGCACTACCTTAAAGAAAAGGTTAGGAAGGAAACCCCCTTCAATATCAGAAGCTGCGATGGCCGTGAATTCATGAAACCTAACCTAGCTAAAAAAATAGTTTTAAGGTTTAAGAGAAAGATTTTATAAGTTTCGACAGACAGTAACGCTATTTGCATATCGAATGTCGAATATTTCCTGTATGGAAACGGTTATTTTCACAGTTACCATTACGCTGTTAGGAAAATGAATGAGAGCCATTGCTCTAGACGCTTGTTGGTGATCCCTGCACAATGTTGCATTCTAGACGAGCGGATAGTGTTGACACGAGTGTATTGGTCTGCGAGACAGACCAATTCCCCGAAGACCTTAGAATTTAACTGTTCTAAAATGAAAGATTAAGCTAACTTTAGAAAGTTGTCATGTAATGAAAAATGATTTTTCTTTTCAATTCTCGTTTCAGGTTCGATTATTTAGAAATTGTTGACCTCGGTGACGCACCAAATGGACAAAGCAAAGACCATAAATTTTTCTGTGGTCATGAGGATGTTTATTTTCATTCAGTCACAAATCAAGTTCGGATTACGTTCAGGTCGGATTCAAATGACAATTATAATGGATTTGAGCTTCGTTTTACCCGGATTTCTGATAATGCAGGTAAGTTCTCCCGACTATTGCGTTCTCATTTCTTTCTAATGTATTAGCCTGTTCGGAAAGTAATGATGTTTTACCGGAAAGTATATAAAAACAAAAGTAAAACAAAAGTAAATTCAATGGCCCAGTGTTGGTTAGATCCAGTGACTTGACCCAAAATGTTTTGAGTTCAGTACCTGGTTACAGCAGTGGTGAACAAATAACTTAGTTATCTCCCTTTACCCCACTTCTCTACGACATCCGGAAGACGCATGACAAATGGAACGAGAACAATATACCCCAGTGATCAAAATAAACGGTTTGGTTCAAAAGGCCGGAGAGGCCGACGACTGAAACGTCGTGAATATGAAAATAAAGATGAAGACTCTTTTCTTTCTGTCCATATTTCGTAGGACGTTGTTTTTTATTTGGAAGGCATCTTTTGCTATTACAGTGTTGCTTTGAATTTTTGTATTACATATTCTTTCGTCTTTTCTAACACTCCTCGGATTTCTACCCTTTCCCGATTTTGACGTTTTTGATTCAAAGCTCACATCTTGGTTTCTCACTATGTTCGCTATTCAGAAATATTGCTTGAAAATTTAAGACAAGTGTTTTTCAAAGTTAGTTTGGTAGGATCTTTTCTTTTTTTTTTATCATTTCACCGCAAGCAAGGCATTCCACTGCCACTATAGCGCAGGGGGTTACATAGTGGAAGGTGCTTAGAGAGCGATTGGATATAGGAAATATCAGAAGGAGGGTGATAGACGAGTAAGGAGGTACATAGGAAGAGTGTTTGAGAGAATGGGTGCGAGTTAGTGTGTTAGGAGGTGTCTATTAAACTTACATTTAAACTCCTGGAGATTGTAGCTGTCAGGGAAGCAAGTATGCGGAAGGGAATTCCACAGGCGAGAAAAGAAGCTGTTGGAGTAGAAATTGCGGTTACATTTTATCGGTTTCACTGTAAAAGGGTGGGACCTAGTTGCTAATCTAGTATCTCGTGCAAATTCGTACCTAGGTGGCACCAGTGATCTAAGTTCATCGGAGCAGAAGCCGTGAAAGTATTTATAGAAAAGGCACAGGGAAGCCACGTCACGCCGGTGAGAGTAACTGCAGCCGGTTTGCCAAGTCGGTATCGATCACATTACAGATTCTCCGTTGTATTTTGTCAAGAACCCCGAGGAGAATAGCAGGGGCAGCCGACCAGATGTGGCAGCAGTATTCAATATACGGGCGGATGGTAGATTTATATATGTGCAGGATAGATTCAGACGGAAAGAACTTCCGGGCCCTGCACAGAGAACCGACTTTCATAGCAGCGGATTTAGCAATGGATTCGATATAGTCATTCCACTTGAGGTCTGCTGAGAATGTGAGGCCAAGATCTATCGGGAATATCTAAAAAGAAGACACTATTTGCATAGTTTGAGTGAAAATATCGAAAAGGAGAATTGCGACATTTTTGTTCCAATTACCAATTCTGATTCTATTAATAAACAAAAATATTGTCTTCAAATTATTCATATCCTCTCTAGAACACAGTTTGTGCATTTATCGATTTTCTTTTTTTATTTATGGAAGCACATACGTGCAAAATAAAATAGAATCAAAGAAACAAAACAGACATTTTTTTCCTGCATCCATTTTCTGCTGTTAACCAAATCGCATATTTATTAAAACTGAAGAGAAAATATTTGCCATGAATATTTAGGTAAAATTGCATTTTCTGGTGATGTATAGAAATATGAATGAATATCTTTAACAGTAGAATAAAGAGGACGATGACTCGGTGTAAAGTTGAAATAGAGATGTTTAAGAAGAAGGGCGACTAAAATATTTTTTGAGCATTTAAAAACATTTAGGTAAAGAAAAATGATAATTACAAAATCAGTGCTCAGTGCTGTATAACAGAGTAAAAATATATATTAATAAATATCATATAATAATTCTGCTTGTTCCTTCCTTAGTTACTTAGTTCCTCCGTCCGTTACGCCACTGAAGAAAGATAACACACTTACTCTCTACACGAGCTTTTCCTTCCCCTCTATCTTTTTATAATCTATAAACGCTAATCTCCTCAGCCTTTCTCTCGCCTTTGCCAAACGGAAGGGTAGTAAATAGTGAGAGAGGAGGAGGAGAGAGCCTATAGCATTACCGTAGCAGTAGCAGCTTAAGCCAGTGGTTGTAGCAGTAATTGTGTGTGTATATGTGTGTATACTGTTCAATATAGTAAAAATAGGTAGGGTTGTCGTATCCCGCGACCTAATAACGAAATTTCTGGCCTCTAACCCTTGGCCATTACTCAGTTGGTCTTTTCTGTTTACAATGGACACAGGAGCCATGATTTTTCAGTAATAACAAAAAAAAAAAAATTCTTTATCAAAATCTCTTACAAAATAGCGTGCAATATTTTGGTTATGGTCTGTGCATACGCCGCTTAATATAATATAAGATTACAGTAAAGTAGCTTCTATGGACATTACTTTTATAGATATTTTAATAAAATTACACTCTGTGCGTTGGATGTACAGTGGATATCGGCTCGGAACGAGGAAAGGATGTGCGTTGTGGCACAGTGGATATCGGCTCGGAACGAGAAATCGGGGAGCCGAGTTCGAATTCCAGTTGAATTCATTGCATTCACTTATGCGCAAATACCATTGGGAAAGGTATTGATCCGTTTCTTCCTTCCAGTTATGGGTTAAATAACAGGACAGATTGGGTTCTATAGCCTTGGCTGGCAACCAGTCTACCGCAGAAAGTAATGGCAACCTACTGCGGGATAATCCTCTGCCCAGTCAGTCATGTCTCTTTCGAGACATAATCGCCCAAGCGTGTTTCACGTATGGCACTTTAACTGACTGACACTCTGTGTTATCGTTATTTTATTATCCAAAACCTTTGTTTGAAGACGTTACTATCATTTGTAGTATGACAAAGTAAAGTTTTTCCAGGAAATCATAATTATCTTTCCGTGGAAATTCCACGGGTTCCGCTAGTAAATATTATCCTACGTTTTAAGCACGACTCGGAGTATGCACCTGACGATTCCTAAAAAGCATGAAACTCTGATTGGTACTTAAAACGTAGTATAATATATATAAGGGGTTGAAAAAATAATGGAAACATTTTGAAATTTCAAGCAAATTTATTTCAATATGGGGTAGGACTGCCTGAACAAAGTTTGAATTTTTTTCCAGAGGAATTTTTTTTTATCCATTCTTCACCTAAAACAGTCTCCAATGTTTTTAACGATGATGGTGGAGAATATCGACTCTTCATTTGTTTTTTAAAAATGAACCCTAAATGTTCAATGATGTTGAGATGTTGGGTCCAGATAAGTGGTTCTACTTCACTAGAATGTTTCTCATGCCATTCAGCTACAACTTTAGCAACATGAATGTGTGCATTATTATCCTGAAATGTGGCATTTCTCTCCGGAAAATTTTTAGATTCTTAAACACTTAAAATTCTCAAATAGCCCTGATTGTTGATTTTCATAAATTTATTTAAATAATATCTATAAAAACAACAATTTTAGCAAAAAATGAAATACAAAGAATATTAAATCAACAAACATAGAAATAGACAAGCTTTTGACAGTTTAATCAAATATTTCCCAAATTTTCTATAAGGGTAATTTTGTTCACCTCCTGTATATATGGTATCAAGTCCTTGTTCAAATATATATAAATCGAAAATCTAAGTGAGCCAATAACCTACCACGGTTTCGCTTAACAGCTCGTCAGGGAAAATTGGTACGTTATTGGGTCACTTAGATTTTCGATATTGTTTGCTCTACTTTCGCGTTGCGTGTTTTGTGCAACTGCTTCCGTACTGAGCCCTTTATTGTTAAGGTTTTCGTCTTGTTTTTTTTTCTTTCTCACGAATGCTTGACTTGTTGTTTAGGTATTTCGTTTGTTTCTTTTTTTCTTTCCCTTCATTTCCCTGCGGGTTCGTTCCCGGTGGGTTTCAAGACGATCTAATTTGTAGTTTAATTATTGATAATCTCGACAGAATTAGTTCTGTTGTTATTGGTATTACAACTATAATTAATGTCTATCTATCCTTCTATCTATCTATCCTTCTATCTATCTATCTATCCTTCTATCTATCTATCCTTCTATCTATCTATCTCTGTACTATTCCAGTAAGTATATGACTCCTCATGGTAACCTTTACAAGAGCCAGATCTGGCCAAAAATGGGGTCCTCATGTCATATTTGGGTGGGAGATACCCAGACCGCACTCTCCAGACTCTATTGAGTTCAAAAGCGTACCTGAGCCTTTGTGTAGACGAGTTATTTTACACCCTCTCTCACAAGTGGGATGTGGCAAGCTTTTCACTGCTCTATCTCTACTTCAATGTAAAGTCCTCGGGTGAACTACATTCCTTGGTTACGCCAGGTCTAACTTTCACAGCAAGGACTCGCCATGCTACTTACATTGTAGCAAATCAGCTACATTCTCTCCGAACGACTGCTCTGTGGAACCGATTCCCAAAATCATGTTTCCACGTTCACCACAATCTTAAGCCTAAATTTAACCGTTATTTTCGCCTCTTATCTGTATAAACTGGCTCATAACGTAAACTACTACCTCAAGTGGAATTCGGGTTTTGTACAGGGCAAACCTTATATACGCATCATTCATTCAGTAATGAATTAGAACGTTCTAACTGCTGGCGTATGTTTACATGGTATATCACATGCTAAAAGTCTCCCTCATTCTACCGAGCTCAGAGGTAGAATCGCCGACTGACGTCAATTCGGTCGGGTTTCAATCCTGGGTAAAAGCAATCGGATGTCTAATTGTACTGATGGGCTGTGATACAGCGAAACTGATCTGTCTGCAGATGACTAATATATATATATATATATATATATATATATATATATATATATATGTGTTCAAAGTTTGTTATATTTATGGGACTCAAAACCCTCAATACAATCTTTAAACCAAGTTTGCTTTCAAGATTACAAAACAGATAATCAACATGCAATAGTTTTTCTCTCTCTCTCTCCCTATATATATATATATATATATATATATATATATATATATACACACGCTTCTTAAGGACACATGGCCCAGTGGATATAGACGTTGGTTACTTCCTGACTTGACTCCTTGTTAGTTCAATACCAGACTACAGCAGTGGTGAACAAGTAACTTGCAGGGTTAGAGGGAGATAACTCATGACTTCGAATCGAGGCTTTGCACAAGGAATGAGGATGATATATCCCAGTGATTATAATAAAGGGTTCGGTTCGAAATTCGTAGCATCTGAAGAAGGCCGGAGCGTACAACGGCCGAAACCTCGTACAAATGGCAACAAAGATGAGGACAATAGTCCGAATAATGTAAATACTGTAAAAAAAATATCGTGTTTCGATATTACCACATGATCTAATGTTATTGTTTTGTTAAGTATCTGAAAATATAAAAGTTTTTAATAGAGCATGTGAAGTATCAGTCATTTTCAAGATATGTTGTCAAATGTTTTTGAGTCGTACACTAGCGAGAACGTTCTTTTGTTGAACGGAAGGGGTTGTAGACTGATTGTTGTTTGTGGAAAGCCTTCAGAAGTTGGTACTGCTTTGAAGAATTTTAATAGTAAATCGCGAGTTGTCTTGCATCATCGAGGAAAACATGGTCTATTTGTGGGTTTGCTTCCGACGAACAAAATTATCTGTCCAGTTTTTTGGATGTTCTCTAAGAGTCTTTTGCTGGTCACGACTTGATTCAAAATCTAGAGTCCTCTTTTCTCAGCTCACTGTTAAGGTAAGATCTGTGAATCTACATTCTCTTGACTACTCAGGATCGTGCTGAATAGAGTTTAAACGTCCTTATATTGTGCCGGTCGTCTCAAGTAACTACTTTTCGAAACACTCTGCTTTCAAGATTCCATCTTTTTTTAATTAAAATTTGAGAGGGAGCCTTCTAGAGTCTTTTTTTCTCCAGAATATTTCATTTTTTTTATTAACCTATACCAAACTTGGTGTCACTATAATCAGCTCCAGAATAAGGCTCCTATCTATCTCTAAAATTCTGTGACTTCCGTTCGTTGGTCTGTTACACCTACTAAAATAGCCATACATTCAGCTATCGACATCGGATTTTAATAAGAAGTCCAAACAAGTACGAGGGTACAAAGTACAGTGGGTTTTATTAGGATGCATTCTTTTGCAAAACTTAAAAGTTTTATTATTTAGCATGCTTCAACTATTTCAAAAAACAATTTAGTTATCACTAGCAGTATAACCCGGCGTTGCTCGGGTATAATGAAAACTTTATATTATCGATTTTCTGCAATATTGTAAGAACTGCAACCTTGAAACTTCTGAATATCGTTTCTTATGTCTTTGTCTATGAGTGTATCAAATTTGATTAAAATCGGACCACTTCTTCTATTACCCGATTTTTTCGATTATCTATTTTCGATATTTATTAGGGGTACCTCGATATAAAACCTAGCTAAGAACACTCGCAGACGCTTATAGTACAACTGTGTGAATTGTCAAGAAAATCGGTTCAGTCGTTTCGGAGTCTATAGGTAACGGATGCACACACAGACAAAGTTCCATTTATAAATAAGTTTAGATAATAACAAATACTTGTTTAAGAAAAAGCAATATTGATATTGTTTTTTTGCATATAAGTTCTTTATGAGGAAGAATCCAGTTCGCCCTGTCTTTGTGAGAACTATAAGCAAATCCAAAGGCCAAACGTTTATAAAAAAAAAAAAAAATTTACGCATGCCAGTTGTATTTTGCATGAGCAAGAGTAAGAAATTATTTAGACAATTTTTTTCTCCGGAATCTATCTTAAATATCTATAAGTCTATAATTCGTCTATACTTAGAATATTGCTGCCACATATGGCCCGGTGCCCTACTGTTTATCTTGAACTCTCTGATAAGATTCAAAGAAGAATCAGCAATATTATTGGTCCTGATCTGGTGTCTCGGCTTCTGTCACTTACCCATCACCATAAGGTTTCCTTCTTGTGATTTTTTTTTATAAATACTTTCATGGTAATTGTTTACATGAGCTCTTCGCTATAGTTCCTAGACTTTATGAATTTTAGCCTAGTACTAGACTGGCATTAAGATCTCATTAGTTTACAGTTGGGCTGGCTAGATGTAGCCGGAAGTTCTATACCAAGAGTTTAAAGTAATGTCAATCGCTATCTACTGTTCTGATTACTCATTTCTCTTTCTGTTCACTATTAATTTTTCTGTTTCTAATTCTTCCACACCCTGTAACCCCCTTGTGTCTTAGTGGCTTTACTGCCTTACCTGGGAGGATACAGATTAAAACAAAAATTTAAATGCAATGTCAATCACTATCTACTGCCGTCCTGATAACTCTTTTCTCTTTCTGCTCATTATTAATGTTTCTGTTCCTAATTCTTCCACACTCTGGAACCCCTTGTGTCTTAGTGGCTTTACTGCCTTGCATCGGGTGATATAGATTAAAAAAAATATTTTTATTAAATATATTTTCTTAAACAAATTTAGTACTTCGTTGTGATCGCATTTCGTAATTGGTTGGGTAAGAGGTGAAAGAAAATTAATTTCCGCTGGCTAAATTCCAAAGTTCGGGTGAACTTTGTACACTTGACTTATTGTGGATGTCATTTTCTCAAAGTTTGGCGGACGTCTTCACTGGGGAGAAAGAAAAAAACCTAGTTTTCTCGAACAGAAATGACAAACCTATTTTTATAAAAAGCCAAAAATAAAAATAAATACTTATATACAAATGTTCAGAAAAATACAAGCTGAATTTTTTGCAATTCCACAGACATAACTTTTTACTATTCGCTGTACTATCATTTGTAAGTAGGGGCACCTCGGCGTGGTTTAATGGTTAGCAAGCTGGTCTTACAACTGAGTAATCAGTTCGATTCTCATTGGGTACTCCATTCTTTCGGCCTTGTGCCACATCTAAGTGGTGCTTAGTAAATCAACTATCATTTGTAAGTAGACAGTTTATGTAAATAAAACCAAGTGAGTTTTTTTCTTTCTCTGTGTTTTTTCTCTTCAGGGTTTGGTTGTTCATGGCTCTCCACAGCTTCTTGCTTTGTGTTTTTTTTTCAGTATTACTTTCTCATCTTTTTTTGTGACAATTACTTATCCACCACTTTGCACAAACTTATCGCCATTTTCTTCTGCTTCTTTGTCACGCGAGTGTTAAATTCACCAAACCTTGTTTTTCTCCCTATTACGTGTCCCTAGGATGTGCGTTGTGGTACAGTGGATATCGGCTCGGAACGAGAAGCCGGGGAACCGAGTTCAAATTCCAGTTGAATCCATTGCATTCACTTACGCGCAAATACTCTTGGGAAAAGTATTAATCCGTCTCTTCCTTCCAGTTATGGGTTAAATAACAAGACAGATTGGGTTCTATAGCCTTGGTCGGCAACCAGTCTACCGCAGAAAGCAATGGCAACCTACTGCGGGATAATCTTCTGCCCAGTCAGTAATGTCTCTTTCGAGACCTGATCGCCCAAGCGTGTATAACGTATGGCACTTAACTGACTGACGTGTCCCTAAAATTCCAGTTGTCAACAGTTCCTTTAGAATTCCTATTGTCTTTAGTACTGCCTCATTTGTCTAATGCTATACAGTCATCTGTGCATTTTACGCATTTTAAGCCTTTTCTATATTTGAAATAAAATTTCTCAACTACCTGTGCCATACAGGACATTATTTGTACACTTCGACGTGGTACAATGGTTAGCAAGCTTGTCTCACTACAGTAGTTACGAGTGAGTAGTGAGTTCAATCCTTACTTGGTGCCCTATACTTTCGGCTTTTTGCCACATCTAAACTACGAATAGAAAATCACCATACAGGACCGTATATATACACCACCGGCCATAATTATTAGGCCACCCCAGTGTTTTTAAAAAATGATGTATTTTTTAGTATTTTTTAGTATTTATTGCCAAGTGAAAAATTGTAAATGAAAATAGAATAGTTTTATTGTTAATACTGCACAATAACATGTGCATCAAATGAATTTATAAATATTTAATAGTTACCTATATTGCAATTTCATCAATGAATGAAGAAAATTTAGGGTGATTCGGACGAGTTCATCCTTTTTCATTTAGAATTATCCACTTAGCAATAAATACGAAAAATAGTATGAAATACATCATTTCTTTTAAAAAAACTGAATAATAATTATGGCCGGTAGTGTGTGTATATATATATATATAGTATATCGAGGCAGCAAGTAATTTTCTAGACATATGCTATTAAATATAAGAGACAATGAATGTCTATTATGTTTAATCATGAGCCGTTCTAAACGTCGTATTTTTGCTTTAATTTCAGTTGAAAATAAAGACAAAAATTCTCCAACATTTGGATAATTATTTATTGGTTTTCTTCTAAGCTTTCGGCTCACATGAGCCATCTTCAGAGAGGTAGTTTAAACTGAAATATTATAACATCCACCATCACCGACGATTTTATTTTGTGTTGACATAAAACTCCGCTTGGCAACGGCAATAGTTACCAAAAATAATAAACGCAGTTCTTAAGTTTGCGATGCGGTTTTATGACGTCACACCGCGGGATAGCGCGAAATGACAACAAAACCATCTAGTCAAATGCAATGTAATATGTTATTTCCTGTTGATTTTATTGAGTGTTGGTTGTTTTGATTTGATGTACATGGCCTCCAATATCTGCAGGTTCCTCTTACTGTGTGTATGAGTAAGGATCACCGTATTGTTGACCAAAATCTGTCTGATATTACATGTTTATGTTTTTCAGAGAAATGTTGTTTAATAGTACTCTGATCAGAAGGATGACATGTAAGTCTACGGGAGAGCGTGGTTGTGGTAAAACCAATATATGTACTAGGTTTTTGATTAGTATCAGAGATGCAATCTCTGAATGGGCATGTAAATTGGTACACTACATTGGTTTTTTGTAAAGAATTTAGTTTAGTGCTTGTTGGGTTATTATAGACTATGAGGTCAATTGTTTTAAACTTTTTATAATATATAATGAGTTTAATTTGATTATTACTTTCGACTGGTTTAACATTTCTACGTATTATGTTTTTGAGAGTTTTTTCATCTTGTTTATAATTATTATGTATTTGGTTGCAATAGTATAAGTTAATAGTGTTATGTTTATTTTGATGTAAACCATTATTATTAATATTATCATTATTGTTAGAACTATTGTTAATTTTGTTGAGATACATTTTAATTTGTTGATCAATAACGGAGTTAGGAAATCCATTATTGACTAGTGTTTGCTTAATGTTGTGTAATTCTTTATAAAATATAGATTTGGAAGAATATATCATTTGTGTGCGTTGAAGTAAGTTTTTTATAACAGCTAACTTATATCGTTGGGGGCATTCACTATTATAATTAAGAAGACACGAATTTATGCTAGTTGGTTTCCTATATAGAGAAGTAGTAAATTTATGTGTGCTAGAATCAATGAATACATCGAGGAATGGGAGTTTGTTATTAAGTTCTAATGTAAATTTGAGGACGGAGTGACTTTCAAATTTGTTTTTAAGATATTTAATTTGATCGATATTCTTAGCTAAAACAAAGATGTCATCTATATATCTTACATATATAGAGGGTTTATTGTTGTCATTAATTATTTTATTTTCTAGATTTGCCATAAAATAATTAGAAAAGAGGGGACCTAAAGGAGATCCCATCGCAATACCATCTATTTGTGTATAAATGTTGCCTAAGGGATCGTGAAAGGGTACTTGTGTGGTGCATGCTAATAATAGTTTTTTTAATATAGTGGGTTTAATATTGATTGATGGGAGAGTAGCATGGTTGTATACATCACGGATAATGATGTCAATTGTTTCATGGACGGGAACATTTGTGAATAAGTTTTGGACATCCAAAGATGCAATCATTTGATTATTAGGTTTTACGGAATGAAGAATCTGTAAAAATTCGTTCGTGGAGTTAATACTATATTTACCAGGAAGATAGGGAGTAATTAGTTTAAGTGTTTTGGAAAGGTTATATATTGGTGTGGGTATTTGAGAAATGATAGGTCGGAAGGGATGATCTTTTTTATGGATTTTTACATTTCCATATAGGTAGCCGGGCTGATAATCACCTATAATCTTTTGAAGTTTATAGGATCCTATTTCAGCATTGTTTGCAGTAATAAGTTTATTAATGTTTTTTAAGTTGGGTTGTGGTATTACTAGTTAATTTTTTAAATTTATTGTGATCGTCGAGAATGGCCTGTAATTTGGAGTGATATTCCTGTCTGTTTAAAATAACAAATGTATTGGTTTTATCGGCACGCCGGATAACAATATTTTAGTTATTTTTGAGATGTGCGGCTGCTTTTATGAGAGGCGTATTTATAATATCATTAGGATTTTTATGGTAACGGTGTTTGATTGATTCAGCTTTGAGTAATTCTTTTAAGCCTACCTGTGTAGTAATATGGTTGTCCTGTTCAAGTTGAAGTATTTGTTGGTATAAAGCTTCAATTTCCATTTGTTTAAACATTGAATTAGGTTTTTGTGTGACATGAAAATTTGGTCCGAGATTAAGGAATTCTATTTCATCTGGAATAAGTTGGTAATCCGATAGGTTAATGAAGTTGTCATTGATGTTTGGTAAAAGTATTTTTCCTTTATATAATTTGTTTAGCTTTATTTGGATGACTTGTTTATGGGATTCATGTTCCTTTTGTGTTGTATTGTATAATAAATCCAATATTTCCTTGAATTTTTCACTTGTGGTAGAAGATTGTAAAATTCCTTTAATGTGTACAATTTCAGTGTTGATTTCTTGTAATTCCTGTTTGGCTGTGTGCATTTGACGTTTTATAAGGTTCCATTGCAATTTCTTAGCGGTGGGATCATTTAATGCTGCGGCATCATGTAACTTAAATTTAGTATATCGAGGCAGCAAGTAATTTTCTAGACATATGCTATTAAATATAAGAGACAATGAATGTCTATTATGTTTAATCATTGTCTCTTATATTTAATAGCATATGTCTAGAAAATATATATATATATATATATATATATATATGACAGTAATATATAATCAGTCTTCATTTCTAATGTTATTTTTGGGATCGCTTAGTATCTTGCGTAGTTTCTGAAATAATACTATCTCATTTTTATGATTACTAAAATATATTATGTATCTTTTATATACACCATGTTTCTTCAGGATATGGCTCTTCACAGCTTCCTATCTTTTATTACTCGTCTCTGACACCTCTTTATCTTGTTTATCGTCTTTTGCAAATTAGATTACTCGACATTTTTGTCTGTTCCTCTAAAACTTAATGTTTTGTGAGTGTTAAATTCTCCAAGCCTTCTTTCTCCAAAATCTCTGCTTGTTATCAATTTTCTCTATAGTTATACTCTTATTTTTTAAATCCCCGTTCCTGATATTCCCAGCATAATTCTATTTCTATTGTTTCAAATCCTTTTTTCTTTTCTTCATTGCCATACAAAAAAATTATATATTAGGTAACAGCAATGTTCATTCCGTTGTGGTACAGTGGATATCGGGTCGGAACGAGAAACCGGCGAGCCGAGCTCGAATTCCAGTTGAATCCATTGTATTCACTTACACGCAAATACCCTTGGGAAAGGTATTAATCCGTCTCTTCCTTCCAGTTATGGGTCAAATAGCAGGACAGATTGGGTTCTATAGCCTTGGTCGGCAACCAGTCTACCGCAGAAAGTAATGGCAAACTACTGCGGGATAATCTTCTGCCCAGTCAGTCATGTCTCTTTCGAGACATGATCGCCCAAGCGTGTATCACGTATGGCACTTAACTGACTGAATGTGAATTCCACATGGAGCTCGATTATATTTATAACTTGCCTCAAATTATTATTTTTTTTAATTTGTGAAAAAAAAGTCCAATTATCACTGCCATGTAAGCCGGTAGAAATTGTGATAAATACGAAATTAAAATAACTCTTTGAAGAAAAAATTCTGACCATAACACATTTTTTGAAGGAAAAAATTATTCTCGGCAAAACATTTTTGAATACAAAACTAGAAGACATTTTCAGTTTTCAGTTTTCTAAAATAAAAAAGAATATTATCATTAAAATTTGACTAAATCAACCGTCTCACTATAACCAAACATAAAAAAACCCCTTAAAACCCCACCTTCTTGGCATTAAATAACCCACAGAGCTGTTGATATGCCGTTAAACAAAACTCGGACTCAAACTCCTTCAATTCTCACTGTGAACAACATAATAAGTCGTAGTCTTTATATTATAATTCAGTAATACCTACCTAGGTACTTACTAGTGTCACCCATTTGCCGTATGTAAAAAATGAATGTCAATGTATTTTGTTTCAAGAGAAAATCATTGTAGCAGATGAAAGAATCAGACAACAGAAAGACAGTAAGAGACTGGCAGAGAAGACGACTAGAATGATTACGAGCAGAAGAGACTGGCAGAGAAGACGACTAGAATGATTACGAGCAGAAGAGGCTGGCAGAGTAGAAGACGACTAGAATGATTACGAGCAGAAGAGACTGGCAGAGAAGATGGCGAAAATGACGATGAGCAGAAGAGGCGGGCAGAGAAGACGACTAGAATGATTACGAGGGCAGAGAAGACGACTAGAATGATTACGAGCAGAAGAGGCGGCAGAGAAGACGACTAGAATGATTACGAGCAGAAGAGGCGGCAGAGGAGACTAGAATGATTACGAGAAGAGGCGGGCAGAGGAGACGACTAGAATGATTACGAGCAGAAGAGGCGGGCAGAGAATAGACTAGAATGATTACGAGCAGAAGAGGCGGGCAGAGAATACGACTAGAATGATTACGCAGAAGAGGCGGGCAGAGAAGGTGACTAGAATGATTACGAGCAGAAGAGGGCAGAGAATACGACTAGAATGGATACGAGCAGAAGAGGCGGGTGACTAGAATGATTACGAGCAGAAGAGGCGGGCAGAGAATACGACTAGAATGATTACGAGCAGAAGAGGCAGAGAATACGACTAGAATGATTATGAGCAGAAGAGGCGGGCAGAGAATAGACTAGAATGGGACACAGAAGAGTGGGCAGATTAATTAGAATGATTACGAGCAGAAGAGGCTTACAGATGATTACGAGCAGAAGAGACTGGCAGAGAAGATGGCGAAAAATGATTACGAGCAGAAGAGGCGGGCAGAGAATACGACCAGAATGATTACGAGCAGAAGAGGCGGCAGAGAAGACGACTAGAATGATTACGAGCAGAAGAGACGGGCCGACTAGAACAGAGCAGGCAGAGAATACGACTAGGTCGATTACGAGCAGAAGAGGGCAAGAGAATACGACTAGAATGATTACGAGCAGAAGAGGCGGGCAGAGAATACGAGCAGAAGAGGCTGGCAGAGAAGACGACTAGAATGATTACGAGCAGAAGAGGCTGGCAGAGAAGACGACTAGAATGATTACGAGCAGAAGAGGCTGCAGAGAAGACGACTAGAATGATTACGAGCAGAAGAGGCTGGCAGAGAAGACGACTAGAATGATTACGAGCAGAAGAGGCGGGCAGAGAAGACGACTAGAATGATTACGAGCAGAAGAGGCTGGCAGAGAAGACGACTAGAATGATTACGAGCAGAAGAGGCGGGCAGAGAAGACGACTAGAATGATTACGAGCAGAAGAGGCGGGCAGAGAATACGACTAGAATGATTACGAGCAAAGAGGCGGGCAGAGAATACGACTAGAATGATTACGAGCAGAAGAGGCGGGCAGAGAAGACGACTAGAATGGATTACGAGCAGAAGAGGCGGGCAGAGAATACGACTAGAATGATTACGAGCAGAAGAGGCGGGCAGAGAATACGACTAGAATGATTACGAGCAGAGGCGGGCAGAGAATACGACTAGAATGATTACGAGCAGAAGAGGCGGGCAGAGAATACGACTAGTATTACGAGCAGAAGAGGCGGCAGACTAGAATGATTACGAGCAGAAGAGACGGGCAGATGACTAGAATGATTACGAGCAGAAGAGACGGGCAGAGAATACGACTAGAATGATGACGGGCAGAGAATACGACTAGAATGATTACGAGCAGAAGAGGCTGGCAGAGAATACGACTAGAATGATTACGAGCAGAAGAGGCTGGCAGAGAATACGACTAGAATGATTACGAGCAGAAGAGGCTGGCAGAGAATACGACTAGAATGATTACGAGCAGAAGAGGCTGGCAGAGAATACGACTAGAATGATTACGAGCAGAAGAGGCGGGCAGAGAATACGACTAGAATGATTACGAGCAGAAGAGGCGGGCAGAGAATACGACTAGAATGATTACGAGCAGAAGAGGCTGGCAGAGAATACGACTAGAATGATTACGAGCAGAAGAGGCTGGCAGAGAATACGACTAGAATGATTACGAGCAGAAGAGACGGGCAGAGAAGACGACTAGAATGATTACGAGCAGAAGAGGCGGGCAGAGAATACGACTAGAATGATTACGAGCAGAAGAGGCTGGCAGAGAATACGACTAGAATGATTACGAGCAGAAGAGGCGGGCAGAGAATACGACTAGAATGATTACGAGCAGAAGAGGCGGGCAGAGAAGACGACTAGAATGATTACGAGCAGAAGAGGCGGGCAGAGAAGACGACTAGAATGATTACGAGCAGAAGAGGCGGGCAGAGAAGACGACTAGAATGATTACGAGCAGAAGAGGCGGGCAGAGAAGACGACTAGAATGATTACGAGCAGAAGAGGCGGGCAGAGAATACGACTAGAATGATTACGAGCAGAAGAGACGAAAATGATTACGAGCAGACTAGGCAAACAATCTGTAAACATAATAGAGAACGAATACAAGCACAGAGGAATGATATGAACGAAGAAGAGAGAGAACTTTTTATTCATGATTTTTATGGCAATATATTGTTAAAGTTGTTAAGAGTAGAACTTTGGGCCTTTTATTAGGTGAACTAACTGTAAAAATATATATATTAATACCTTAGTACCTACGTTTGTCGCGCTCTAGAAAAATATGAACGGACACGCAGACACAACAGATGAAATATAGGGACGCCGGACAACGTACACACAAACACGCATGATAAATGAAAGAAAACGTTGAACAGGAAATGTAAAACGAAAAGAGAATTACTGTAAAATATATATCATCGGAGAGAGAAGGAGGCAGAGAGAGAGAGAGAGGGGAATAGATGGGGAAGAGAGAGAAAGCAAGAGAGAGTGAGTGAGTATCATTGTAGTTATAGGTTTTTGTACTTTAAATAATTATTTCAGATCTTTCTTTGCTGTCTTCATCTTGATTCTTCTTCAATTAAGAAAAATACTTTTTATCTGTTTATTTTTAATTCTTTTATCAAATCGAACCTTCAGTCCCCGCTGTGAACAACATAGCAAGTTGTAGAATTTAACCATAAACAGGAAAGTCAGAAACGCAGTGCTTCAAAGCAAAGCCTATCCAGGCGCCGACTGTCATCTGCAAACTAAAGGTGATACTCCGGAGATTGAAGAAGCCTAGTGCAACACCAAAACTGAAATACAACACGCTCGTGAATGACCTCAACCTACAGAATGAATACACTAACAGCGTGAAAATCCATTATGAAAAAAATAGTTGGAAAAGGACAATCGAAATGGGACTCACTTAAGGAAGTGATAGGGTCATCAGCAAACAACATTGCACCAAAAGAAAATCAGGCGCAAAAGAAATAACTAGTGGATGACTGAAGAGATTCTCGACATGATGCAAAGGAGGCAGAAAATGATATCAAGACATAGAATGGAGTACAGGGAACTACACAAGGAAATAAGGAGAAAATGCAGACAGGCTAAAGAGGAATGGCTCAATAATGACAAATGTGCAGAGTTAGAAAGACTAAGCAAGTAGACGGGATTGCGTGGTTGTGTTAACACGAAGCCACAAGTGAATCGTGACCGAGTGTTTGGGTCGATTGGCTTTGCTCAAGAAATGAATCACTCTAGATTTTGCCGTCCCTCTTTTTCTCTCGCATTCTCTCTCTCTGTCTTTCTTTGTCTCTCTTTCTCGCATTCTCTCTCTTTCTCTCTCTCGCATTCTCTCTCTTTCTCGCATTCTCTCTCTCTCTCTCTCGCATTCTCTCTCTCTCTCGCATTCTCTCTCTCTCTCTCTCGCATTCTCTCTCTCGCATTCACTCTCTCGCATTCTCTCTCTCTCTCGCATTCTCTCTCTTTCTCGCATTCACTCTCTCGCATTCTCTCTCTTTCTCGCATTCACTCTCTCGCATTCTCTCTCTTTCTCGCATTCACTCTTTCTCGCATTCACTCTTTCTCGCATTCACTCTTTCTCGCATTCACTCTCTCGCATTCACTCTCATTCTCTCTCTTTCTCGCATTCACTCTCTCGCATTCTCTCTCTTTCTCGCATTCACTCTCTCGCATTCTCTCTCTTTCTCGCATTCACTCTCTCGCATTCTCTCTCTTTCTCGCATTCACTCTCTCGCATTCTCTCTCTTTCTCGCATTCACTCTCTCGCATTCTCTCTCTTTCTCGCATTCACTCTCTCGCATTCTCTCTCTTTCTCGCATTCACTCTCGCACTCTCTTTCTCGCATTCATCTTCTCTCTCTTTCTCGCATTCACTCTCTCGCATTCTCTCTCTTTCTCGCATTCACTCTCTCGCATTCTCTCTCTTTCTCGCATTCACTCTCTCGCATTCTCTCTCTTTCTCGCATTCACTCTCTCGCATTCTCTCTCTTTCTCGCATTCACTCTCTCTCTCTCTTTCTCGCATTCTCTCTCGCATTCTCTCTCTTTCTCGCATTCACTCTCTCGCATTCTCTCTCTTTCTCGCATTCTTCTCTCTTTCTCGCATTCACTCTCTTTCTCGCATTCTCTCTCTTTCTCGCATTCACTCTCTCGCATTCTCTCTCATATATTCAGCATAGCTGTAGTATAAGCGACAAATGCGCTCTGTGAATTGAGTATTCATCTGTTTTAGGCTTCGGCTATCCGTCCAGGCAGACGGCTGTGCTCAGAAAAGGTTAGCGGCCGGTTGTGTTTTTCTGCTAAACGAACGTTGGAACGAACTCTGATAAAAACACGTACAATTCGCCAAGTCTAATAACGATTGCATAAAACCTTTTTTTTACTCAATTCACCCCAAGCAGACGATCTGGTTTAGACACCAACTACCCGTTCATATAGCAGTTTGTACTGGGTTACATGGTACCAGAAGCACGCCAAAGTTTGACCTGATTCTCAAGAAAAAGAACAAGTCAACTATTTTATTCCTCTCCTCACGAATACATATTGATTGACATTGATACCACCAACTTTAATATATAAGTACTTGTTGTTCTGTTACGCTATACTTTAAATGTAAGAGGAAATAATAGCCCATATGTCGACATTGCTAAGTTATGACTTTATCTCAAACATTTGTATGATGTTGCTTTTGCCTTTATGTACTGGAATCTAAGAAAACCGATGGCCGATAAGCTTAATTCGTTTTTAAACCTTTTCTCATACGCTAGCTGCAGGGTTAGGGTTTGAAAAGTGGGTCGAATTTGTAACCAAATTCTGAGACTGTCGCCATCTTGTTCATTTCATTACAAACCCCAAAGCCATCAGTTTTACCCAAGTCATAAATATGGAAAGAAAAAAATAGACTTTGAAAAACATTAGCTACTCTAGCATTTACGCATCGTTCATTCAGCCATGAATTAGAACACTCTCAGCTATTGGGCGTGTATAATGATAATATACACGCTAAAAAGTCTGCCTGCTTCTACCGAGCGCCCATAGCTCAGAGATAGAATCGCCGACTGACGCCAATTCTGTCGGGTTTCAATCCTGGATTAAAGGCAATCGGATGTCTAACCGTACTGATGAGCTGTGATACAGCGAAACAGATCTGTCAGCGGATGAAGATATATATAGTGTGTGTGTAAAAGACTAGGAAAACTAATAGGTGCCAACGCGTTTCATCCAATGTGGACCTTTTCAAGGCAAGGATGGAACGCGTTGGCAACTATTATAGTTTTCCTATTTTCTTTTTCTTCAGGTTAATTCTGGGAGATTTTATATATATATATATATTAATCGTATCACCCCGAGCAAGGCGGTAACGCCACTGATGTGCAGGGGGCTACGTAATAGTGAAAAGATTGGAAAAGATAAAGCCGGAAACCACATCCTAAACAGGGAACAAGGGATGAGCCTCTTAACCTGTTCAATAGATATGGGTGGAGTGTGAACCGGGCGAGATATATATATATATATATATATATATATATATATATATAGCGATCTTTTTTCTTCAATATAATAAGCCGTACTGATATGCCAAAGAGACGAAAAAAAGTAAATATTTTTATATTTATTCTTTTGTAAACTCTCCTGAAAATTCGAATTAATATTCGCATTAAAGCACCACACTTTTTTTCTACTGGCAACGTGTACTAATATTGAGTTTCTGTATAATCTTTCGCCATTTAGTTCTGACTTGAAAACACTTTAATTTTCACTCATGTGTCTTTTTTTCTTCTGTTTTTTAAAGTCAACAATACAATAATCCTCAATCATACACACAGTAAAAAGAACATTCAGATATTGAAGGCCATCTACATTAAATCCAAACAACCCACACTTAATAAAATCACGCTTAAATCTGGTCATAACACATTACATTGCATCTAATCTAATCTAAACTTATTTATAAATGAAACTTTGTGTGTGTGTGTATCCGTTACCTATAGACTCCGAAACGGCTGAACCGATTTTCTTGAAAATTTACACAGTTGTACTATAAGCGTCTGCGAGTGTTCTTAGCTAGGCTTTGTGTCGCGGTACCCTCGATAAATATCGAAAATCGATATTCGAAAAATCGGGTTATAGAAGGAGTGGTCCGATTTTAATCATATTTGATACATTCATAGACAAGGACATAAGAAACGATATTCAGAAGTTTCAAGGTTGAAGTTCTTACAATATTGCAGAAAATCGATAATATATATATATATATATATATATATATATATATATATATATATATAAATCGATACCAGGAAATCAAAATTTGCCTTGCATCCATTCATTTTTCTTTCAGTCTACGGTTTCGCTTTAACTGGAAACAACTATTGCTTTTTAGTCTTTCGTGCCAACGTCCAAAGAGTCTGAGCTCCAGGACCATGGATTAGTTTTAAAGCTTTCATTACACCCGAGCAACGCCGAGCTATACTGCTAGTTTAAATATATGATTCTGTTATCATTTCGAGCTCTTACGTGGTGTGACGTCATAGAACCGCATTACAAATTTACGAACTGCGTTTGCTATTTTTTGTAACTGTTATCGTTGCTTAGCAAAGTTTTATGTCAACACATGATAAAATCATCTTTGATGGTTGGTGGATATTTTTCCGTTAACGTCCCTGTAATAACTAATATATGTTTAGGAAATATGTCAATCTATTTCTTTATATTATTTAATTGTGATAATGTTCAGGGTCCAGATGGTTGTTATTTTTTCAGTAATTTTACTCATAAAAAGTATTTAGGTAAGCAGGGTTTTTTCAGTTAAAGCAGGAGAAACACTTTGTACTTAAATATACCAATCCTAAAAAAAAAAAACACACAACAAAAAAAAATTCATCCAATCGCAAACAAGACCACTCCCCAAAAATTCACACTATGTTCTATATAAACAAGAACAAAAAAACTGGACTAAACGGCAAACAGCCCTGACGAGTGAGAACATCATAATGGTGTCCTTGCGTAACTTCGAAGTCGGCATGAATTTGTTCAGTTAAAGAGATAAATTCCTTGTACTTATCAACGCTCTATCGCCAACCTTGCCGCTAAACATTACCACACACACAATATATATATATATATATATATATATATATATATAGCGCTCTTTCTATTCAATATGATTAGTTATTTCGAACCGACTTGCTAAAAAGATGAAAAAATATAGATATTTTAATGTTTTCTCTTTTGAAAAAGTTCAGATTGTTTCTAGGGCTGTTTATTATAATATATTCATTATTGCCTTTTTGGAAGTCATAAATCCACTTGTTTCTTCTCCATCAACAAATGCACTGACAAACTCGCGTCACTGAAGCTTACGGCCACATCATGTTGAAACCCCGAACGATAACCGAAGTCAAGCAACATCGAGTCTAGTCAGTACCTAGATAGGTGACCGCTTGGGAATACCAGATACTGTAAGCTTAGATATGTGGGTGGTGTAATGGATAATAGCTTGAAATTGTTAATCAGGAACCTGAGTTCTAATTTCAGTGGGGTTCGATATATTCATTAAAAACCACACACACATACACACACACACACACACACACAAAAAAAAAGAAAGGCAGGGAAAGTATGGATTTTCTTCTCTCAGCTATGGGTTAATTTTGAAAACTTGTATCGCTAAATCATTATTATTTCCACAAATTATTACAATTTAAAAATATTTTCTGATTTTAAATGACCTGTAAAGGGTTGATAAACCGTAAAAAGTGAATCAATCAATCAATCAATCAATCAATCGTGTCAGTGGCATGTCATGACAGTGAGTACATGAACTATACTGACACAGTAGCAAAATACGGTACTCTCATTGTCATCCTTGACAGGGACAAATCCTCGTAACTCTTGTAGATCAATACTTTACAGAATTGTTTTGCCCGATCGTGTCCCGTAACCCATTAGGGTCGTTGGTGCACTACACGTTGTGGTGAACACGGTCCCAGACAAAGCAAGAGGCTTAGGGCTGCCTGTATCTTTTGTGGTTACGGAACGGGTGCTAGACGAGGCAAACAACATGGCGGCAAAGCCTGGAATGACCGTACGCGTGCGCAGGAAAACCGAAAAGGAGGCTCACACGTATGCAAATAATGGATGGATCGAGAGAGATAAATGGAGCCCCAAGTTGGCAGTCGGAAATTTTTTACGAGCAGTAGAAGGAGACGGGCCGTTAGCAGAAGAAGAAGGACAAGAATAAGGAGAAGAAATTCGAAGATACGCTGTGACGTGTTCAGAAAGCAAGGACGGTGAATTGAACCAACGATATCTTGACTAGTACAAACGACGTCGTAACAATAGAGACTTGTTCAAACTATACATGTACTGCAGCTGTAGCAACATTAGGTGTGTCTACAGCAATCTAACCTGACTGAGCTTATCCCTCTTCAGACTCGTTTTGAATTCAGTTATATTTCTAGATTGTCTGTCCTGTTATTTAACCTTATAAAGGTGGTGAAAACTGTGTTCATGCTTTTCCTAAGGGCATTTGTGCGAAAGTGGATGCAACAGATTAGCCCTGAGATTGAACCCGGCTCGCCGATACTACTTTTCGTGACGATATCCCTTACACTACTGGCACGACTTACAGAGAAACCATGATAAAAGTGTGTATTCTCACAACATATCTTTTTGATTACATCCGTAGTTTTAAAACTATCCGAGATAATTTTGTTATTGGATTCCACTGGGAACAAATGACATCGTTTGCTTGAAATGTAAGCATGGTAATGCGATGCTTTTCACAGCTAGGCTTCTGTTAACGTTATCGTAAATGAAAATCGACAAGAACCGTTAAGGGCTGGGTTTCGAATACGGATAATGGTCATATCCGGTTGGAGAAAGATGGTCCTATCAGTGTCACCAGTGGCATTATAAAAAGTAGAAAAAAGATATTTAATTTTTCCTTTCTACTTTTTAAAATTTTCTCTTCTTGAAGTTGTTTTTCTCTATTTTTATGTTAACCTCTCTTTTTCTTTCCTCACCCCTGCTTATTTAGGCTTCTGCGTACCTGGCGTTCATCTTTTGCTTACGACTGTCATATTTTCCTCCTCCTTTCTTATCTTTTGCTCTCCTCTTTTTTCTCCCCTTTTCTTTTGCTCTTCTCTTTTTTTCTCTCCTTTTCTTTTGCTCTCCCTTTTTTCTCCCCTTTTCTTTTGCACTCCCTTTTTTTTCCACTCCTCATTTTCTTTTCCTTTTCTTTTCGCTCCCTCTCTCCCCTTTTCTTTTGCTCTCCTCATTTTCTCCCCTTTTCTTTTGCTCTCCTCATTTTCTCCCCTTTTCTTTTGCTCTCCTCATTTTCTCCCCTTTTCTTTTGCTGTCCTCATTTTCTCCCCTTTTCTTTTGCTGTCCTCATTTTCTCCCCTTTTCTTTTGCTGTCCTCATTTTCTCCCCTTTTCTTTTGCTGTCCTCATTTTCTCCCCTTTTCTTTTGCTGTCCTCATTTTCTCCCCTTTTCTTTTGCTCTCCTCTCCTTCATCTTTTCTTTTGTTTTTCTTTCTTCTTTTTCTTGTGCTTTCCTCTCTTTTCTTTCACTCTCCTCCTCTTCCTTTCTTGCCTGTTGGACTCCCTCTATTTTTGTTCTCTTATTCATTCCCTCTTTCTACTCCTCTTCTTCCTTTTCCGATTGTCCTGCTTCTTTGTTTTGACCTCCTTTCCCTCTTCTTTTCTTGTGTACTTTTCTTTTTTACTTCTTGTTCTCCTCTCTCCATGTTTCTTTTTCTCTTGCTTCTGCCTTTTTTACGCCCCTCTCCCCTTCTCTTTAATTTTCTTTTGTCCTTGTCCTCTCTCTTTATCTCCCCTCACTTAACCTTTTAGTCTTTAAATGTCGCAGGGGAAGACCTTCTTCCCTTAATCCTATTTTCCTGTTTGCAATTAGCAAATATTGGACAGAAGTGTAGTTGATTGTTGATTTCTCCTGGAAAAACTGTAGAAGTTTTTTTTTAGCCACTTGGAATATTTCTGTTTGAAGAATTGTCTTTCTTTTCTCTTCAAATCTATTTTTCGTTGATCCAATTATGTCTCGTGAACGTGCAGCACGCGGTCTGCTGTCTTTGTTTCCTTTCCTTTCCGGAGAAATCTCAGGTTTTATTAAAAGACGTAAAATCTAAATCTAAACTTACTTATAAATGGAACTTTGTGTCTGCCCGTTAGACTCCGAAACGGCTGAACCGATTTTTTTGAAAATTTACACAGTTGTACTATAAGCGTCTGCGGGTGTTCTTAGCTAGGTTTTGTGTCGAGGTACCTCCGATAAATATCGATAATCAAAAAAATCGGGTTATAGAAGGAGTGGTCCGATTTTAATCAAATTTGATACACTCATAGACAAATACATAAGAAACGATGTTCAGAAGTTTCAAGGTTGCAGTTCTCACAATAGTGCAGAAAATCGATTATATATATATATCTATATATATATATATATATAAGACATGTTTGTGTGTGTCTGTTTATCTGCCTGTATGTCTGTTTTTTTTTTTCAGCCCTTTTATTTTAGTTTTTGCTTCGGATTTAGCTATAAGTAGGTATAATTGTAGTTCTTAGTCTCAGCCAGGATACCATTTACTCAGAGGACTTATATAGCCTTCAAAATTCAGTTTACGACGAAAAAACTTATTTGATATCGATACCAGGAAATGAAAATTTAACTTACATTCATTCATTTTTCTTTCAGTCTACGGTTTGGCTTTAACTGGAAACAGCCATTGCTTTTTAGTCTTTCGTGCCAACGTCCAAAGAGTCTGGACCATGGATTATTTCTAAAGCTTTCATTACACCTGAGCAATGCCGGGTTATACTGCTCGTGAATTCATAAATGCTTATCATGAGAAAAGAAGTCATGGAGAATTTGCACGAAAAACTAAAAAAAAAAGTCATACAAAACTTGTGAATAGGAACGAGCGCCAATTTTTCAACACGACAACACGCGGCCGCACGCTTTTCAATTAACTGTCCAAAAGCTTCATCGCCTGAATTATAAATTTTGTCTCATCCTCCGTATTCAGCTCGTATTTCTCCTTGTGTTTATTACTTGTTTAAGCATTTTGAGCTTTTCATATGCAATAAAATATTATCCAATAAGGCAGAGATAATCGAAGCATTTGTAAAGTTTATCACATCAAAAATGAGGATTTTTTAAAAGATGGAATCAGGAATTTAGAGGTACGTTGGAGAACAGTCATTTATTAACATGCTGCCTATTTTAGCGAAGTAAATTAGTTATTAAACATTTCAGAAACATTTTATTTTCATTTGCTATGCTACTCTAGCATCTACGCATCGTTCATTCAGTTATGAATTAGAATACTCTAACTACTGGCGTATCGGTACATGGTATATCACACGCCAAAAGTCTGCCCCCTTCTACTGAGCGGCGATAGCTCAGACTGACGCCATTACGGTTGAGCATGGGTAAAAGCAATCGGATGTCTAACCGCACTGATGAGCTGTAATACAGCGAAACAGATCTGTCTGCGGAGATATATATATATATATATATATATATATATATATCGAAGAGAATGTTAACCCGTGAAGATGAGTATAACCGAAAGAACAAAGTGCTTTGAACAAACTGGACGTCATTATAATAACCTAACCTGAGAAACCTTTCGGCCAACACTTTTCAAAAGTATTCGTTGGCTTTATTATGAATTATAAATGCAGGACAAAGGAGAACAACAAAAGTTTAACTTACAAAAACTTCTAAACGTAGGTGATTATGGCCCTCCACCTTTCCGTATCCATTGTAGCTCTTAACACCCTTTCTCTTGTTACCCTGCTCTGCTATCCATTTGCACAAACCCATCAAATATGTCACGCATTGTTTTTCCCTGTCCCTTTCTCTTCTATGCGAGCTGTGAGTATCAGATTTTCCAAGCCTTCGTTTCTCATTGTGTCTCAAACTTCAGCTGTGTTTTCCTGATGTTAAGCATCAGTTTCCTGTTCGTTTTCATCCTTTCCCAAACCTTGCCGTTAAGCACATTTTCGGTTCATATTGTCCTCAGCATCCTTCTGTAGAACCACATGTCCAGCATGTCATATTGAAGAACAGACATCACTTCACAATCCAATACTTTGTTTCCAGCAAAATTTTCCTGTCTCTTAATACTCTTCTCAGCTTCTGGAATGCCAATTCGTCTTCAGATCTCAATGTCATACTTTCCCAGGTATTTAAATTTCATTTTATTATCCCCCGCCTGTAGTCGACATTTTGCGCTCCACTTTTTCTGTTGTTTCGAGTCTCTCCTTCATCCTTGAAGAGATTCTCTGCCATAAAGGACATATACCACATAGCAATCCAGTACACCCTTCTTTGTTTCTAGCGAAACTTTCCTGTCTCTTAATACTCTACTCAGCTTCTGGAATACACCCTTGGCCATGCCAATATACCTTAAGATCTCCGTGTCACTAAATGCATTTATAAAAAAAAGTATTGTTGATATATATTTTTTTTTACTATGAAAATATGTTGCTGACATGTTTATGATAAAAATATATATATCATTTTATAATCATATCGCCCCAAGCAAGGCATTTTACTGCCACTGTTTTTCAGGGGGTTACATAGGAGGAAAGTTATGACAACGAGTGAAAGGTTATAGGGGGTGTCATAATTTCATCGTGTTCTAAACCCAGTTTAGGGGGTTAACTATTTGCCCATATCTGGGACCCTAACAGGGTCAGAGTGGACTTGGGAATAACAGCAGTTAAGAGATGGTTACACGCTCTTCAGAACCTTCCGGCCAGGCCAAAGGAGACCTTGCTACTGGACGTAGTTTATCGGTATACCCAGGACGGTACCTCAGCCAACAAGCAAGCCCTTAGTTTATAGAATGAATACAAGCTTTAAGCAAAAAAGATAATTTCAATCTGTATTTCTGGAATAAGGAATAATCATTATTTAAACTTAGACTATTATCCTCATCTCTGTTGTTTTTAATCACAACGTTTCAACCATTGTTCCATTCATCAGGTGTTTATCAATCCGTCTCACTTTTAGGGAAATTCGAACTGAATCTAATTTCTTTTTCTTGTTCCGCTAGTCATGTCTAGGGATGATCTGTCTAATTCTGATTTAGCACTGCTCAATAGCCTACTTTATTAAAGCGTTGATTCGTGACATAGTAATTGTGAGTTCGGTGCTGGGCCAGGTTGCGCAGACCTAGCCTAAGTGGAAACAAAGTAAACAACAACTGAGCAGTACTAAATAAGAACTAAACGATATATCCTTAGATATGGGCAGTAGAACGAGAACAATCCACCCCTGTAGATTATTTTGTTAAGATTACTTAGATCAATAGGCACCTGAGGAAGGCCTGAGGGCACAATAGCTGAAACGTTGTGGGATTAACATCAAAGGTGAGGACAATAGTCTTAGTGGAAATAATATAAATTAAAAAGATGTTCACATGGACTAATTTTATGTTTTTTATGTGTGTATCGCCTCAGGACGTAAGCGATCATGACTCTCCACCATTTCCTCTCCTTTGTAGCTCTTAATACATTTTGTATTTTTGTTATACTTATTGAGCTTGAGTAAATGGATGGTAAAACAAGGTCTAGGAAAAATATTATGCGTTAATCTGTTCTTCTTTTCTTTAATCTATCCTGTGAGTATCAGATTTTCCAAACCTTCTTTTCTGGAAGTCTCATCTGTTTTCCTTATGTTAAGTATATTTCCTTTTTGTTTCCGGCTTATCACGTTGAATATACCGGTTCTCGCTCGATCACCGAAGTTAAGCAACGTTGAGCCCGATCAGTACTTAGATGGGTGACGGCTTGGGAATACCAAGTGCTGTAAGCGTTCAGTGACGGATGTGCGTGCTTACGGCCATATCACGTTGAATACACCGGTTCTGGCTCGATCACCAAAGTTAGGCAACGTTGAGCCTGGCCAGTACTTAGATGGGTAACCGCTTGGGAATACCAGGTGCTGTAAGCGTATAGTGACGGATGTACGTTGTGTTGCAGTGGGTATCGGCTCGGAAAGAGAAATCGGTGAGCCGAGTTCGAATTCCAGTTGAATACCCTGCATTCAATTAAGCACTGGTACTTTTGGGAAAGGTATTAATCCGTCCCTTCCCTCCAGTTATGGGTTAAATAACAAGGGTAGGACCTGGGGACACTGCTCTTTAAAACAAATCCCAATGAATCTTGATACTCGAAAAGAAAAAGTATTACTAGATACAAAACTTATATTAAACAATAAATTGTTGAAAAATAGAGGTATTACCATAAATAAAGCTTAGTTGGCAATAAATGACCCGCCGAGGTTGATTTGCCATAAAACCAAAACAAAAATTTTTGTTTCCATTTTCGCTAAAATTTTGTCTTTGATCATTTATTCGGTCCATGAAATCCTCAGCATCCTTCTGTAGAAACACATATCTGTTGCTTCAAGTTGTTGTCCAATATTCACTTCCATATAAGAGGACAGATATCAAGTAACAGTTCAGTACTCTTTTATTTGTTTCTAAGGAAATTTTCTGTTTACTTATTACTCTGTTTAGTTTTTGAACTGCATCTTTAGCAACTCTAAAGAGACTTCTGATTTCAGTATCA
This sequence comes from Ascarosepion bandense, assembly GCA_037127315.1. Taxonomy (NCBI): domain Eukaryota; kingdom Metazoa; phylum Mollusca; class Cephalopoda; order Sepiida; family Sepiidae; genus Ascarosepion; species Ascarosepion bandense. The sequence goes on from JBBBDQ010000418.1 coordinate 3,459,632, forward strand.
CACTTTCCGCCCTCGTATCATATTTAAGTTTTTGTACTTGCTACATTTTGTTATCTCCAATTTGATATTTCTACTCTCGGCTCACCCATCTTGGTAACAATCACGCATTTTGTCTTCTTGCAGTTGACGTTTAATATTTTCTTATTTTCCTTTATTACTTTTGGTAGGCGTTTTGTAGTTTGCTTTCTGTGTCTACTTTGAACACTGTCAGCATATCTTGTGTTGTTAAAACGTTAGTCGCCAATAATGAAGCCTGATAGGATCCCTGATTCTCAGCTCAGTTAATAGGAGTAGGTAGGTTCACTTATCTGCTTCACACTCCTGTCCGGTCTCTTAAGCAAGAATAAGAGTTTATATCTTGTTTCCTGTTTAGGATTAAATTTCCGGTTCCTTCTAAAAGCCTACTTCAGCTCGATACTCCAAACGCTTGTCCTTTCCTACGCTAATATTACTCTACAGAGTAACCCTGTACCTTTAGTGGTTTCTGGGCCTTGTTTTGAGTAAATATCAGTGTAAAAAAAAATAGAAAAGGAAAAAAGTTAATCGATTTTTATTAGACGATCGAATTTTCGGTAATCACGTGTTTGATCGGCATCAAATTGGTATAGATTTTGTCTTTTTATTTATTTATTTTTACCCGGAAAATCATTAACACATTTTGTGGACATTTTTAATAATCACAAATATGTGTTGCGTTGTATCATTTGCTCAGCAGCTGAATCACTTGTTGTTGCAGTGATCTCGTTTTTCACGAGAGTTGTGTGCTTGGTGCCGCCTGCACAGCTGTAAAAACATGGTTGTCCCCACTTCCCACCATATTAATGTGCTATAAAATGTTGATCGTGGATAATGTTTTAACTCTTTTTCTCGTCTTTTACTTGAGACCTTTGTGTAAACATTTGTTTTTAGTGGAAAATGATTCAAATTATGCTTTATACAGCATAAGAATGAAATCTCTTAAAAGGTTTAAATTTGATGCTTCGAGGATGAGAAAAAATAAGAGGGAAAAGAATATGAAAATCATTTATAAAGGCGTTGTTTGGTTGATTTTATTAGTGGTATATCAATATCTCTGTGGGTTTGATTCTGAAATCTAAATATTTTTAATGTGATTTTATGCTTTCAACCATATTTTGTACATAATTTTATACTTTTTTTAAAATCGTATCACCCCGAACAAGGCGGTAATGCCACTGATGTGCAGGGGGCTACATAAGAGTAAAAAGATTAATTAGAAGAGAGTGAAGAGGAAGACGAACCAGATAAAAAGGAGTAAGAGAAGGATGGGAATACAGGTGTGATGACAGTTTCAAAGGTGGAGAGAAAGGAAAGGATATACGGGTTGGTGAAAGAACTAGTGTCAATTATGGATGAGTATTGACATTGCATTTAAATTCCTGGGGGTTGTAGCCGTCAGGAGAGCAAGAATATGGAAGCGAGTTCCACAGGCGGGAAGTGCGAGAGAAGAAGCTGCAGGATAGTAAAGGTATGTTATTTTAGACATGTAGTTTATGTGCGTTGTGGTGCAGTGGATATCGACTCGGAACGAGAAATCAGGGTGCCGAGTTCAAATTCCAGTTGAATTCCTTGCATTCACTTACGTACAAATACCCATTGGAGTAGATAGTCTAAACTATCGCTCGGTTCACACTCCACCCACGTCTATTGAACAGGTGAAGAGGCTCATCCCTTGTTTCCTGTTTAGGATGTGATTTCCGGCTTTCTCTTTTCCAATCTTTTCACTCTTACGTAGCCCCCTGCGCATCAGTGGCGTTACCGCCTTGCTCGGTGGGGGGGGGGGTATGATTAAAAAAAAAACTAATGGTATTAATCGATCTCTTCCCTCCAGTTATGGGTTAAATAATAGGACAGATTGGGTTCTATAGCCTCGGCTGGCAACCAGTCTACCGCAGAAAGTAATGGCAACCTACTGTGAGATAATGTTCTGCCCAGTCAGTCATGTCTCTTTCGAGACATGATCGTCCAAGCGTGCATGGCGTATGGCACTTAACTGACTGAACATATTTAGAAACACGATTAAGGTTACTGCTGGACATAAAGTGGGGGATTGGTTTTCTATTGTTATGAAGTAATAAACTGATCCCCCACTTATTACTATATAATAATATAATACATTTCTTCTCCCTCTAGCTATAAGTCAAATAACAGGACAGATTGGGTTCTATAGCCTTGGTCGGCAACCAGTCTACCGCAGAAAGCAATGACAACCTACTGCGAGATAATGTTCTGCCCAGTCAGTCATGTCTCGAAAGAGACATGATCGCTCAAAGCGTGTATCATGTATGGCACTTAACTGACTGAGTTTATATTAGATTCATAAAGACGGTATTCCGCTCAGGTCGATTGTTAGCAGCCTAGTCTCGGTATGCCACCCTCTGGGTCGCTTCCTTGTAGATATAATTGACAACAACTCTTACATGGAAGGGAGGGTGCATGAGGATAACAACTCTCAGAAAACAGCCTCGGTCTGTCATATAACATCAGGACGATCTGCAGAAGTGGTTCTACACTTCGCAGGTACCTCTCCCGAATAAGGCCCCCAACAGAGGAGGGTATGACTAAGGACTCTGTGTACGCCATTCCATGGAGTCCTGGAAAAAGATATAAAGGAGAAACAGGCAGTCCTCTTAAGGTAAGGCTACAAGAACATCGCAAGGCCGTAACACGAAGGGAGATAGAAAAATCAGGCGTAGTTGATCATATAGGATGAAGTTGAAATAATAGAGAACACCACTGGAAACTACGTAAACTTAAGGAATCAGTGCATATGCTAGACTACAAAAATCTCCTAAGCCGACCAAGGATAGAGATGAACACAATATGGGAACCAGTAATACGGAGTGCCAGAGAAAATCATTTGTGTCAGTTGCAATATGAGCTCTGGTAAAAAATACTAGAGAAAATCATTAACATCAAAAATTGCAATATGAACTCTGGTAAAAAAAAGAAAAAGAAAAAAAAAGCAGGGTTACTGGACATTTAGTTTTTAAGTCCCAAAAATTCAGTTGTCCTTAAGGATACATGACCCAGTGGATATAGACGTTGGTTAGTTCTCTTGACTTGACCAAAAGAGTCGTGAATTCAATACCAGGCTACAGCAGTGGTGAACAAGTAACCTCGTGACTATTAAGAGGCTCTACGCAAGGAAAGAAGATCATACACCCCAGTGACTGTAATAATGTTTGGTTCGAAATGAAGAAGGCCGGAGCGTAAAGCAACCGTAACGTCGTACAAATGGCAAGAAAGATGAAGTCAATAGTCCGAATAATTTAAATAGTGTAAATACTACCTCATCCTAGAAATATAGACATGTCGTTTGTAGATCATAAAATATAGTGTGATTTTAAAAATGTATTTTTATATTTTTTAATCTTGCATTGTCATTTTGCTATATAAATGTATCGTTGCTCTTTTTATAAAATGTAGAGCTGATGTTTGTTTGGGGGTTCGCTATTGGCCCATAGCCGAGACCCTAACAGGTGCTACTACCCCACATGTGCAAAGGAAGATGAAGAGCGTCTGCAAACTGAGAAGAGAGGATATCTGAATTTGTCAAATACCTTAGAGAAAAGAAAATTTGATACTTGGGGGAAAATGTTCTTTGCTTATTTGAAAATAGTTTACCAAAATTGTCAGATTGACGTAAATATTGACTTAAGTCATAAAAATTCCTCTTTCTGTTTATCAAGGATCCGCTTAATTTTATACCATTTCTTCCTCAATATAAGGCTCAAGATCACTCAAAGTAGAGGGTTACTGAGTGAAGTTGCTGTCAGGGTTTAAATAAAGTAAGGAGTGCATGCTAGGAAGATAACATTTAACTTAAAGGGGTTAAGATTGTTATGATTGATTGATTTGGTTTTTTACTGTTAATCAGCCTTTTGCAGGTTATTTAACCCTCTAGGGCCATTCGTATCATATTTGATACAGTATGAAAACAAGCCTTGAAAGAAATATTTTCCTGAAAAATTTTTTAAGAGAAATATTTTATAAATTTCAAATGAAAGCAGTACTGACTGCTCAGTCAATGAATACCAAATGTTTCCTTATAGGGAAATACTGTATCAAATATGATACGAATAGCCCTAGAGGGTTAAATCCAGAAAATATTTTTAGATTCTAAGAAATTAAAAAAAAATAACTTACTGATACAAGTTCTACTAATTAACCTATAGCTGGGGAAAGACATGCTTTCACTCCTTTTCCGAGGGTGTGTAAGTGAATATAACGAACCCGACTGGAATTGGGACTCCGCTTTCCGATTTCAAAGCCGTTATACGTTATATCACCCGCTCATCCAAGCTTAAAGCATCTGGTAATCCCAAGCAATCTCTCATCTAGGAACTGACCAGACTCAATATTGCTAAACTTCGTTGATCGTACAAGAACCGCTGTTTCAGCGTGGTATGACCGCAAGCTTTGTAGTGATTAGGGAATTTTCTTTTCGGGGACCTGTTTCACAAATTAATGATTCCAATGGAACTTCTTCCTTGTCAAGGGTGATTTCCCAAGCATAGCTTAAATATGGTACAAGGCCGAATGTATGGTACGCCTGCTGAGGATCGAACTCCCTACTCAGGTGTAATTATTCTAGCGAGACAAGCTTACTAACCGAAAGAAGAGACTTACTTCGTGGAGCAAAGGCGGGCAAGGACGTGTCTTGCGTTGCCGTTGATGGTAGAGAAAGAAACATGGCTGCCTCTCGCGAGACTAGACGCGATAAAAAGAGATTCGCGGAGACATGTTGAGTGGTTGCTCGTACTTGATTGGCTTGACCAACCACTTAGAAACCAATAAAAACGATCTGATGCGATATAACTCAGCATCGCCCAAGACTGAGGGGCAGAAAAGATATGACGGCGGAGATTACTTTCATACCCCTCCTCCTCATGTCATTTCATGCAAAAAAGTTTTATATATTTTTGTATTTTATAAAATTGTAATTTTTATGTACATTTGGGTTGTTTTTAGGTCCCCAGAATGCTTTGCGGTATTTTGGTGCATGGTGGATTGAGTGTTGATGAATACGTTTTTGTGGTGATTGATAAAAATTGTAACGTATGTTTGGGTCATGAGTCGGATTAGCTAGGTATAAAATAGATAATGGAAGACCATCCCGAGTTTCGTTCCCCCCTTCTTTTCTTTTCTTGTGCCATAAACATTGCATATAATGCTAAATAAAAAGATATGAAGGCGGAGCGTGTGTGATTCGAAATCGGAACTTAAGGAATTCTTTCTACGACTCTTACACTTGTCACGTCGAGGCACCGCTTCTTTCTTAACAATAGAACATGAAATAAATAATGATGAGCCAATGCAGTCTACGAGAAATGCCGAGACATAACTGAGAAGGCCAGAGCTGGAGAAACAAAACATTCGCCATGGAAATGGCGATAAAGCAGATATATATAGAGAGAGAGAGAGAGAGGCTTAACTCTGAAGGTCTGAGCTGGTGGAACTAAATCATTTCTACAATCAAACACTGGCTCTCAGGTAATGGAACACTTTACGGATAGCCACACGTTAAGAATTTATCTTGCAACATGCCTGATTCGCTTGTTGTGGAGCGATGGCTAACAAGTTTGTGTTACTTAGTGTTGTGAGTTCTATTCTCACCTGGTACCCCTCTCTATTATAGTCTTGTGGATGATGAGACTAATTTTAGTAAATGATTACCTGAACTTTTTTTTTTTTTTTTTTTTTTGACACCATTTGTTTTTCTCGATGATAAAATTTTAAAAGTACCAAAAGGAGATGAAATACTGTTTCTTATTTTATGTGACTTGTCATTTCGGGACGTGGACGATCGTAACTCTAAGCAGGTTTTTTTTTTTTTGCCCATACAATCTCTCCACTCTTTTGTCTTCTGTCCATCTACACAAGTTCATTAGGTAGATTACTTGATGTTTTCCTCCTCACTTCTCACTTTCAGTATATCCTTGTGTGTGTCAACTTCTCAGAGTCATCTTTCCTCATTACGTGTTTTACAAATTTCGACTGTCTGTAAGTTTCTTTTATTGTTCCGGTTTTCATTAAAACCTCGCCGTTAAAACCATTTCTACGAGGGTCATTCAATAAATAAGGTCATTTTTTCTAATACAGTTAGAAGCTTTTTTTTTTTTCAACTTAGTCTCCCAGCAGTGTCACATACATTTCCCATTTGTGCACAAGCTTCCATAATACCTCAGCGTAAAAATCTTTGGACTGATGTCTCAGCCAATCGCTCACAGCACTTTTGACTTCATCTTCACTTTCAAACTCTTTTAAACAATTTAGCCCACTTGTAGACATTGTTTTAGCTGAAACATGTGGCACCATACACAGTTGACATTCTCCTATGAATTTCAACTGGTTTGTACCCTTCAGCAACCAAAATCTTGATGACTGACCTCTGTTCGATCCTGGAGCATGCTTCTTGGTCGGCCATCTTTGTTAATCTTCAAAACTTGCAATGTTTTTTTTTTTTTTTTTTTTTTTTTTTTTGTCAATCTGCAAAAAAAAAAAACGAAATCCCTTTGAAAAAGAAGTAAAGGAAAAAAATTAAAAAAAAGTAAGCTTCTATCTGTATTAGAAGTCCTTATACCGAAAAATTCACCTTATTTATTTAATGACCCTCGTAGTAATAGCTGTAATAAAAACCACCGTGACATGACATTTGATCATCAAAATATCAATTCCTTCATCATAAACGAAAAAAAAAACAAAACATTTGGCTTTTGGGTCAATATCGAATCCTGCTCCCTAAAAACGCAGCATATTTTATTGTGTGTGTGTGTGTTTATTTTTAATACGCGAATGAACGAGGGATATTTTGAAACATAAACACAAAACGAAATTACCAAACTAATTGTTAGACTTGTTTATCGAATTATTTGGCAATAAATCTATTATTCTCCCAACAGCTTTAGAGATATGCCTTCCTTTCCATCTGGATTGGTAAAGTTTGTAAATACGCAAACGGTAGAAGAATTTAATTTTCTAAACCGGGGCAAGCAGTCCCTGTTCTAGTTGCGGTCAGTCACTTCCTGACTCGCAATGAAGCTTTAAATATCAACTGCTTGGAGCTTTTTCTTTCGTGGCTCGTCTGCATATCTAGATCAACCACGTAAATGATATTTGGCCCCCATTTTAGGAAACTCAACTGAGCGTGGGAAATGAGAAAGAGAGAGAGCGAGAGAAATATCCTGTTCGTTTTCATTTCCTGTTTAGTAGCCGACAGGGAGACAACAAAAAAAAACTAAACGGAAAAAAACAAAACAAAACAAAACAAAAAAAAACAACCCCCACCCCAAAAAAAAAACACGAAATTTTCCACTTTTTTTTTTTTTTTAGAAATCCATATTAGTCGCCAAGCCTGTCAGATTAGCCTGTATTTCTAACCCCGAGCGACTCTAAAATTAGCCAAATAACACACACTTATGTATCAGAAGGTGATGAAAAGTTCTCTATCAACAGACTCCCTAAAATATGAGCAGAAATAAAATATTTTATTTAAGAGTTTTTTGTCGGATCGAGAAATTTTCAACAAGGCCCCCACCCTCAACACAAATACACAATATATATATATATATATATATATATATATATATATATATCGTTTAATTATTTAGTTTCTGGTCATAAGGTTACACCATACACATTAGTATTAGAAAGTGTTCAATACAATTATATTGTAGAACTTTTAAATATTTATAATTTGTAGCCCAGTTATTACGCGACCCAGGGTTCTACCATGAGTGGTGTCTTTTGGCGTTTTGCAATAACTGATATTACCGTTTTTTTTAAGAACGCTCACGTAACGGTGTTTTTTTTTTTTTGTTTTTGTTTTTTGAACGCCCGCGAAGCAGGGAATTTTTGAACGCGCAATTTCAAGAATTACAAGGAATTTTATGACGTTTTCATATTGCGTGTTCAAAAATTCCCTGCCACGTGAACGTAAAAAAAAAAAACGCTATGCGAGCGTTCTTAAAAATAAAACAGTAAAATCAGTTATTGAAAATCGCCTGAAGACACCACTCATGGTAGAAACCTAGGTCGGAATATAATGGAATATATATATATATATATATATATATATATATATATATTATATATAGTTGTTTGTTTGATTATCATTTTGAATGGATACTGTTTTTCCCTTTACAAATACGAGTATCCATTAAATATTCAAACAAATTTAAATAAATATGTCGATTAATACCATTTCGTATCTTTCCGTGTGTGTGTGTATATATATATATATATATATATATATGTGTGTGTGTGTGTATACACTAGCAGTTTAGTCTGGTTTCACTCGGGTAGTTTAAGGAATAATAAGAATAAAAACATATGATGAATTTACATAGCAAATACTTACACAATGTCAATCCTCGTCACTTTTATAGATATAGATAACAATATAGAATGCTTTTATTGGATTAGATGGGGAGAGGCAATAGATATAGATAATATAAAGTTGGGTGATCGATTCTATATTATAATCATTACATAAACTGATCCCCGACTTTAGGGGTAGAAAAATATATATTATCACCCCACAATTTTGGCTTTCTGAAAAATTTCAAGGTATCGTTAGCGTTCTAAAATGTTCATCTACATCTGAGCGCAACTCTCGTCGAGCTAGACCGCAAAATGCAGGCGCTAAGTTCTATCTATCTAATACTTACACAACGCCCACCCTCGTCACATATCTATATCTATATCTATCTATATATATATATATATATATATACTGACAGAGAGATACACGCAAGTTGCGATTGATAAATTGTCGCTATTTTATATTTAAATTTTTGCGCAATGCGCTTAACTTGTTTTTTTTTTTTTTGCCTTTGTCTCTACAGTGTTGTAGAGTCAGTTGGGCACAGCCTGTGAAAAAAGAGCACCATGGTGCAATTCACTCCAACAGAAATTTAGAAACGGCAAGCTGCACTGCTTGGTATTCCTACCGGAAGTTCTAATATGAACAGGTGTCAATCTGAAAACAGTTCAGAGGATTTGGAGAGTGTTGAATGAATTTAATAGTAATTACAAAGGTGGGTGGGGGGGTGATCACTAATGATGTCGACGTTATGCCTCCATTCATATTTCCATAGTGCCCTAGTCTGAACAAAGACTTATATCAAGTGAACTGAGAGGGTAGTGCTGTCCTGGGTCAAGAGAGTGGCTGCTGGAAAATCCTGTATCTGGCAGCAGGACTCTGCACCAAGCTACACAAGCAGGAGAATCCAGTTATCGCTGTCAGATAATTTCTGCAACCACATCACCCCTTACACCTGGCCATCTAGCTCCCCAGACTGCAGCCTCCTTGATTATTATATGTGGGGGTGTAGTTGAGCGAAAGACCAACAAAACTCCTTGTAATACCAAAGATGAACCGAAGCTAAAGCTTGTCAGCATTCACCAACTTAAACAAGGAGATCGTCTAGAAGAGTTGCAGGAGATTCCAAAATTGTCTGAAGGATGTGGTTGAAGCCAATAGTGATTTTATTGAATAGATTTACTCTTCAGTATTTCAAGATATTTTTGTATAATTTTGGTAAATGTATCTATTATTAGGCTGTCCCAAATGTTCGTAAACACTTGCAAAAAATTGAAATTTTACTCGCAAAAACAACAAAAGTTATTGCTCAAAATAAAGACCATCATTTTCCAAGACTTTCAGCCATCGATTTGCAAGCTTTCGGATCTGGTCAAAGTACCATTCAGCCGGATTCGAATCAAAGAATTCTTGACACGCTTCCTCGACTTCATCAAACGAGTCGAATCGGCGGCCCTTCAGAAAGTATTGCATTGAGCAGAAAAGGCCGTAATCTGATGGAGCACAGTCAGGACTGTAGATGTGGCAGAACCTCAACGCCGTCCAGCTCTTCAAACTTATCTTTGGTCTTCCTGGCGGTGTGTGACTTGGCATTGTCCGGCTGCATCAAAGCGCGCTTTCGGTTGATCAGAGCCGGGTACTTTTGCTTCAAGTTGCTGACAGTAAAGTTCGGAACTGATGGCACGACCATTCGGAACCAACTCAAACTGCACGATTCCTTCAAAGTTCCACCTTCTTGCCGAATCGATCTTGTTTTGGAACCGACGGTGTTTCTTTCTGTTTCTGAACCCATCGCTTGTCTCGATTGTGCTGGACCAGATAGACCCATTTCGCAAGTGTTTACGAACTTTTGGGACAACCTAATAAAATGAGACGTCAGTGTTATTTTAATGTTTTGTAATTCAGACGATAGTTTATCCATTGCACCCTGTATATGAAACCTTACATACATTTTTTTTTATTATGTTATGTGCTGTGTTCCTGCAGGACGTTGATGATCATGGCTCTCCACAACTTTCATGATTTGTAGCTCTCAGTAATGTTTACTTTCTTTTACTATTCTTCCAATTCGCCATATATTTACGAAAGCGCTCGTTGGGTAGGTTATTGGCTGTTTACCTTTGACCCTCAGCATGCCATGTAAATGTCAGATTTGTCAAGCCCTCCTTCCTCATATATGTTAACTATCTTTTTCTGAATTTTCTAAAAAAAGAAAAATGTTTATAAGATATTATTTATCGCTAATCTTTGGTTAAACTCCTAATTTTGTGGCTTACGGCCATATCACGTTGAATACACCGGTTCTCGCTCGATCACCGAAGTTAAGCAACGTTGAGTCTGGTCAGTACTTAGATGGGTGACAGCTTGGGAATACCAGGTGCTGTAAGCGTTTGGCGACGGATGTGCGGTGCAGTGGGTATCGGCTTGGAAAGAGAAATCGGTGAGCCGAGTTCGAATTCCAGTTGAATACCCTGCATTCACTTATCCTTGGGAAAGGTATTAATCCGTCCCTTCTCTCCAGTTATGGGTTAAATATCAGGGTAGGACTTGGACTCTGCCCTTAAAAACAACTCCCAATGAATCTTGATACTCGAAAAGAAAAAGTATTACTAGACACAACACTTTTATATAAAAAAAACAATAAATTGTTGAAAGAAAAAGGTATTACTAGCAATAAATAAAATTTTGTTGGCAATAAATGACCCGCCGATATGCGAGGTTGATATGCTAATTTTGTTAGCGAAAGAAAAAAACAACATGAATTCATCTATTCTAATTGCCAGGAAATCAAGGATAGATTCGATCCTCAGAAGTCGATTCCTTAGACGTAAAAGAAAAGGATTTGTCTTTTGTGTCAATATTGAACCCTATTCCTGAATAAATGCATCACATTTTAAAGATTATAACAATGTGTGTCAGTATTCTTGTTTATGAATAAAATATTTGTAATTATGTCTGAGCGTTACAAACATAATCCCAAAACATACTCTGTTCATTTGAGGATTTGACGCATACACATGAGCTTACACACATTAAAAAAAAAAATAAATTTCACCCTAAGCAAGGCGATAAAGCCACTAAGACACACAACTTTGCTGAGTGTGAAAGAATAAGAAAAAAAACTTATTGTTCTCGCTCCTTAATATTTTCATTTTCTTATTCTTTCACACTCAGCAAAGTTTTGTCTTAGTGGCTTTATTGTCTTGCTTGGGGCGAAATTTTATTAAGAAGAATGAAGACTGTTGATAACGATTCACATATTTAAATTTTTAAACGTCAAATTTGGTTGGAAAGCCAGAAGATAATTCCGAAAGCGAAAAAAGAAAATTTTAGTAAAGAACTTACGGTTAAATTTATCCACGCTTAGTCATGTCTCTTTCGAGACATGATCGCCTGACTGGGCAGAAGATTATTACGCAGTAGGTTGCCATTGCTTTCTGCGGTAGACTGGTGAATTATATTATTATATTAATAAGTAGTAATTAGTGGAGGATTTGTTTATTACCTCATGTCAATAGAAAATCGGTCCCCCACTTTATGGCCAGTAGAAGCTTTACTTGTCTTTCCAACTATTCAGTCAGTTAAGTGCCATACGTGTTACATGCTTTGAGCGATCATGTCTTGAAAGAGACATGACTGACTGGGCAGAAGGTTGGCATTGCGAAGCCTATAGAACCCAATCTGTCCTGTTATTTAACCCATAACTAGAGGGAAGAGGCGGATTAATACCTTTCCCAAGGGTATTTGCGCGTAAGTGAATGCAAGGAATTCAACTGGAAGTCGAACTCGGCTCCCCGATGTAATCATGTACTGGGCCTAAATTCATAAAGTCTTGGTAACTTAGCGGAAGCTTCGTAAGAAAAATTAAAATGAAATTATTTAAAGAAAAGTCGCCAGGGAAGCTACATTATGGCGGTAGGAAAACACATAATTATAATCTTAGAATATTGTATCGAGTCATCAGAGAGTATGATAGTAAAATTTTACTGTCAAGCCTACTGACGAGTGGATCGAATTTGAACGAAACCCAGAGTAGAACAAATGAAGTGAATATTTAATCTTGTTGGTTAATCCCTTTGCTTCTCTTGTATGAAACATACGCATTAAGTGTTAATCAAAAATTCGCCGAATTTGTACAGCACATAAGAATCGTATGTAGTACAGTCTTTTGCCGCAACCCTTAGTGAGCCATTGAGTAAAAAAATTAAAATTAGAATTTTAAAGAAACTAATGTGCGAATGTATGTGCTCGACTTAATGTGCGGTGCTCACTCGAAACGTACGTGATCATGGCTCTAACAATTTCCTGTCCTTCGTAACTTAATAAATTTTGTCCTTTTGTTATTTCGTTTAAACCTTGTTCCGCCGATATCCATTTACTCAGACCCCATTTGTTATGCCTTGTTTTTCTCTGGCTCTCAAGATTTCACTCGCCCGATCGACTCATTCGATTAAAAACTTGATTGGGCAATTTAACTTTATTGCTTTACTCGCCCGCGGTCGATTAAAAATAAAAGTAAATCTGATTCCTTTTACAACCCAAAAGTATGCCATTGAAGATTCACAAGTTACTTAGAATGACCTACAATGACATTATTGAACTCTTGTCTTTTATCGTCCCGGTCAGTGTAAACATTCGTTTAATTAACGCTTCCAGAGTGGAGCCAAAATGTCTCTGTCGCCCAGATTTTTAGAAACTTATTTGGAAAAATATTATCCTATATTTCCTCCCCGCTTACGAAAAGTAAAAACGAACATTTGAAAGAAAGAAAAAAAATACGCATACTTCTTTTAATTACGCACCGAAAAACAAATTATACAAGTAATTTTTTATCATCTATGAGATGGAGGTTGTAGTCAAACAGAAGAAAGAAACTACGAATTTAGGTACCTCCACTCAATTGTCAAAAAAAAAAAAAAATCATGTTAAAAGGGCTCACATTTAATAAAAACAAAGTTTTATCATCAAAATGTTTATGTTAAGAGGAAAGATCAGATATTTTGTCATTTTTTTTCCAAGCCCTCTTTCCTAGAAATTCCAATTTCTCTTCCTGGTGTTAAGTATAAATTTCCTTTGAGTTTCCATTTTCTCTAAAGCTTCGTCGTTGCTCACATATTCAATCTATAGTATCCTCAGCATCTTTCTGTAGTACCACAATTCTGTTGCTTCAAGTTTCTTCTTTTTTGAAAAGACTGTAGCATTCATTGCTATATAGGAAAACATATCACGTAAAAGTTCGGTACTGTTTTCCTTGTTTCTTAATACTCTGCTTAGCTTTTGGATAGCGTCTTTGCATCTTAGTATCACACTTTCCGTCTTCTGTTAAAACATTTCTTAAATATTTATTAATTTTTTTTTTTTATGTACTTATCGGAGATTCCAAAAATCAAATAAGTGATTTGCATGTTGGCCTGTTTTGCCAAGTATTGTACATTGTCTTGTTGCAGTTAATGCTTAATACTTTCTTTCCGTTTTCCTTCCCTACTTTTATAAACAACATTTTGCATGATTTAAAAATAAAAAATGTCACCATAGCAGATAAATGATTTATACGATTTTGCAACCCCTTGTATTCGGGTGCGTAAATACTTCATTCTTTAGTTATTCTTTTATTTTTAATTTTTAAATTTTATCCGATGTATATAAAATTTCATTCTTTACTGTCAGCACTCACTGACCTTGTTATTGTTTTTTTTCTTTTTTTGGCAATTTGGCGGTGTCAGCAATCACAGGGTTTTTAACTCTTTAACATTTTCGTCTCAAATTAGATTTAATTTTTAATTCTCTCGAAAATATTTCTATGTATTTTAGCATTTTTTAAAACTGTCAATTGGTCCTCAGTTTCATTCACTTTCCCACCGGCGTAAAGTTGCCTCTCTGTGTCTTTTCTATAAATACTTTTATTGCAATTGTTCTTATAATCTCTTCTTCGCTATTGTACCTAAATTTTATGAAACTAATCGCAGTACGAGCCTGGCGACGAGATTTCATTTTACAATAGAAATGGTTAGATTTAACCGTAAGCTTATTGCTAACTGTTTCTTCTCTTGCACTTCTCGCTTCTGGAACTCTCTTCCGGCTCCATGCTTTCCAGCCAACTTTAATCTGAAAAAAAATCAATACATTGTCGATCGCAATTTACTGTCTCTCTGGTTACTCTTTACTTTTCCCGCTCATTATTAATGTTTCTGTTCTTAATCCTTCCACACCCTGTAACCTTGTGTTTCTTAGGGGCTTTACTGCCTTGTATGGGATGATACCGATTAAAAGATCGTGAACATTACAAAGGCTTTAATAATAAAATTTTGTAAATTCTTATTGTGAAAAATGGAAAACCTAAAACTCGAATTTTTTTTATGCTCGTGTGTGTATATGTGAAAGAATTTTTCTTCCTTTTAGTAATTTAAAAACAACGACTTTTGTTTGAAAATAACATTTCTTGAATTTTTCAGTAAGAAATTAACACTTTTATATCGCGCTTAGCAATATAAAAAATGTGTGCTAGTGTTAAAAGTTATTTCCGGAAAACATTGATCAAAGCTCGTGATATTGGCTATAGAATTTCTCGTTGGTACAACTCAAATTCACCATCAAGAAAGATTGAAATGGGATGGTCACGTCATAATAGGCAACAATCCTGGCCGTCGTACAAGTTTTCACCTTAGGAAAAAATATGGTTTACCAATGTCACTGAACGGATTGGAAGATCATTCATAGAGAATGCAACCAAGACATATGAAGTGAGCTGGTCAGGTGTGCAGCAAGAGCAGTGACCGTAATACATCATTCTGTCATGGAACAGAGATAATCACTGAATCTTTTGTGAGCTGTAATTTTTTCTCTAGATGTATTATCTCTTTATCTGAGAATATCTAAACTTCAGTATAAATGGAACTTTGTGTGTGTCCGTTACCTTTAGACTCCGAAACGGCTGAACCGATTTTCTTAAATTTACAGAGTTGTACAATAAGCGTCTGCGAGTGTTCTTAGCTAGGTTTTGTGTCGAGGTACACCCGATAACTATCGATAATCGAAAAAATCGGGTTATAGAAGGAGTGGTCCGATTTTAATCAAATTTGATACACTCAATAGACAAAGACATAAGAAACGATATTCAGAAGTGTCAATGTTGCAGTTCTTACAATAGTGCAGAAAATCGATAATATATATAAAAGGCAAGATGTTTGTGTGTGTCTGTTTATCTGCCTGTATGTCTGTATTATTATTTTTTTAATCATATTACCCCGAGCAAGGCGGTAACACCACTGATGTGCAGGGGGCTACGTAAGAGTGAAAAGATTGGAGAATAGAAAGCTGGAAACCACATCCTGCACAGGAAATAAGGGATGAGCCTCTACACCTGTACAATAGACGTGGGTGGAGTGTGAATCGAGCGATACTTTAGTCTATCTACTCAAATTGAGAAAAAAAAATTTAGCTCTTATATTTTAGTTTTTGCTTCGAGTTTGGCTCTAAGTAGGTATAATTGTAGTTCTTAGTCTCAGCCATGATACCATTTACTCAGAGGACTTATTTAGCCTTCAAAATTCAGTTTACGACGAAAAAAAACTTATTTGGTATCGATACCAGGAAATCAAAATTTGACTTATAATATCCATTCGTTTTTCTTTAAGTCTACGGTTTCGCTTTAACTGGAAACAACTACTGCTTTTTAGTCTTTCATGCCAACGTCCAAAGTCTCTGGGACCATGGATTAGTTTTAAAGCTTTCATTACACCCGAGTAACGCCGGGCTATACTGCTAGTTTACTATAGAAGACCTCTCCCTACACACATAATGTTTTTAAGAAAATATCGAGATACAAGCTGTTATCGCAAAATTACGTAGTTCATTCCCGAGAATATAAACGGGTCACTTAAAAACATTTGGTCTTTTCCCTATTGTAAAAAAATAAAATAAAATAAATGTATAGAATCAGATATGAATTTTTACTGATTAATCGTTCTATATTTTTATTTGATTCTTTCATAAGATGAATATGTTTTTTAAATCTTTAAGATCCGACTGGATGTGCGTTGTGGTGCAGTGGATATCAGCTTCGAACGAGAAATCAAGAAGCCGAGTTCGAATTCTATTTGAATTCTTTGCATTCACTTACGCACACATACCCTTGGGAAACGTATTAATCCGTCTCTTCCTCCAGTTATGGGTTAAGTAACAGAACAGATCGAGTTCTATAGCCATGGATGGAAACCAGTCTACGGCAGAAAGTAATGGCAACCCACTGCGGGATAATCTTCTGCCCAGTCAGTCATTTCTCTTTCGAGACATGATCGCACAAGTGTGTATCACATATGGCATTTAACTGACTGACGATCCGACTGAAAAGTATTTTTGCTTTGATTTCAAATACACTTTTTTTTTTTTTTTACGTGGATTTATTTTCTCGAATGAGACCTATAGACTTCCCGCATATAAGAGTTAGGAATAGTTTTGGGACAGATTGTAGTCATAAGGTCGTTGTGCAGCTGAGTAATGCCCAGTTCTCTCCACATATCTCGATTTAAAGCCGGCGAGGCATTCATCCACGAGTTGACGATAGTGAATGTCCCTCACAATGAAGATTCACCAATAATTCGGACAAGTTCGGAAATTCCATCGGGGGAGATCCGCTTACCTGGTTGTTGACTTTGATATGGAGGGCTTCCTGAATTAATGTCATAATCGCGCTGACTGTATACATAGATATGAAATCTAGCCTACAGTATTTTGCTAGACAGCCGTGATGCCATAATCCGTCACTTGACAAGTCTTTTTTTTATATTTTAAATCCTTTTTTTTAATCCTGGTCGGTGTATAGCTTCCTTCTCAACAGAAAAAATAAAATTCGTGAGAGTAACCCATTTAGTCGCCGATGACCCAACCATGCCGAAGGTAGTAATGGATGACATGGTTATCTATCTTGCTCTATCTCAACATACCTGTGTGACTTAAGTTTCCCAAGCATCCTTCCTAATAATTCGTCCAAGGAATGTCAGCTGTCTCTGCCCGATTCTAAGTGTTTTTTTTTCTGTAGCCATTTTCTTAAAGACTTCCTTGTTACTTACTTGCAACGTCCATAGAATTCTCACTATCCTTCCGTAGAAGTACATTTCTGGCGCCTCTATGTTTTTTCTTCATCCAGAGGGGAAATTATCCAACATTCACTGCCATCTAAGAGGATGGATATCATATAGCAATCTAGATTCTTAAAGAAAGTTATCCTTTGCTTAGCTTTTGGAAGGCTTCATTTACTATTCTGAGTTTTCGAGTTTCGGCGTCAAATTTTCCATGTTCTGTTAAAATGCTTCCCAGATATTTGAAAAACTTTTAACATTAAAGACGCAACTCTTTATACCAATTCATAACTTGCATATAATCTTTAGACGCAGTTTATAAAGACAGTAGAGGGACTTTATGTATGACGATAAACCCATTCCAAAATATGTAAACTGTCATCCTACCCTTCTCAGATTACTGATAAAGGTGGCTTCGATAAAAAGAAACCAGCAGGTATTAGCGAGGACCATCCTTCTTCGAAACATGTAGAGTGGCGTTACAGAATCCCAAAGAACTGGGCCAAATAACAGAAACCCCATTTCAATGGCGGCAACAATAAATATGGATAGTTCATGTAACTCTAACAGAAAACAATGACATAATCAAAAAGATGACATTCCACACGACTTCAAACGAAAAGTTAGGAAGGAAACCCCCATCAATACTGGAAAGAGCGATAACAGTGAACTTGAGAAACTCATTTTAATGCAAAATTGTTTTTAAAATATTTTATGAATTTCTTCTGAAAATAGCACAGGCTGCTTGGTCAATTAATTCCGAATGTTTCCGTGTTTAAGGAAACGGCTGATATTAACATTACCGTATATTAACCCCAATAAGAGAGTGAAAGAGAATTTGCATAAAATGTAATGCTATATTTTTAAGCTGAAAACTAGCTATGGGATTCTTGGCGATTTTTAAAAAATATCCCTGGCCACTCCTCCCAACGCTAACCATTCCTTCCTTGCTTTACCCCCACTATTTTAAGCCAATCTATTAGAAGGGCACACACACAGTTTACTGTGCTTTTAAAGATCATTTACCGAACCAGTTTGGAATGAAAGACAAGCAAATTCTTATTCACTTTCTTCTTCTTCTTCTATGTGCCCTGTCCCTTCAGGACGTAGGCGATCATGGATCTCCACGTCTCCCTATCCCTTGTGGCTCTTAGTATGTTTGCTCCTGTTGCTCCTGGCAACCCCCGTTCCGTCATCCACCTGATCAGACTCTGCAGATATGTTATCCGCTGCCTTCCTCTGTCTCTCCTTCCTTCTATCTGTCCAGTCAGTATCAGGTTCTCCAGGCTCTCCTTCCTCATTGGATGTCCCAGGAACTTCAGTTGTCTCTTCCTGATGCTCAGCATCAATTTCCTTTTGTTGCCATTCTTTCTAACACTTCGTCGTTGCTTGTATGCTCAGTCCACGATATCCGTAGCATCCTTCTGTAGAACCACATTTCGGCCGCTTCCAGTTTTGTCCTCATTTTCGATTATATTGTCCAGCATTCACAGCCGTACTGAAGAACTGACATCACGTAGCAGTCTAGCACTCTTTTCTTCGTTTCTATTGAGATCTTCCTGTGTGTTAGCATTTTGCTCATCTTCTAGAACGCGTCCTTTGCCATGCCAATTCGTCTTCGGATCTCCGTGTCGCACTTTCCATCTCCTGTAAGAACACTTCCTAGGTACTTAAATTCTTGGACTTGTTTGATTCTGTTATCCCCCACCTGTATTTGGCATTTTGGGTTGTATCTTTTGCTGATGACCATGCACTCAGTTTTCTTAAAGTTTATTTGTAGTCCCTTCTTGTCACTCTCCACTGCTACTTTCTGTATGAGATCTTGCAGTTTCCTTTCCGTGTCCGCAATCAGTACTGCATCGTCCGCGTATCTTATGTTGTTCAGGTTGTGGCCTCCAATAATAAATCCTGGTGTGTCATCTAGGGTTCTCAAAATATTCTCGCTGTATAGGTTGAACAAATCCGGTGAAAAGACACATCCTTGTCTTACGCCTTTTTCTATCTTTGTGTATCTACTGAGGTCGTTACCTGTCCGTATACAGGCCGTTTGCTGCCAGTAGAGATTCTTGATTATTCTTATATCTTTGCCGAAAATGTCGAGGTTGCCTATCATTTCCATCAATTCTTTGTGTCGTATTTTGTTTGCTTAAATTGTTCATAAAATATTTTTAAACTGTCATTTTTTCAGCAATGAGAAGAATGAAAACTTAATTCATTAAGTTTTTTTCTCATGAAAATGTTACCAGGTTTTAAATATGGTCGGTCGAGTCGGTCGGTCGGTCGAGCGGTCGGTCTCTCTCTCTCTCACACACTGTCTCAAACTTTCTTCATTGAACATGTGGATACTTAAGGTGGCACGAAGCTAATCTCACAGATCGGTTTATCAGCGAACAGAGTTCGATTCGCACAAGAGGTTTACTAACTAATCTTACAGAAAATTTGGGTATCTTTTAACTTTCATTTTAAATCCTATAACCCCCCACCCCCCCCAAAAAAAATCAATAAAAAAAGTCACACACTCTAGACAATATATAACACTAAAATTAAAAACTGATATATTCATAATATTTGAAATGGGGTTGTTGAAAAGTCCTGTGACAAAATGCCCTGCAATCGTAAAGAAAAGTTAGTTGTACCTCTCATAGAGCATATGGCTTGAAGCTGAATAAATATATACTATTGTTTATCGGATGATTCATTTTCCTACGGCTTAAAATCAGAAGGATATTTAGATAATAAGGATTTAGTGATACAATTTTTACTAATTAACTTCTATCTGGGGGAGAAAGAGGTAGATTCATATGTTCTTCAAGGGTATTTGTACGTAAGTCAAATTGTTGCAACTCGTCTTTCCCTTTCCGATTAACAATTTCGAACCATTATCCCTCACACAGCCTAAGCTTATAACACCTGGTATTATCAAGTGGTCACTCATCTCGGTACTGATAAAACTCGACGTTGCTTAATTTCGGTTCAGGAACCGATATTTCAACGAGACATTGTCGTAAGACTACTCGAGTCAGAATGACTGCAATATTTTTTCTGTATTTAAGTAGCTGCTCAGTCAATGAATTCAGATTGTTTCCTTTTAAGGAAACGGCTAATATTAGCATTACCAAAAAAGATCTACACAATACTAAGAATTTATTCTGTGATGTTGTCATGTCAGTATATGCAACGTTACAAGCAACATTTATTTTAAACTTTGTTGCATATTGGTTACAATTGTAACCTTTATAAAGATTATATTTATGAGTATCCATAAAAATAAACAGGGTACCTACTTAAATTAAAAATGTTTAAGCAGATGAAAGGTTGCGAAAGCAACCCAACCCAACCCAACCCATGGGCAGCGAACGTTTGGAGAAAGGTTGCGAAGGCAACCCAACCCATGGGCAGCGAACGTTTGGAGAAAGGTTGCGAAGGCAACC
Organism: Ascarosepion bandense; assembly: GCA_037127315.1. Lineage (NCBI taxonomy): Eukaryota > Metazoa > Mollusca > Cephalopoda > Sepiida > Sepiidae > Ascarosepion > Ascarosepion bandense. The sequence continues at coordinate 3,480,484 of JBBBDQ010000418.1, forward strand.
CAACCCACGGGCAGCGAACGTTTGGAGAAAGGTTGCGAAGGCAACCCAACCCACGGGCAGCGAACGTTTGGAGAAAGGTTGCGAAGGCAACCCAACCCACGGGCAGCGAACGTTTGGAGAAAGGTTGCGAAGGCAACCCAACCCACGGGCAGCGAACGTTTGGAGAAAGGTTGCGAAGGCAACCCAACCCACGGGCAGCGAACGTTTGGAGAAAGGTTGCGAAGGCAACCCAACCCACGGGCAGCGAACGTTTGGAGAAAGGTTGCGAAGGCAACCCAACCCACGGGCAGCGAACGTTTGGAGAAAGGTTGCGAAGGCAACCCAACCCACGGGCAGCGAACGTTTGGAGAAAGGTTGCGAAGGCAACCCAACCCACGGGCAGCGAACGTTTGGAGAAAGGTTGCGAAGGCAACCCAACCCACGGGCAGCGAACGTTTGGAGAAAGGTTGCGAAGGCAACCCAACCCACGGGCAGCGAACGTTTGGAGAAAGGTTGCGAAGGCAACCCAACCCACGGGCAGCGAACGTTTGGAGAAAGGTTGCGAAGGCAACCCAACCCACGGGCAGCGAACGTTTGGAGAAAGGTTGCGAAGGCAACCCAACCCACGGGCAGCGAACGTTTGGAGAAAGGTTGCGAAGGCAACCCAACCCACGGGCAGCGAACGTTTGGAGAAAGGTTGCGAAGGCAACCCAACCCATGGGCAGCGAACGTTTGGAGAAAGGTTGCGAAGGACAACCCAACCCATGGGCAGCGAACGTTTAAATATTATCTCAAATCGAAGAGGTTCTAAAAACGTGACCCCACTCCCTTATCCATGTTTTTATTCTCTAATTGCCTTCAAGTCTGGAACACACAACAGATGGTAATTGTGAGAGAAATGACCCAAGAATCTTGCGAAACATTGTCTGATCGTATGGGAAATACGGTCGTAAGCCTGAGTAAATATACAGATGTGATGTTTAATGCAATATTCAAAATTTGAGGTTTTTGTAATTGGTGAATTAACTTCAAATCAAGGCCTGCAACGAGCAGCAGTCTATGATTGTTTTTGTGACAAGTAATTTTTATCTTAGGTTCTGTCGGTGAATTTTTCAACTTGTCAACCTTTATTGGGTTAATATCGAAAATGGTCTGTATACAGTTTAATACTTTGGGAAAGGTATTAATCCGTCTCTTCCCTCCAGTTATGGGTTAAATAATAGGGCAGATTGGGTCCTATAGCCTTAGCTGGCAAACAGTCTACTACAGAAACTATATATAGATATAATAAACTAATCCCCCACTAATTTGTACTGGTTAATATAATAATAAAATTCACCAGTCTACCGCAGAAAGCAATGGCAACCTACTGCGGGATAATCTTCTGCCCAGTCAGTCATGTCTCGAAAGAGACATGATTGCCAAAAACGTGTATCACGTGTGGCACTTAACTGCTTGACTGAATAGTTGGAAAGACAATTAAAACTTCTACTGGGCATAAAGTAGGGGATCGGTTTCCTATCGTCACGAAGTAATAAACTAATCCCCAACTAATTACTACTTATTTATATAATAATATAATTCACTAGTCTACCGCAGAAAGTAATGGCAACCTACTGCGGGTTAATCTTTGTTGTCGGTTGAAACAATTCCCAGATCTTTCAGTTTTCCTATTTGCTTGATTATGGCATCTCTAATTCGGAGTTCAAATTTCATACTAAGGTATTAAGAAATAGGAAAAATTTGTTAGCAATAAAGAAAAGTGCTGAACAGCTTTGTAATATCATTCCTCTTCGATGTCTCTGCATGCTGGACAATCATTTCACAGCTGAAGCAACTGGATGCAATAGAAAAGGGGTTCTACAGAAGCATACTGAGAATACCATAGAGTAAAAGTGTAAGTAACGAAGAATTATTAAGGAAAATGGTAACAAAAAAAGACAGTTGAAATTTCTAGGTGGCATCATGGGAAAAGATAGCTTGGAGAATCTGACACTCACAGGGTATGTTGAGAGACAAAGGGGAAAGAGCAAATAGCCTACCAAACAAGCTTCATTAAAAGGATGGTAGAAGAGAGGCTGGGAATAATATTGAGAAGAAAAGAAGCCAACAATACTCTGAGGGGTTGAACTTGTGGAGAGACATGATCGCCAACGTCCTGAAGGACATGGCGCATAGAAAACCTAAACTTATTTATAAATGGAACTTTGTCTCTGTGGGTGTGTTCATTACATATAGACTCCGAAACAGCTGAACCAATTTTCTTGAAATTTTACACAGTTGTACTATAAGCGTCTGCGTGTGTTCGTAGCTAGGATTTGTGTCGAGGTACTCCCGATAAATATCGAAAATCGAAAAAATCGGGTTATAGAAGAAGGGGTTCAATTTTAATCAAAATTGATACACTCATAGACATAAGAAACGATATTCAGAAGTTTCAAGGTTGCAGTTCTTACAATAGTGCAGAAAATCGATAATATATCTATATAAAAGGCAAGATGTGTGTGTGTGTGTGTGTGTGTGTGTGTGTGTGTGTGTGTCTATTTATCTTATTTACTATAAGCGTCTGCGTGTGTTCGTAGCTAGGTTTTGTGTTGAGGTACCCCACCCCGATAAAAATCGAAAAAATCGGGTTATAGGAGGAGTGGTCCGATTTTAATCAAATTTGATACACTCATAGACAAAGACATAAGAAACGATATTCAGAAGTTTCAAGGTTGCAGTTCTATCCTTGGATGACTTATTTAACTCCGATATTGTAAATCGATAACCCGATATCCTACCGGGTCTGATCAAAATCAGTTTTTCAGACCTTTTATTTTAGTTTTGCTTCGGGTATAATTGTAGTTCTTAGTCTCAGCCATGATACCCTTTACTCAGAAAAAAACTTATTGATATCGATACCAGGAAATCAAAATTTTACTTACATCCATTCATTTTATGGTTTCGCTTTAACTGGAAACAACTATTGATTTTTAGTGTTTCGTGCCAACGGCCAAAGAGTCTGAGCTCCAGGACCATGGATTAGTTTTAAAGCTTTCATTACACCCGAGCATAAACTTATAAGATTAAGTTCATGGATTACCTGCGGTTGATGGTTTTGGGCGTCTCTTTTTGTGGATTTCTTTTCTAAACTCTTTCGAAACTCAATGTTGGGGAAATGGGGAAATAAAGACGAAATATTGTATTGCGTCAAACTTCTTATTGGAGCAGAACATTCCTGGCATAAAAGTCAAGATGAGAAATGATAAACTTGTCTGAGATCACGGTCAACTCTTGGAATCGTCTTTCCTCAAAGTTTCAGCAGTTCCACCAACCCTAAACGCTGCAGTATAATCTTCGTTTTCTCGTTTCTTTGGAATGATTTCTTGTGTGCCAAATATTACGGGCTGTTAGTTTTATTTCTCGGGTAAATTCTTTATCTTATCTTCACTTTTATGTCCACTGAAGCCATCTCATCCACGATTTTCACAAGAATCAAATCTGGGTAACCTTGTTTGGATGGTTGGTTCTGTCGAGATCTCAACTTGAGTCTCCTTTATTTTCTAAGTGTACATAGTAAATTTCTTTCGTTTCTTCTCTTGCGCAAGGTTTTGGTATTTTATAGTTTTTTCACTTTCACCTATGGTCGGTTGAAACAGCCAAGTTCTACCTTGTTTAGAACACGAATTTGGCTCTTGTTTGGATAAAAAGCACCACCTGGAATTCAAAGAATTTCTAATTTGTGCTTACTTTTTGCATAATCGGTCTTAGATTATTTGCACAGTTCCTAACTAATTATTGTTCCCATTCTGTCACGTGTCTGTATTTCTTTTGACCAGCAGTTTGTGTTACTGATTGAGCGATTGGGGTGATGCCACAGTATCACTCTGAAGTCATAAATCCTAAATCCAACACATTTTCTGTCGCTGTGACATCGTAACGAGAAATCGGGGAGCCGAATTCGAATTCCAGTTGAATTCATCGCATTCACTTACGCGCAAATACCCTTGGGAAAGGTATTAATCCGTCTCTTCCTTCCAGTTATGGGTTAAATAACAGGACAGATTGGGTTCTATAGCCTTGGCTGGCAACCAGGCTACCGCAGAAAGCACTAGCAAACGACTGCGGGATAATCTTCTGTCCAGTCAGTCATGTCCCTTTCGAGACATGATCGCCCAAGCGTGTTTCCCGTATGGCACTTAACTGACTGATACCGTCCCTCCCACACTACTGGTGTCATTGTGATATCTACCCCCCCGACACTACACCTCCTATACTGTCCCTTGTGTCACTGACGTTGCCCCTCTCTTGCTATAGAATCGCATTGTTCAATTTTCTTGTATCTTATCAATTGTTATTTGTGTTTCATTGCGGTTATATTAACGAAATTTTTATAAAATCTCAAAAATTGAGCGACTATTTTTGCCCTCCCTGGAAATATTTAGTTACATGTTCAAGCGATCATTAAAAAAAATATAAACAAGTATTTTTAAAACGTTAAACCCTTAAATTTTCTCAAATAACTCAAATACCCGGATGTACTAGAAGCGGCGTGCCAAGTTCAAATTTTATCCTAGCTTCCTACAGTAAATTTCACACAAATATAATTTTATTTTTTATTTAATCATTTTACCCTAAACGAACTCAGGGAGCCGAGTTCGAATTCCATTTGAATTCCTTGCATTCACTTACGCACAAATGCCCTTGGGAAAGGTATTAATCCGTCTCTTCCCTCCAGTTATGGGTTAAATAATAGGACAGATTGGGTTCTGTAGCCTTGGCTGGCAACCAGGTTACCGCCGAAAGTAATGGCAACCTACTGCGGGATAATCTTCTGCCCAGTCAGTCATGTCTCTTTCGAGACATGATCACCCAAAGCGTGTATCACGTATGGCACTTAACTGACTGACTGAATAGTTGGAAAGACAGTTAAAGCTTCTACTGGGTATAAAGTGGGGGATAGGTTTTCTATTGTCATGAAGTAATAAACTGATTCCTCACTAATTACTACTTATTAATATAATAATATATTTCACCAGTCAACCACAGAAAGTGATGGCAACTTACTGTAGGATAATCTTCTGCCCAGTCAGTCACGTTTCCAAAGAGACATGATCGCCCAAACGTGTATCACATTTAACTAACTCTTTTCTTATCTCTCTTTAACTGGATTACAAACATCAAAGATGCTTTGAGGTGGGTCGCTTTTTTTTTTTTTTTACCACAAATTGTATTTTAAAGGAGAATGTTTAAACTATAACTGTGATATTATTTACATATTCGGACTATTGCCCTCTTTTTTATTGACATGTTTACGACGTTTCGATCGTTGTACGCTCCAGCCTTCTTCAGTTGCTAGGAATTTCGAAATGAACCTTAGCACCTGAAGAAAACCGGAGCGTACAACGACCAAAACATCGTAAGCATTGCAATAAAGATGAGGACAACAATCCGAAAAATATTAATAATCTAAATATTATCTTATCTCAAAAGTATAACTAAATATCATAATAACGTTCACATTTTAAATAGTTTTGCATAGCGATTTACATGTTTGTAATTTGACCCAACCAACTTTTAAAACACTATGCCTGAAAACCTATGCAGTATATCTTAGTTAAAATTCAGCTTCATTTTATTGTTTATTCCAGTTCAAAACTGTTTTTCTCGTTCATTTTTTACTAGACTATCATCATAACCCGGCGTTGCCCGTACAACTCAGAAGATTATTTAATTAGATGATTAATGCAGCGTGTTGCGATTTCTGACCGCTTGTAGTCACTGTCTCACTTTAAAACTCAATTATATAAAAAAATTGTTTAAAAAATGTTAAATTTTTCATTAAAAAATCTATTTCCTTTTCTTTTGCGTAAACGTGATTTAATGTTTTGTGTGACATTATAAACAACATTGCGTTTGTTTTTGTTTCAAAATTACGGGATAAATATTTACATTTTTTGTCGACTAAATGAATTTCAGAAATTTTCCAAGAATATTTAAAAATGTAGACATTTAATTTTAGAGGAAAAAATTATATTAACGCTACACGACAGTTAATTTCCTACGTGAAATATTTAGCGAAAAATAAAAAAGCTTTATTTTTTTTTAAATTTTATTTTCTGAAGTATGAAATATTAAATCTGAAAAAAAAAAGACTTAAATAATTAAATTAACCATTGGCATTTACATATTTTTTTTTTTGCTTGAAAAAACACTTTTTTTTTAAAATATTTCTTTTGTTTCAAAATTACGGAGAGATATTCACGTTTTTTTTTTTGTTTTTTTTTACCAAATGAATTTTTAAAACATCAGAATAAAAATTTTAAATGTAAAGGCTCATTTTTTTAATAAAAAATATTTTAGTCGCGTTTGACACGTGTGATTTGATTTCGGTGACGTAATTTAGCAACCATCTTAGATGTTTTACGGAGCAAATGTAAATAATCGGCTTCATTGGCCAAAAAGTGCAAATGGGAAAATCGCTGAAGTGAAATTCAAAAAGTATGTGTCGACCTGGCTTCCCTGTTTATATGTGTCCCTAAAAGTTTGAATGGCGTAGCTTAAAAAATGTAGGCGTGCATAGATTGCAGTCACACACACACATATATATATATATATATAGATTGATGACATTGTAAGTGAAACAAAGTGGGTCTGATATGCCAGGAAATACGTTAAATATGTCGTCTGCTCCAAATAAAAATAGCAGTCAGCATTTATCAGAGATTTTAGTTTTTCATTACAATTTTTAACCACTGAAATTTTGAACTTTTCAGAAGACATTATTTCATGACCTTGACAGAAGTCAAATAAAAATGTCACCCTGTTAACTATGTAAAAAAGGATGTTAGAAAAGAAAATTATATTGCAGTCGCTAAAGAGGCGAGCAACAATATTATGTAAAATTTCGCTTACAAATGAATTCACAATTTTTTTTTCCTAAAATAAACATGCCAGGGTTTTTATTTACGACATTAATATTCGGGTTATTCTCTTCATCTTTGTGGGTGTTACCACAAGGTTTCAGTAGTTGTGCACCCCCTGGTCCTCTTCAGGTGTATTTCAATCTAGATACGGCAGCCCAATATCTAATCTAAATCTAAACTTATTTATAAGTGAAACTTTGTGTGTGTGTGTCCGTTACCTATAGACTCCGAAACGGCTGAATCGATTTTCTTGAAAATTGAAAATTTACCGAAGCAAAAACTAAAATAAAAGGGCTGAAAATTCCTTTGAAGAAATATTGTTTTAACTTCAGTCAGCCTTTAGCGAGCTGAGTGCTGTCTGTTTTATTGAAACAGATCAATACTTATCAATTCTCATCTTCCCGATACCTTAGATCGGTCCTGTGTATAACGGTAAATTGAATCCGGCAGCAAGGCCTCTGATTGGGAGATTGTGAGAAGCATGGAACCACCTCTTAATTGCTGTTGTCCACCCTGACCCGGAGTGATAGCACTTGTTAGGATCCCAGCTATGAGTAAATAGTTAACCCCAAGACCAGGTCAAAATGCTATGAAAGTAGTTGCCAACAAAAAGACGTTTTCGAAGGAAAACCGTTGCCAACAAAAAGACGTTTTCGAAGGAAAACAATATATGTTCTATTCACGCGGATCTATTGTAAAAAATATTGTAGGCATTAAATAACCCATTGAGGTTGAGATGCCGTAAAACAAAACAAATCAAATCAAACCGATACCTTAGATCAATACCTAGTTATTTTCTTTCCTATCCCCTCACCGACTCTTAGAATTTGAAACTTACAGAGTTTATTCATAACGCGAACAGCGTTCCCTGGGCCTGTTAAGTCAGGTGATATTTCCCGTTGAGCATGCGCAATAACGAGTTTCAGATTTATTTCAAGGAAGCAATACTAATTTTTTTCTCTTTTTGACAAAAGTTTTATAGTTTTCCTATTCATTGTTATTAGCCCTAACATAAAAAGAAAATTGTGTGGAAGTTCGATGCACAAAGTGTGAGAAGGCCATTTAGTCTTTTAAAGGATCTGAAAATTTAACGTGTAATCAATTCATTGAAAAAAAAAGTCTTAGGGCGACCACTGCTCTAAGTTGGCCAAAACTGGTTTGAAGAAGGAATAATACTTAAATACGGTTTTGAGGATTATCGGTTTTTTGTGAGCCTTATTAAAAAACATTAGTGCACCCCTACAAAGATTTACTTTATTCTTTATCAGTTAAGTGCCATATGTGATACACGCTTGGGCGATCATGTCCCGAAAGAGACATGTCTAAGTGGGAAGATGATTATCTCGCAATAGATTGCCATTCTTTTCTGCGGCAAACTGGTTGCCATCCAAGGCTATAGAACTTAATCTGTTACTGAATACATAACTGGATGGAAGAGACTGGTTAATACCTTTCCCAAGGGTTTTTGTGCATAAGTGAATGCAAGGAATTCAACTGGAATTCGAACTGGGATCGCCGATATCTTGTTCCGAGCCGATATCCACTGCACCACAACGCACATCTGGATTGTTTCTCTTATAGTGATTTAAATATTAGTAATACATTGGATGGTCATCAGCAAAAGGTGCAACCCAAAATGCCAAATCCAGATGGGGGAAACCAGCATCAAGCAAGTACAAAAATTTAAATACCTAGGAAGTGTTCTAACAGGAGACGGAAAATGCGACAGATCTGAAAGCGAATTGACATGGCAAAGGACGCGTTCCAGAAGCTGAGTAAAGTACTAACACACAGGAAAATTTCACTAGAAACAAAGAAAAGAGTGCTGGCTTGCTATGTGATGTTAGTTCTTCAATACGGCAGTGAATGCTGGACAATATCATCGAAAATGAGGACAAAACTGGAAGCAGCGGAAATGTGGTTCTACAGAAGGATGCTGTGGATATCGTGGACTGAGCATGCAAGCAACGATGAGGTGTAGGAAAGAATGGCAACAAAAAGGAAATTAATACTGAGCATCAGGAACAGACAACTGAAGTTCCTGGGAGACGCGATGAGGAAGGAGAGCTTGGAGAACCTGATACTGACTGGCCAGATAGAAGGAAAGAGAAACAGAGGAACACAGCGGATAACATATTTGCAGGGCCTGATCAGGTGAATGACGGAACGGGGGTTGTCAGGAGTAACAAGAGCAAACATGTTAAGAGCCACAAGGGATAGGGAGACGTGGAGAACCATGATCGCCTACGTCCTGAAGAGACAGGCACATAGAAGAAGAAGAATACATTGGATAGCGAAAGATGCTTCCTGAAAGCCTGGCAAAGTATTAAGAAACAGAAAAATATTTTTAGAAACGAAGAAAAGAATACTGGATTGTAATATAATATTAGTCCTTCTATATGGCAGTGAATGCTGGTCAATCTTTTCACAGCTGAAGGAGTGACATGAATCAAGAGAAATGTGGTTCTACAGAAGGATGCTGAGAATACCACGGACTAAGTACGACAATGAAGTTCTAGAGACAATGGCAACAAAAATGACACTTATACTTAGCATTAGGAAGAGACAGTTGAAAATTCTCGGCCACATAATGAGGAAAGATTGCTTGGAAAATATGATACTCGCAGGGCACATTGGAAGTAAGAGAGACAAAAAAAGCAACGCAAAACGTACCTTGTGTGCTTGAGCGAATGGATGGCAGAGCAGGGAGAGAGAGAGAGAGAGCAAAACACAAAAGATATTATGAGCTACAAAGGACAGGAAATTGTGGAGAGTCATAATCGGCAATGTCCTGAAGGAACACGTTACATAGAAGAATAATGTAATGTTAAAAACAGTTTCTAAATATTCAGATTTTGTGTACAGGTTTTCAGTTCAGTAATGAGGGATGTGCGTTGTGGTACAGTGAATATCGGCTCGGAACGAGAAACCGGGGAGCCGAGTTCGAATTCCAGTTGGATCCATTGCATTCATTTACGCACAAATACCCTTGGGAAAGGTATTAATCCGTCTCTTCCCTCTAGTTATGGGTTAAATAGCAGGACAGATTGGGTTCTATCGCCTCGGTCGGTAACCAGTCTACTGCAGAAAGCAATGGCAACCTACTGCGGGATAATCTTCTGCCCAGTCAGTCATGTCTCGAAAAAGACATGATCGCCCAAGCGTGTTTTACGTATGGCACTTAACTGACTGAATGACTTCACAGGAGTTGAAAATTGAACAAACCTGTTATTTAATTCAACGATCATAATTAAGATTGCATAAAAAAGGTGGTTGCCAAGACACAAAATTTGAAATTAATGATTTAGTCAGTATTGACGGGGTTTCCTTCCTAGCTTTCTTTTGGGGAGGTAGTGTGAAACGTCAATATTATTATTTTCTCTTCGAGTGACGTGTGCTGCCCATTTTAGTTGTTGCTGCGATCGAACGTCTTCAAATGATGTGGTTTCTATTTTTGGTACAGTCCTTTGTGATTATGTAACCTATACATGGGAACCTACAAACGTTAACGGTTAGTCTTTGAGGAGGCAAGCTCAGATTAGTGGCCATGATAGAGAAATTGGGCATCAGCTTATCATATGAGATCCAAATTATGGGATAGGATGAAAAGGTAGACCAGCAAGAAAATTTACCGACGACACTGGAATCTGAAGGATCTGAGTAGAACCATGGGTGGCAGAAATGGTTTGAAGAAGTGCGTGTGTGAAGATGAAAAGATGGACAATTTATTTGGACACAAATCTAAATTAATCATCCTGGCTCGTCTTCTGGCAAAATGTTTACAAAACGTTGTCTGCGCTAGACTTCTGGAAGTAAGAGCAGTCAGTTTGGCACAAAACCAAATGCATGTGAGCGTCTGGTAAGAATATCTAATCTAATCTAAATCTAAACTTATTTTTAAATGGAACATTGTGTGTGTGTCCGTTACCTATAGACGCCGAAACAGCTGAACCGATTTTCTTGAAAATTTACACAGTTGTACTATAAGCGCCTGCGTGTGTTCTTAGCTAGATTTTGTCGAGGTACCTCCGATGAATATCGAAAATCGGGTTATAGAAGGAGTGGTCCGATTTTAATCAAATTTCATACATTCATAGACAAAGACATAAGAAACGATATTCAAATGTCTCAAGGTTGCAGTTCTTACAATATTGCAGAAAATCGATAATATATATATATATTAAGGCAAGATGTGTGTGTGTCCTTTATACAAATCCACAATTTTTATCCGATTCTCACCAAACTTCACACAAATATTCTTTAGGCTGAGTCTGAGCTCCAGGACTATGGATTAGTTTTAAAGCTTTCATTACACCCGAGCAACTCCAGGCTATAGTGTTAGTTATCTTATAAAATCAACTTAAAAAAAAAACTTTAGATTTTAATTGGATTTCGATAAGAAGTACTGACCGATGAGAAATAGTCAATTACTTCCAGCATCAGGAAGAAATGATGAGGGGTTTGAATTTTGTTTAATGGCATAAAGTTATTTAATGTCAAAAAGGTAGGATTTTAAGATATTTTTTAATATTCAGAAGGTTGATTTTGTTGAAAAATTTTTTATCATTATTTTTTTTCCTTCAAAAATGTATTGTTGGGGATATTTTTAATTCAAAAACGTAACAGCAATTAAGAGGTGGTTCCATGCTCCTCACAGCCTCCCAAACAGAGGCCTTGCTGTTGAATGCAGCTTATTGTCAACACCCAGGACCACTGATGAGGAAACATCTTAAGATATAAGATTCATTCAATTGAAGGCCATTTTAATCATTTTTCCGAGAAAACAGTTGAATATAGATGATAATTTACACATTTCTGGACGAGATGAAAGTCGTGCATATCATCCATATAAGAGTCTAGATGTGATGAAGCTATTCACGAATGTAACTAGAGTTTTCAAGCTCATATTTTAGTTTTGTAATGATTTTCACTGTTGGGTGAAACTACCTCTAGCACAGCCAATCCCTTGTTAAAGTTTATCACCTTCCCTACTAAATCTCTCTCTCTATATATATATATAAAAGGCAATCTGTGATTCTGTGTGTGACTGTTCCCCATGCACGCGTACACTTTTTAAGCTACGCCATTCAAATTTTCTAGGGACAGGGAAACCAGGTCGACACATACTTTTTGAGTTTCTGTTCAGCAATTTTTCCTTTTGCACTTTCTGGCCAATGGAGCCGATTGTTTACATTTGCTCCGTAAAACATCTAAGATCTAAGATAGTTGCTAGATTACGTCACAGAAATCAAATCCCACGTGTCAAAAAAAATGAGCCTTTATATTTAATTTTTATTCCGACGTTTTAAAAGTTAATTTTTTCAACAAAGAAAATGTGAATATTTTTCCCCGTAATTTTGAGACAAAAATATTTTTAAAAAAAGTGTTTTTTCAAGCAAAAACAAAATATCTAAAAAAAGAAAGTGTTAATTTAATTATTTAAATTCTGTTTTTGTTTTTCAGATTTAATATTTTATACTTCAGAAAATAAATTTAAAAAAAAAATAAAGCCTTTTTTCGCTAAATATTTCATGCAGGAAATCAACTGTCTGTAATTTGTGTGGCATTAATGTAACTTTTTCCTGTAAAATTAAATGCCTACATTTTAAATATTATTCGAAATTTTCTGAAATTCATTTAGTCAACAAAAAATGTAAATATTTTCCCCCGTAATTTTGAAATAAAAACAAACGCAATGTTGTTTACAATGTCACACAAAACATCAAATCACGTTTACACAAAACAAATGAAAATAGAGGTATATGAAGTGTTTAGAACGTATTAATTCTACATTTTGAATTCTTACGGCGGATTCAGTCTAGGTGACACCACTTCCTTGGAACACTTGGTCTACAAGGAATTATGACCTGGCATTTCTCCTAGATATTGATTTTTTTTTTTTTTTTTTTTTGTTCACGAGGAATTTTATCACAGCTTTGAAGACCTGTCATCATCATAATCCCCAATCATCATCGGTATTGATAACAAAAAGTATTCTGGTGTTGTAGTTGACTATTTTTTATTGTTGTGTTGTGGAGTAGTTTTCGCACTGAAGGTTATAATCGTGCTATGTCGGCTGCTAATCGACTTAACGTACCCAAAATGTTAGGAACTTGGTAATCTTCCACTGAAAGCTGACTCCTTAGTATTCGGCTAACTGCCGACTAATATCAACTACCTCAGTCCAACTATGTTCAAACTGGAACTAACTAATAGTTCTACTGAACTCCAATAGAACTCTCTAGAACTTCCAAGAACTTCTCCCGTTAACTCTTATTAATATAGGAGGAGGAGTCAATTATCTGAGGACTAGGTGTGTTTCACTATAACACGTTGAAAATAAACATTTTTAAGTCTTGTATTTTGGGAGCCATTGATCATTGTGCTAACACAAAATTACAAGTCATCGTGACCGAAGGTTTGAGCATGCTGGCCTTGTTCAGAATGCTGATCACGCGAGATAACTCTCTCTCTCTCTGAAACTAAGTTCCATTCAATATCGTTGCGTTATAAACTATAGGCTCAAACCCAAATATACCTGAGCAGGCATCTGCAACAGGGATTAGCTAGCTGCCCTAATCAATGGACATTCTCGGATACGAGTAGCCAGTCCCCATATTTATTTGAACAAATATTTATTCTGTTCTAAACTCGTAAAACTTCTGTAAGTAATGGTCACGATATATTACGAGTGAAAGTTATGAAGACTGAAACAATTAAAAATAAATAAAACCAATTACGTTTCGAAAATTGCTGTTGATCCCCTTGCAAAGAACGTACATGTTTGACAAAGCTGCTACAGTTCAATGGTGCTAAGTTCTACTTTTCATCAGACGCTCAAAATGATGACGACGTTTGTTGCGATTTGAATTCGAGTCTCAACCTAACAAGCGTGACCAAAAACAATCCCACGTTAATAAAACTTTTCGACAGAAATTAGAAGCTAATTATTAAGTTCATTCTCTCCGCGTTTGATCTTCTCTGAAGGTAGATTAATAGGCATTGTGTTGCGTCAGAGCTTTAAAAGAATGTGCTTCGTTTCATTAGAATTTCTGGAGTGAAGTTGATTTGCTTTAACAAATTTAACCAATAAAATATATATATATATATATATATTAAGAGAAATTAAGTTATCAAATTTCGGGGAGTCTCTACTGGTGATTGAAATATGCTATACGACCTTTTCCAACTGTTGAGCTTCCTAACCCACCCTACCCGTGGAAAGTTTTAAGGAGAAAAATCCCATATTTACTGAATAAATGTTTACTTATCAGAAACAGCGAAAGTTTCTGTAGAAACTGTTTTTTTTTTAATTTGTTCAGATATTTGTTTTTCTTATGCGCGAACAAGATAGTGTTTGTACAAATTATCTAAACGATTGATCCTTTCAAAAGCTTTCAGATAATCCGGGGTTCCCCGGAACCCTAAGGTTTCTCGAGAACAAGTGAGATAAGCTAATGCACTTTTTATTTAATTTCATATCCATAATATTATTAAACATGCACAATAAATTTTCACACATCATTGTGAATTTTTGTAAAAGTGAAGAAGGTTGATTTTAATTCTTAATTTCTTATTCATTATAATCAAATTAATTAAACATTTTCAAAGATTTTGGTTGTACTGCTGTGGTAAGTTTTATATACATTGGCACGTAATTAAGGAAGTTTAGGAAAGATTTGACGGGGTAAAGGCCTTCGGGGAACAAAACAAAAAATTACCATGAGTTGTTTAAAGACCTACATGTTCGTGTTTGTTTGTATATATATTTTCTATTTTAATTTGGGGATTTTGTTAGGTTTTAAAAAGAGTAAAAACAAAACAAAATACCTGAAAAGGTTGGTATGAATAAAAAAAATAAAAATAGATTGTAGTAAACGTATGCTTCGTCTTTTTAAAAAAAAAAAACAAAGTGAAAATAACGCTGAACTTGATAACCTTTTAGCTCAGACATATTAAAAATAAATGATTGCGTAAGTTGAGAACCTAACCAGAAGTTATTTATACCTTGTAAATCAAAAAACTTATATATAATCTAAATGGACATTGCATTCACCATCCAGGGTAAGTGTATCTACTTTTCCCCTCCCACTAGAAAGTGGATGCGACACAAGGTCAAAGCTTAATGTGGGGAAGCCCGAACGCGTACGAGCGGACAAGGCACAAAATTGCCCAGTCCCTGCAATTGCTGGTCGCGCTGGCCCCAGTGACGAGCACCGGTCTACTCCGCTGGTGCAATGGGGTGGCGTGGAATCGGGACAGGGCATCTTACTATAATTTTTCTCAGTTGCATACCTGCAATTGAGGCGCACTCTATCTTCGAGGACAGAGACGCGTAGATGATTTTTGGTCCCTACTCAACACAAAATGTGATATGTAAGTTCGTCGGGTTTGTTCTTGACTATTTTTATATACAAGTCAGTGATGCATTGTGGGTAGACTATTGTATTATTCGCAGGGTAATTTTAGTATGTGGTAATGGTTGCGTTTCAAATTATTCTAGGCTATATATATATATATATATATATATATATATACACACACACACACACACACACACAAATTTGGTCATTTCTAACGAACTGTGTATCAGGAATTAAAAGTAATGTTAACCTCTTTGTAACTTACCATTTACAGCAGCACAACCAAAATCTTTGAAAATGGTTAATAGATTTGATTGTAGTGAAAAAGAAATTAAGAATCAAAATCAACCTTCTTCACTTTTACAAAAATTCTCAATGTGTGAAATCCTGGTTTTCTCCAAATAGAAAAAGGATTGACCATGTGCTTAAAGAATAAGTCGAAACCAGATTTCACAATTAGGTGTTAAATTGATTTTTGACCAATGGGAGCGACTTGCAAGACTTGAGGATTTCACGAAAAAAAAGAAAAAAAAAGAAGACCCCGGTCAGCATCAATCACGGGCAGTCACACATGGAAGCAGCAGAGACGACAAGCTAAAATGTAACAGGAGAAGCCTCAAGCTGACCCGGACATTCGTCCTCTCTCTCTTTCTTTCTCTCGTGCTGATTCCTTTTACTACTACTTCTCCGTCCAAAGACATTCTTCTCAAACAGACAAATACATACGTACGTACGCTTATACTCTTTCAACAGTTACTACTATGAACATTTTCTTCAACTCTTGCTACCTTTAACTTTCTCATTAAACGTTCTACGAATTCTTCTTAATCTTTCCTTTTAATAAATTTCTATTTTATCATACAAAATGTATAATTTTATCCTTACACTATTCTAGACTCATTCACACATTCCAATCTGATCCCAACCTAACGATAAAAACCTTCTGATAATTCTGGATAAAACTTGTAAGTTGTAGGGAGTTCGGTTAAGTATGACACAAGGCCCAACCAAGAAACATTAACCATCTCCCTAGGGCTTCAAGATCAGCGTTTCTCATCCATTTTACCCATGTGTAACCATCAAAATAAATTACATGTCTGCACAAAAACAAAGCTATATACCATATTTTTCTCATTTTATTTTCATTGTAGTTCACGTGTTAGATTATCAAAATTATATATTTTTGAATAACTGGTTTAAGGAAAAATACTTCTTTGTCAAATTTTTCGATAATGCAAAATATAATTTATACTGTTTGCTTATAATACATGTGGAAGTCTTGATTCGCATAAAAACATTTCTAAACGCAAATGTAAAAAACAAACATAAGAAACCAATATCATATACGTATAATTTAAATGTAACCAGAATGAAAACAGATAATTGCAGTATCAATTTATTATTTATTTAGTGAAATGTATTCACTGGCGCCGTACAGACATCACTAAATATATTGCCAATGTTCGTTATATTTTTTAATAACATAATAGGTTAAATGGGATGATGTATATATTAAAATATTACAATAAGCAAGAAATTATTGTGTGTGTTTAATAATATTATGGATATGAAATTAAATAAAAAGTGCATTAGCTTATCTCACTTGTTCTCGAGAAACGTTAGGGTTCCGGGGAACCCCGGTTGGGAAACACTGGATTATCTGAAAGCTTTTGAAAGGATCGATCGTTTAGATAATTTGTACAAACACTATCTTGTTCGCGCATAAGAAAAACAAATGAAAAATATCTGAACAAATTAAAAAAAACAAAAAAAAAAAAAAGAAACATTCGCTGTTTCTGATAAGTAAACATTTATTCAGTAAACAGTAAATATGGGATTTTTCTCCTTAAAACTCAAATCGATAATTGTTTATTGAAGAAACCTACCTTTTTTCCTGTTATCGACCAGAAAAAAAAAATCGGACTATATCTCACCCCTTACCACCGTTCTCATATCTGATTCACCGTTGAATGAGTTGAGGCGTAGGATACTTATTTCGGCCCGTTTACTTCTTTTGAGAAAATACTCCGCGTTTTGTTTGGGTTCGGAACTCAATTTCCGCGTATTAATTTCAAAAAGGAAGTAAATTGGTCCAAAAATCGGCAAACTACGTGGAAAGTCATTCTGCAGTGAATAACATTTCTTGAAACGTGGTTACGAGGTGAGATAAAGAGCGAAAAGAAGATCGATATTTTTCTGGTTGTAAACTTGAAAAAAGGTAGGTTTCTTCAATAAACAATTATCGATTTGAGTTCAGCATTTACATTTGCACGTAATTAAGGATGTTTTGGAACGATTTGAAGGGGTAAAGGCCTTCGGGGAACAAAACAAAAATTTACCCTCAACTCATGCCCTTTCTACTTAGACGAAAACCTGTATATTATCAGAATTATGAAAAATAAAGATTTATTAAACTTTAGAAAATAAATTACCGTGTTCTGAAGACATTGTTAAAGCTTCACACTAGATAATAATTAAAATTTACAAAAAATAAAGACATTAATTTACATGATAAAATCCAATAAAATAACAAATCTAAAATAACCCCACGCTATACATTGATAAAATTAAGGCTTTATTCAAACGCAAATAGGTGTTAAAAAGAGCAAAAAAAATAAAAAGGTTAGGTTAGTGTGATAAAAAATAGATTGTAGTAGTCATATATATATAAAAAAAGAGGAAATAACGCCAAACTTGATGCCTTTTTAGCACTGACCAAGTTGGGATTAAATAAATGACCCTGTAATTTAAGGACCTAACCGGAAGCTATTTATAAATAAAAAAATAAAAAAATATTCGTTAGTCAACCCAAAAATTATCACTTGAAAATGGAGTCATACTTAAAATAGAATTTCCCATGTTTTGCAATCATGTGTCACGAAAATGTTAAATTAACTATATTACAATAACATTTAGCTCTACTTTTGTACAACTAAAAATAAGCGTCAAGGAACAGTAAATTTCTTATTGTTCTTTCTTCAGATATATATATATGTATATATATATATATATATATATCTCCGATTATATGTAGAACGGAGAAAGAATATTTACAACGTCCAAAAGATTAATTTAAAACAGTGCTCGATGTATAATTAATATATATACATACACTAGCAGTATAGCCCGGTGTTGCTCGGGTGTAATGAAAGCTTTAAAACTAATCTATGGTCCTGGAGCTCAGACTCTTTGGACGTTGGCACGAAAGACTAAAAAGTGATACTTGTTCCCAGTTAAAGCGAAACCGTAGACTGAAAGAGAAATGAATGGATGTAAATCAAATTTTGATTTCCTGTTATCGATATCAAATAAGCTTTTTTCGTCGTAAACTGAATTTTGAAGGCTAAATAAGTCCTCTGAGTAAATGGTATCATGGCTGAGACTAAAAACTACAATTATACCTACTTAGAGTCAAACCCGAAGCAAAAACTAAAATAAAAGGACTGAAAAAAAAAAAAAAAAAATAGACATACAGGCAGATAAACAGACACACACAAACATCTTGCCTCTCTCTCTCTCTATATATATATATCATCAATTTTCTGCACTATGGTAAGAATTGTAACCTTGAAACTTTTGATTATCGTTTCTTATGTCTTTGTCTATCAGTGTATCAAATTTGATTAAAATCGGACCACTCCTTCTATAACCCGATTTTCATTATTTATTGGGGGTACCTTGACACAAAACCTAGCTAAGAACACTCGCAGACGCTTATAGTATAACTGTAAATTTTCAAGAAAATCAGTTCAGCCGTTTCGGAGTCTATAGGTAACGGACACATACACACACAAAGTTTCATTTATAAATAACTTATATATATATATATTGGATAAATTGTAAGGCAATATGAAAACAGTTTACTCGCAACGCGGTTTGTCATCTAGGACTGCATACTGATACGACTACGCATGCGCACGAACGAGAGTCGCTAAATTATTTTTTAGAATTATTTTTATTTATCTGGAAAGTGCCTTGAGCACAATGTTACCTATGTTACAAAATAACCAAAAATGTTCTGTCCGTTTTTTGATTCGTCATTGAATGAAGTTGGAATATATACGAAATTCGTGTAGCAATTGTTTTCAAATTCGGACAGCCGGAAGTAGGAACATCAGACGTTATATATTAAAAAAAAAAACCATCAGTTATAAACCGGTCAGCTGTGAGAAGAATAGAAGTGTTCCAAGATCTCGTTCGGGGCTGTTTGCTTTACGACTTCAAAGTGGGCTTAGCAGCAGCTGCATCAAGTCGCCGCATATGTCAAGCGTTTGGGGATAGTGTTATGGATAAACGTACTGCAAGGCGTTAGTTTCGAAAATTCAAGTCGGGAGATTTGTCTCTCCATGATGAGCCTTGCAGTGGATGACCACAGGTCTTAAATGACAGTCCTGAAAGTAATCATTGAAGTGGACAGTAGTTTAACATGTGGTGAACTTGCAAGACAGTTCAACGTTTTCGATGAAACAGACTTCACCTGCACCGTCTAGTTAAGACGTACAAACTGAGCAAGTGGGTACCGCAAACGCTGTTGGAGGCCCACAAGGGACAACGAGTGGCAGCCTGCGTATCGCTGCTTTCTCGCCACCGTACCGCATCCTTATTCAATCTAGTGCTTACCAATGATGAAAAGTGGGTTCTGTACGAAACTCCCAAACGTTCCAGACATTGGTTGTCTCTTCAAACCGCAAGACCGCCTATGCACCCAAGCAAGTTATGCTCTGTGTCTGGTGGACAGGTTGTCAAGTGGTTCATTATGAACAGCTACCAACGGGCCAAACGGTCACTGGAGACCTATACTCGCAGCAATTGAAACGTGTGCAACAGGCACTGCGCCAGACGCCAGACGCCAGCACTGGTGAGTCGCAAAGGTGTGCTTTTCCTCTATGAAAACGCCAGGCCGCATGTCGCGTGAGTGGTCAGGGATACCATAGAGCAACTTGGGTGAGAGATTTTGTGCCATCCATCTTATTCACTTGACCTTGTGCCATACGATTACCACCTCTTCCACTTCTTGGATAATCATCTTCGTGTGAAATCCTTCGCCAATGAATTAGACTTGCGCAAAGCCCTCACGGACTTCTTTGAGTCAACCCCTCCCCACCCCAGAGTTATACCGCAAGGACATTTAACAGGTAGAGACAGGTTGGCAGAAGGTACTGGATGGCGATTACTTAGAAGGCTAAATATAAGTTACACATACTGTGAAGCGCCCCTCCCCCTCCGCTTAAAAACGGACAGAACTGTGTTGGTTACCTTGTAAATGCAGCATTTCACCATTCCTGACAGAACGTCTATTATCACAGTGCGCGACATCTAACAAAAGTGAGGGAAAGAAAAAGAAAAGAAACTAAATTAATTCAGCTAGATATAACGAAACGAATCAAAAGAAAACACTATTCACATAAACTTTTCCCCAATATTGTTCTTGATATATAAAAAAATATATATCATTATCGCATATATACAGAGTACGATAAGTAACGTGTTGCCATTTTATATATATATATATATACACACTTTTTTAATAATCGTGTCACTCCAAGTACTGCCACTGTTGCGCAAGGGGTTACATAGGAGGACTGTTATGAGAAAGAGTGACAGGTTACAGTGGGTGTCAGGAAGAGGGTCAGAGAAGGATGAGAATATTGATGAGAGTGGGGTGGACTGAAAAAGGAACATGAGAGAGAGGATGCAGATTAGTGAGATAGGAGATGACTATTGATTTTACATTTGAATTCTTAAAGATTGTTGTTATCGGGAAAACAAGTAAACGGAAAGAAATTCCACAGGTGGGAAATGCGAGAAAAGAAGCTGATGGAATAGAATTTGCATTTACAACTTATTGGTTTCACAGTAACAGGGTGGGACCTAGTTGCTAATCTTGTGGCTCGTGTAAATTCATATATATAGGGTGTACCAGTGAGCTAAGTTCATCGGAGCAGAAGCCGTGAAAGTATTTGTAGAAAAGACACAGGGAAGCCACACTGCATCGGTGAGAATTTTGTGCGTGAGCATTGTTTTAGATTTTGTCAACTGCACAATATAGTAGGGTCAGTTGAGCATCATTTGTGAGAAAAAGAGCACCATGACGCAATTCAACTTGTCAGAAATTTGGAAACGACACGCTGTACTGCTTGGCATTCGCACCGGAAGCTGCAACACAAACATTTCAAGAATAGGTGTCAATCTGAGAACATTTCAGAGGATTCTGCACCATGTCACTTCTTACATCTGACAACTTAACTCCCCAGACTGCAACCCCTTTGATCATTATGTTGATTATTATGCGTTGACCGAAAGACCAACAAAATTCCCTGTAACACTAAAGAGAAACTGAAGGCCAGGATTATGAAATCACTCACCAACTTAAACAAGGAAGAAGAGTTGCAGAAGATTCCGAAGTCATCAGGATACCCTAGTTGAATTAAATAGAATTGAATAAATTTACTCTTTAGTATTTCAAGATATTTTTGTTTAATCTTTCTTAATATATTTGTTAAAATAAGATGTCATTAGTATTTTCATTTTTACATCATTTAGACGACAATTCATTCATCGCACTATATATATATATATATATCTTTTTGATACGGCCTTTATTACCAATAAACGTTACACATGATATATACTCATACACTGGGTGTCCATAAAGTCCGTGTGCACTTTCACAAATTCATAACTTTATTTCTATCACAAATACAAATAATCTGTATTTGAAAGATAATACAGTGTTTCAACAAGATGGCGCTCCTTGTCACTTTGCTCTTCGTGTTAGGAAATCGCTAATTTGGAAATTGTCTAACAGATGGATCGGAAGGGATGGACGATTTTATTGGCCTCCACGTTCGCCAGATTTGACTCCATTAGATTTTTTTATGGGGACATGTGAAAACAATTGTGTATGCAACCAAACTTAGTTTATTAGAAGAGTTGAAAGCTGAAATAACTAATGTGATTTCAGGCATTACTGTAGATCAGTTGGCAAATGTTTTCCGTGAACTGCAAAATCGTATTACCCTTTGTATTGCTAATGATGGAGGACATGTGGAAACTTAAATAAAATTTCAATAAAACCTTAAAAAATATAGATTTACTTCTTTCTAATCCTTTTTACAAATTATTTCTATCGCAAATACAAATAAAGTTATAAATGTTTTAATGTGCACACGAACTTTATGGACACCTGTGTGTGTATGTATATATATATATATATATATATATGAGAGAGAGAGGAATGGTAGACTTTGAAAAAAAAAAAAAACCAGTAGTTACTTACACATCTACGCATCGTTAAATCATAATGAATTTGAACACTCTCAGCTATTGGCGTGTGTTTACATTGTATATAACACGCTAAAGTCCGCCTTCCTTTACCGAGCACCCATACCTCAGAGGTAGAATCGCCGACTGATGTCAATTCGGTCGGGTTTCAATCCGAAGCAATCAAAAATTTAACCGTACTGACGAGCTGTGATACTGCGAAACAGGTCTATCTGCAGATTACATATATATATATATATATATATATATATATACACACACACGTGTGTGTGTGTATGTTTTAATTTAGAGAATAATACAGCTGACACATTTTCTTTAATTATTTTAGTAGATTTTGAGTTTTGTCTTACGGCATATCAACACCTTTGTGGGTTATTTAATGTCAAAAAGGCGAGGCTTTAAGGTATTTTTTAATGTTCGGTTATAGTAAGAAGGTTGATTTAGGCATATTTTAATGAAACATTTTTTTTAGTTTAGAAAAATGAAAACGCCTTCTAGTTTTGTATTAAAAATGTTTTGCTGAAAATAATTTTTTTCCTTCAAAAATGTTTTTTCTATAAAAGTGTATTTTCATACTTTCATAGTGTTTTGACTCCAGTTTGGGGTGGGTTAACTATTTGCCCATAGGTGGGACCTTAACAGGTGCTACCACTCCGGGTCAGGGTAGACCTGAGAACAACAGCAATTAAGAGGTAGTCCCATTCTCTTCACAACCTCCTAATTAGTGGCCTTGCTGCAGGATGCAGTTTACCGTCATGCCCAGGACCTTTTTAAGTAGAGGGTGTAAAAGATTAATGGGATTCCCGAAGACAGAATATGTCAATTAATATTACACTTAGACTTTTGGAGATTGTAGCTATCAAGAAAGCAAGTAAACGGAATGGATTTTCACAGGGAAGAAATACAAGAGAAGAAACTGTTGGGGGTAGAAATGGCGGTTATATTTCACTATTTCAACGGTTAAAAAAAAAAAAAGGTGGGACCAAGAATCCAATCGCTTAAGTTCACTTGGTCGTGGTATCGGGGGTGGGGGAATCTCAAAGCAGTGGTCATGAAAATATTTCTAGAAAAGAGTAGGAAGCCATGTCACATTGGTGAGTAAGAGACAGGAGTCGAGTTGCCAAGTCAGGACCGATTACATTGCAGATCCTTCTTTGGATTTTGTCGATAACCTCAAAATGAATAGCAGGAGCATCCGACCAGATATGGTAACAGTATTCAATCCACAGAGGAACGGTAGATTTATAAATGTGCAAGATGGTTTCTGACGGGGGAAAAAAACTTTCTGGCCCAACACAGACCCAACTTTTCCAGAAGTAGATTCAGCTATAGATCCAATATATTAGTTCCACTTCAAGTCGGTTGAACAAGTGAGGCCAACAAGGAGTAGTGTGTTGCTCTCAAAGAGACTTGCATCAGCTATACTGATGGCTAACAGAACAGTTTCTCTATGGTGGTTAAAGGAGAATAGTTTCATTTTTGAGGCATTCCAATTTACAAGCCATTTCCTGCCCCAGTTAACCACAGTTAATGTTTTGAACGTTGTTAATATTTTCTTCGTTCTTTATTCACTTGGATATATATATATATATATATATATATATATATATATATAACACTACATATCTTTGTTATATTTACTACATTTCGACCGTTGTACGCACCGGCTTTCTTCAGAGGATTCAAACCGAACTCTTTATTCCGATTACTGGAATATTATTCTTGTTCCATGAGCCATGCCACTTCCATATAACTTAGAAAATTGAGCTAAAGGAAGATAACTAAGCAATTCATTCCTCACTGCTGTAGCCAGGTATTGAACTCACAAAACTTTGGTTCAAGTTACTGGAACTAACCAACCCTTTTATCCTTGAGACCATCACTGTATAAATTTTGGGGACTTACACACCTAATGTCTCTGCAACCAATTTTTTTTTTACCAGTCCTCATATTGTAATTTTCTCTTGCACTCCGTCTTCAAATATTGTATTCATTTCTATGCTTGGCCTGTTTAAGAGGTTTTTGTTGCCTAGCATATGCGCCGATTACTTAATTCCTTTCGTAATTTCCAGTGGTGTTACCTGTTATGTCAGCTTTCCACAGGGAACGGTGATCTTTTTTTCCCTCCATATGTGGTCAGCTACGCCTGATTTTTCTATTTTTCCTCGTGCCTTGCGATGCTCCTGTAGCTCATTTTAAGGGGGCGGCCCGTTTCTATTTTGTATTTCATTCCTCAGTTTTCTACGTGTGTGAATTCAACTGTGATCGTGCAGCCACAGGCAAAAGTAATGTCCTCCATTTGTATAAGGACCCTAAAATATTTTACAAAGAGAGAAAAAAAATGGCGGAGATAAAAGAAATAAGTGAAAAAAAAAAAAAAAGGAGGAAAAAGAGAGAAAAAGGTTACAAACATTTTGCGTTCTTTGAAAAGGAAAGAAAGAAAAAAGAAAGGAAAGGGAGAGAAAGAAAGAAAGGAAAGATAAACGTTTTTAAAAAGGGGGAGGAATAAAAATAAAGTTAGAAAGAAAACGTGAAGGTGCTGAAAATTTAATGGCCCAACCCTTTGTCAAAAACCTAAGCAAATACCGCCATTTTTTTTTCTCAGTGCTTTTTGGCCGGGCCCATAAATGCGGGTGAGAGAAATAAGGGTTGGAGGAAGGTCAGAAATATAGAAAATAAAATTTCTTTTAAGTAAACTTGAAATTGATAAAAAAAATATTAAAGAACACGTAGAAAAAATGAAAGCCACGAAAGCCTTTAATTAATGTCCATATTTTGTTTATTTTCTTCTCTAGGTTTGATTTATTTGTAGGATATTAAAATAATAAATTACTCATATCCTCCTCAGTTTTGCTACATTTAACAGCTGCAGCAAAAAAGTAGATCTTAAACCGCTACTCTTTTCAGCGCCCTAACTCAGATTTTTCCACATGTTTGACTACGTGACCGGAACTCACGAGAAATTTGGCATTACAAAAAAGTTGTTTCGTGCCGAGAAACAAACGCGCCATTAAGATTAATCATCAATAAAGTTTGTTTTTTTTTTTTTTTTTTTTTGACACGCACACACAGTAATATATTTTACGCAATTTTCAAATTGCATGACGAGTTGCTGGCTAAAAGAGATTTTTCCCCCTGCAGAGATAAGCCTTTATAGCCTATAGTCGTTACTGGGCGCCTCTTTAACATCCGTGGTTTGACGACAGAGAAAGCTTGGCGAAATTTTCGTGTCATTTATCGCACAATTGTCAGCGGTTGAGTGTTAGAGACTTGCAGGAAGATTCTACTTTTCTATCATAAATAATAAAAAAAATGGATGAGGGAGTGGGTATCGTTTTTTCGGTGCCTCTTCTATTTAGGCATATGCGTTGTGGTGCAGTGGATATCGACTCGGAACGACAAATCGGGGTTCCGAGTTCAAATTTCAGTTGAATTCCTTGCATTCACTTACGCACAAACATCCTTGGGAAAGGTATTAATCTGTCTCCACTCCAGTTATGGGTTAAATAATAAGACAAATTGGGTTCTATAGCCTTGGCTGGGAACCAGTCTACCGCAGAAAGCAGTTTGCAACCTACTGCGGGATAATCTTCTGCCCAGTCATCTCTTTCGAAACATGATCGCCTAGAGGGTGTATCCCGTATGACACTTAACTGACTGACTGAACAGTTGGAAAGACAAAGTTTCTACTGGGCATAAAGTGGGGGATCGGTTTTCTATAGTCATGAAGTAATAAACTGATCCCTCACTTATCACTACTTATTAATGTAATAATATAATTCACCAGTCTACCACAGAAAGTAATGACAACCTACTACGAGATAATCTTCTGCCCAGTCAGTCATTTCTCTTTCGAGACATGATCGCCTAAAGCATGTATCACGTATGGCACTTAACTGACTTCTATTTGGAATAATATTTAAAATAAAAGTTACTCATAGCGTTACATATACTGATGTGACATAATCACTGGATAGATTCCTCGTCTCGGGTAGGGCCTTCTTTGGTAATGCTAGTTCCTTTATTCGGAACTCATTGACCGAGCAGCTACTTGAAAGCAGAAAGAAATATTGTAGCCATCCTTGAGTAGGCTTATGGTTTACTCACGTTAAAACATCGGCCCCTGAACATAAATTAAGGAACGTCAAGCCTGGTCATTATCTAAAAATACAAATATTTTCATGGCTTCTGCTTCGAAGAAATTAGATCACTGGTGCCCCTTGCACAAGAATTTACTCGGGCAGCCAGACTGGCAACTAGGTCCCACCTTTTTACAGTTAGATCAACCAAATGCAGGCAACAATTCTACTCCATCAGCTTCTTTTCACGCGCTTCCTGCCTGTGAAACTCCCTTCCATATACTTGCTTTTCTGACGGCTATAACCTCCAAGAATTTAAATGCAAAGTCAATTCCCATCACCCCATGTATCTTGTTCTTTTTCTTCCTTTCTACCTTCGTAACTGTCTTCACTCCTGTGTTCATATACTTTTCTTGCTCTTTCTCTTTCTCTCCCTGTAGCTGGTTCTCCTGTCTAAAACTTTAACTCTCTTATGTAGCTCCCTGCACATCAATAGCAGTACCGCCTTGCTTGGGGTGAAATGATTAAAAAAAAAACTAGATGGGTGACGACTTGAGAATGCCAAGTTCTGTATTTGGATGGCATAATGGATATGACTTGGAAATTGATGAACCGACTTCCAATTTTGGTTGGATTCGTTATATTTACTTGACCACAACTATATTTGAGAAATGTATGAATCCACCTCTCACCCCAGCTATGGGTTAATTAGTAAAACTTGTGTCATCGAGTCATTATTATCTAAAAAGAGTCTTATAACATAAAATATATTTTAGGACTTTAAATAACCTGCAAAGGGTTTATAAGTTGTAGAGTGAGTTTTGTTTAACGACATATCAACCTGTTTACGGATTGCTTGTCTCTTCTGCTCGTAATCATTCTAGTCGTCTTCTCTGCTAGTCTCTTCTGCTCGTAATCATTCTAGTCGTCTTCTCTGCCAGTCTCTTCTGCTCGTAATCATTCTAGTCGTCTTCTCTGCCAGTCTCTTCTGCTCGTAATCATTCTAGTCGTCTTCTCTGCCAGTCTCTTCTGCTCGTAATCATTCTAGTCGTCTTCTCTGCCAGTCTCTTCTGCTCGTAATCAATTCTAGTCGTTCTTCTGCCAGTCTCTTCTGCTCGTAATCATTCTAGTCGTCTTCTCTGCCAGTCTCTTCTGCTCGTAATCATTCTAGTCGTCTTCTCTGCCAGTCTCTTCTGCTCGTAATCATTCTAGTCGTCTTCTCTGCCAGTCTCTTCTGCTCGTAATCATTCTAGTCGTCTTCTCTGCCAGTCTCTTCTGCTCGTAATCATTCTAGTCGTCTTCTCTGCCAGTCTCTTCTGCTCGTAATCATTCTAGTCGTCTTCTCTGCCAGTCTCTTACTGTCTTTCTGTTGTCTTATTCTTTCATCTGCTACAATGATTTTCTCTTGAAACAAAATACATTGACATTCATTTATTACAAACGACAAATGGGTGACACTAGTAAGTACCTAGGTAGGTATTACTGAATTATAATATAAAGACTACGACTTACTATGTTGTTCACAGTGAGAATTGAAGGAGTTTGAGTCCGAGTTTTGTTTAACAGCATATCAACAGCTCTGTGGGTTATTTAATGCCAAAGAGGTGGGGTTTTAAGGTATTTTTTAATGTTCAATTATGTCACATTTTGATGAAATTTATTTTATTTTAGAAACTGAAAATGTCTTCTAATTTTGTATTCAAAATTGCATTGCTGGTAATATTTTTCATTCAAAAATGTATATTTTTCTATAAAAGTCTATTTTTATACTTTCATAGTGTTTTTGACCCCAGTTTGGGGGTTAACTATTTGCCCATAGCTGGGACCCTAACATGTGCTACTACTCCTGGTCAGGGTGAACCTGGGAACAACAGCAATGAAGAGGTGTTTCCATGCTCCTCACAACCTTCCAATCAGAGGCCAGTTTACCGTCATACCCAGGACCTTTATAAGTTGTAGAGAAGAAAGTGTATTATTTGTTCTCCTCGTCTCTAATGCTTTTTTGACAGCTGGAGTCCATGGCCTCAGAAAATCTCTGCCACGCCCATCAGCCAGAAACTAGGACTGAATGTGTGGGTCACACAGACTCTCTACTTTTGGTATTAACACCTGTTTGGGTTTTGTTTGGGGGTTTACTATTTATCCATAGCTGGGATCCTATGAAAGGAGAAAAATAACATTGTATAGCAAAAATACTAGCAATGCATTTCATATTAAAAATTCAGTCAGTATTCATTTTATCTGGAGTTGAAGGCATCCAATTATATACACAGTGTATCGAACTGAAACCATAAAATTATGTGCAAATTAATTACATTTTGTATTAATTAACCCCTACAGGGTAAAATGCCGCTAAACAAAATCAACCAATCCTGTTTCGAATTAAGATTCCGGTTCCTTCTCGAGTCTACTTTAACTCTGTGCTTCTGAATTATTTTCAATGCGTTCTTATCTTTTTTTAGAAGACACCACTTTGATTGATTCTTGCAACCAGACACGGATTAGCGCTCCTGGATATCTATCGAGCCCCGGTTACCCAAGAGCATATGAGGGCCACATCAATTGTTCTTATCGTTTAAAGGTATTTGACAAATTTTACTCTTCTGATATTATTTAAAAATTAACACACACACATATATATATATATATATATATATATATATATATATATATATATATATAATAAACTTATTTATAAATGGAACTGTGTGTCCGTTACCTATAAACTCTGAAACGGCTGACCGATTTTCTTGAAAATTTTCACAGTTGTACTATAAGCGTCTGCGAGTGTTCTAAGCTAGGTTTTGTGTCGAGGTACTCCCGATAAATATCGAAAATCGAAAAAATCGGGTTATAGAAGAAGGGGTCCGATTTTTAATCAAATTTGATACTCATAGACAAAGACATAAGAAACGATATTCAGAAGTCTCAAGGTTGCAGTTCTTACCATAGTGCAGAAAATGGGTTCTATAAGGCAAGATGTTTGTGTGTGTGTGTGTGTGTCTGTTTATCTGCCTGTATGTCTGTATTTTTTTCAGCCCTTTTATTTTAGTTTTTGCTTCGGGTTTGGCTCTAAGTGGGTATACTTGTAGTTCTTAGTCTCAGCCATGATACCATTTACTCAGAGGACTTATTTAGCCTTCAAAATTCAGTTTACGACGAAAAAAACTTATTTGATATCGATATCAGGAAATCAAAATTTGACTTACATCCATTCATTTTTCTTTCCGTCTACGGTGTCGCTTTAACTAGAAACAAGTATTGCTTTTTAGTCTTTCGTGCCAACGCCCAAAAAGTCTGAGCTCCAGGACCATGGATTAGTTTTAAAGCTTTCATTACACCCGAGCAACACCGGGCTGTATTGCTAGTGTGTATATATACATATATATATATAGTGTATCGAGGCAGCAGATAATATTATAAACATATACTGTTAAATATAAGAGACAATGAATGTCTATTATGTTTAATCATGAGCCGTTCCAAACATCATATTTTGGGTTTAATTTCAGGGGAAAATACAGACAAAAATTAACCCATACTTAATAAAATCCCGTTTAAATCTGGCCATAACACATTACATTGCATTTAAATATATGGTTCTATTATCATTTCAATCTCTCACGCTGTGTAACGTCATAGAACCGCATTACAAATTTACGAACTGCGTTTGCTTTTTTTGGTAATTATTATCGTTGCTTAGCAAAGCCTTATGTCAACACAAGATAAAAAAATCGTCGCTGATGGTGGATGTTATGTTAACGTCTTTGTAACCTCTCTGAAGATGGCTCATGTGAGCCGAAAGCTTAGAACCAACTTTTAAAAAATCATCCAAATGTTGGACAATTTTTTTATTTTCATCTGAAATTAAAGCCAAAATACGAGATTTAGAACGGCTAAATTTAAATTTATTTCTTATATTTAGCAAGATATATGGCAAGATGTTTGTGCGTCTGCCTGTCTGTATGTTCTTTATATAAATCCACAATTTTTATCCGATTCTCACTAAACTTCACAAATATTTTTTAGGCTTCCGTTCAGATCATGGGCTACTTACATTTTTCGATTCCCCATCCCCGGTGACAGAAAACACTTTTGAGTGAAATAACAATTAGGTTACTGGAATTGAGAGGCCTTGAAAAAAAAAGAATACAGTAGAAAAGGAAATATTATTAATAATGCAGACTTGAATATCAAATCCATGTAGCCAACTATAAATGATGTGGACAGATTTAAAATTTACCTGATGTGACATCCATATTTTAAAGAACTCTTAAAATATAACGGACCAAACGTTGCGAGTAGCATAAAAATAAGGGCGATAGCAGTTAGCAGCAGAGACAAAAACGTATTTTTACATTCAGTCTAAGGTCCTCATCCTTACAGTATTTACATTATTCGTACGACGTTTCCGCTGTCGTACGCTCCGGCCTTCTTCAGGTGCTAGAAATTTCGAACCGAACCCTTTATTACAATCACTGGGGTATATCATTCTCATTCCTTGCGTAATAGTAATGCATTGATTGGAAGTCATGAGTTTTCTCCCTCTAACCCTACAAGTTACTTGTTCACCACTGCTGTAGCCTGCTATTGAACTCACAACTCTTTGGGTCTTAAGGACATATGGCCCAGTGGATATAGACGAGGCATTCCTACTACAATCGAGGCATTTATTATTTAAGTTTCCACATGTCCTCCCTCGTTAGCAATACAAAGGGTTTTACGAATTTGCAGTTCACGGAAAACATTTGCCAACTGATTTATAGTAATGCCTGAAATCACATTAGTTATTTTAGCTTTCAAATCTTCTAATAAACTAGGTTTGGTTGCATACGCAATTGTTTTCACATGTCCCCCTTAAAAAATTTAATGGAGTCAAATCTGGTCAATCCATCTGATTATTTATCTAAAAATTGTTGCAAATGTTGTGGTAAAGAATTATTTAATAACTGTACTTAAAACTAGGTACATTAAACTGTATAACATTTTTACAGATTATTTCTATCACAAATTTTTTAAAGTGCACGCGGACTTTATGGACACCTGTATTTTGGAAGAAACTGTAGGGTGTTATATGGATTAATGTCATGAAAGAATTCTTTCATGTTGATTGGTTGATTTTGATTAGCGACATATAAACCTCTATGGGTTATTTAATGCCAAAATCTAAATATTTTTCTAACAAAGGCAGGGCGGTAATGAGAGAAAGTGTAGACATTTTAACACTTACATGCGCAGTGAAAGCCAAAGGAGGAAATAACACGTGACTATCTTGGACTGCAAAACAAACATCACAGAGGCAAAGCAAGTATTAAATGAGCAAAACATACTTAAGAACAATACAATGCAGGATAATGTGGAGGACCATGGTCATCCACATCCTGAAAGGATAAGGCATATAAAAAAAAGTATTCATTCTTTTTTTTATTTCGATGCTGCAAATCGTAAAAGCAAATAAGTTTTTTTAGTTTTCGTAACTGCATACCTTCATTAAAATTAGATACCTCCACTAATTCGCGATATGTTTTAAAATTAATTTAATTGAAAGCTAAAGGATTAAATTTACTATTTCCAGTAAGCAAAATACTGTGGTATATTTCAAATAAAAATTATATTGAGTGGAATCGATTTTTCATTTTTCTTTTCCAGTAAAATCTCTGAAGTCGGCCATTTTTTAGATATTTCTAAAATTTGTTCTCAGTTTTAAAAAATCTTGCAAAAATAAAATACTTTTCTGAAACTTTGAGGAATATTAGCTGATTTAAAGTATCGTTAATCTGATTTAGAACAAATATTCTTTAATTTAAGTTTAAAATAACACAAAAGCATTTTTAAAAAAACAGTAGCAGTATTTTTAACCATGAGTAGCTATGTTCACGTGATTGACGAGGCGACAAGTTTGATAATTGCTCTATGGGGACTAAAACATGATTTAAGAAAATGACAATGGTGCCTGTTTTTATACAATTTTTTTAAATACTCAGTTTTGGATATTTTTAAATTTAAAAATGGAAATATACAACTGAAAACGCATTTGAAATTATTTTCT
This sequence comes from Ascarosepion bandense, assembly GCA_037127315.1. Lineage (NCBI taxonomy): Eukaryota > Metazoa > Mollusca > Cephalopoda > Sepiida > Sepiidae > Ascarosepion > Ascarosepion bandense. The sequence continues at coordinate 3,513,146 of JBBBDQ010000418.1, forward strand.
ATTTGTAGACAAATAAAATATTTGTTCGTTTATAGGAAGAATGGAACTTCGTATATGCGATTCCAAGTGCAGATAGCCAAATAGAATATTTGGTAGAAGCAATCTGATTCAGTTCAATGAATCAATTTGATGATCGGGAATTAACGTTCTTTCAAGTTCGGATTGTATTGTCGATTAAATACCAAGATGGCTTCCCCGACTTTAACCTTGTGGAGTTAGTGTGCTTCGATTACAAAACTAAACAAAAGAACATTTACTTTACTGCAGGTTCCGTTTTCGTCTTCTCTTTTTGATTTTTAAGCACACACTGTGCGTTTTTTTTTTTTTCTCAAAACACCTGTCATCATTTCTCAACGTTTCTATGGGAACGTGACCTCAGGTTAACCAGTGCAGGTTGCAAAAAAAAAAAAAAAAAAAGCCTGGCGTTTTTTTTTTTTTTTTATTTCCGACTACTTCCGGACTTACAATATCTCGAGAATTACTACATAAACATACACTTGGCAGTATTAAAAAAAAACAAAAAAAACAGTCAGTTAAGTGGCTGGCATACGTGATACACGCTTGGGCGATCATGTCTCGAAAGAGACATGACTGACTGGGGAGAAGATTATCCCGCAGTAGGTTACCATTGCTTTCTGCTGTAGACTGGTTGCCGACCAAGGCTATAGAACGCAATCTGTCCTGTTATTTAACCCATAACTGGAAGGAAGAGACGGATTAATACCTTTCCCAAGGGTATTTGCGCGTAAGTGAATGCAATGAATTCGGCTGAAATTCGAACTCGGCTTCCCGATTTCTCGTTCCGAGCCGATATCCACTGCACCACAACGCACATCTGCAGCAAGAACCACGATAAAAGGGCTGAAATCCTGATCTTGATCAGACCTGATCGGATATCGAGGTATCTGATCAAGTCTGATCGGATATCGGAGTATCTATTTCCAATAGTGGGGAGGGGGAATCGGAAAAAATAAGGAGCCCATGACCTAACCAGAAGCCTAAAGAATATTTGTGTGAAGTTTGGTAAGAATCGGATAAAAATTGTGGATTTGTATAAAGGACATACAGACAGACACACACACCTTGCCTTTTATATATACTAGCATCATAACCCGGCGTTACCCGGGCAACTCAGAACATTATTTAATTAGATGATTAATGCAGCGTGTTGCGATTTCCGAGCGCTTGTAGTCGCCGCCTCAATTTAAAACTGTTATATAAAAAAAATCTCAATCTAATCTAAACTTATTTATAAATGGAACTCTGTGTGTGTGTGTGTGTGTGTTTGTGTTTGTCCGTTACCTATAGACTCCGAAACGGCTGAACTGATTTTCTTGAAAAGCGTCTGCGAATTTTCTTAGCTAGATTTTGTGTCGAGGTACCCCCCGATAAATATCGAAAAAATCGGGTTATAGAAGGATTGGTCCGATTTTAATCAAATTTGATACACTCATAGACAAAGACATAAGAAACGATATTCAGAAGTTTCAAGGTTGCAGTTCTTACAATACAGCAGAAAATCGATAATATATATATATATATATATATATATATATATATGTGTGTGTGTGTTTATCTGTCTGTATGTTGTTTATACAAATCCACAATTTTTATCCGATTCTCACCAAACTTCACACAAATATTCTTTAAGCTGAGTCTGAACTCCAGGACCATGGATTAGTTTTAAAGCTTTCATTACACCCGAGAAACGCCGGGCTATACTGCTATTAATTATATAAAAAATTGTCGTTTAAAAATGGTAAATCTAATTGTTAAACTTAGAAAAATTTTTTAAAAAATTTCGCAACAGTAGTCAATTAATAATGCCGATCTCAATTTAATCAAATATTAATACTAATGCCCCCCAAATTATTATGAAGTCTGCTCACATATTCTCCAAATTAGAAGTTGCTTTACTCTAATCAGGGAGGCATTGTTGTATGTACAATGTGGATCAATCAAAGGGGTTTTGCTTGTTTTTGACCTTTTAAAACCATTCAGTTTGAAATAAACTGAATCACTTGACACAAGAAGTGTCGAAACAAAATGGCTACTTTTGTCGTGATATTATAACATATTCATATTATAATTTTTGAATAAATATTCTTAGCTCTACTTTGTATTGAGCACTTTTTAAGAATAGGGTTTCTTTGGATAAGGAATATTATTCAATCCATATGTACCCTATACTCGGAGATATAGTTTTATCGAGTGCAATATTCATGGGTCAAAGTGCTCAATATCAGAGACAGAGCATATGTAAATATAAAAGTTGGCATTTAAGTCAACACCCAGGCCATGTTATATATCATTTCACCCCAAGAAAGACAGGACCGCCACTAGTACGCGGGGGGTGACAGTAAAAAAGAAATACAAAGGGTATTGAAAGGATAAAAGATTCAGGGTATTTAAGAAGATAAAAGAGGGCAATTGACGTTGCATTTTTGGAGATTATAGCTATCCAAAAAACAAGTAAACGGAAGTTAGTTCCATAGGCGGGAAGTGCGAAAAAAAGAGACTGTTCGAGTAGAAGAGGCGGTTATATTTAATTATTTCATACGGTAAAAGGGGCGAGATGTAAATGCTAAGCCAGTAGCACGCTTAAATTTACGTGGTCGGGACACGAGGGGAAAAAAGCTCACCAGAGCAGGAAAGTTTTGTGATTTGCTTGAAGCATTGTGTATATTAGGATTATGATGAGGTCATGAAGGCGTTTAGCAAAATAAAGGAAGGTAAAGAACTTGTGTATTACCTATTTATTATACATTAATATTTCAAAATTAAAATCTCGTTTTCAGAATGTTAGAAGAGTCCAGTGTCTTTCAACAAATGGTCATTCCTGGCTGCTGCTACTCTCGTTGATTGTAGTGTGTATAAAGTGTTCTAGTGTGTGTGTGTGTGTGTAAAAGTGTTCTAGTGTGTGTGTATAAAAGTGTTCTAGTGTGTGTGTGTGTGTATAAAAGTGTTCTAGTGTGTGTGTGTGTGTGTATATAAAAGTGTTCTAGTGTGTGTGTGTGTGTGTATATAAAAGTGTTCTAGTGTGTGTGTGTGTATATAAAAGTGTTCTAGTGTGTGTGTGTGTGTGTATAAAAGTGTTCTAGTGTGTGTGTGTGTGTATAAAAGTGTTCTAGTGTGTGTGTGTGTATAAAAGTGTGCTAGAGTGAGTGTGTGTATAAAAGTGTGCTAGAGTGTGTGTGTGTGTGTGTAAAAGTCTGCTAGAGTGTGTGTGTGATTGATAGTTGGGAACATTATAGTCTAATGGTATCAGTCTGCTTTAATATGTGGTTTATCTAAGAATGTGTTGACCTGACAGTTTGACTTTTGCCAAAGGTTGAAGAGGGCTTTTTATGATTAGTGTGTTATGTGTGTGTGTTTATGTGTGCATACTTCTTGAATTTTATTTGACTTCATTTTTTTCTCTCTTTTGCGATCTCCAAAGTATTTTTGTAATTCTTTTTTTTTTTTTTTTTTTTAATAATCTTTTCTAATAAGCATCTTGGCGTAAAGAAGAAACCCACAAACTTACTGAAATTGAAGCTTTATTGTCAAAACGTTGATGTTATTAAGATGAAAGATTATGCAGAACTCCTGCAGGCAGTCCAGCAATTGTTTGTGACTTGGTAATTTGAGGCATGCCGGGAAGTGGGCTCTCCCAATGGTGTTGGGCACCGTGTTGCTTTTGAGACATCGTTTTAGGAAGTTGATTTGGCATTCTATCTTTGTTCTGATGAACAGTTGCCATGAAAAATAAAATTTTAATCCTTATCACCCCATGCAAGACAGTAAAGCCGCTAAGACACAATGGGTTACAAAGTGTGAAAGAATTAGTGATAGAAACACGAGCGGATATAGGAAAGAGTAATCCAGAGAACAGGAAATAGCGATTGGCATTGCATTTAATCTTTGGCGGATTAAAGTTGACTGGAAGGCACAGAGCCGGAAGGGAGTTTTCGCAAGTGCAAGAAGAGAAACATAACATAAAACTTCCGGCTACATCAAAGCCGCTCAACTCAATCTTGACGCCAGTCTAGTACTGAGACTAAATTTAAAAAGTTTAGGTGCCATAGCGAACAGTTCATCCAAATAATTGTTTCAGTATAAATAAATGGCTTTTGTTTTCCCTTAAGTTTTATTGGGTTATTTTTATTTTTTTTAGGCACCAAGTGACAACAAGATCAAACTGGAATTTTTCGTGCTTGACCTACAGACAAATACCCGCTGCCGATATAATTACCTGCAAATATTTGACGGGCCAGACATGTGTAAGTACAGCTCTCGCTTACTTCCGCCTGTTACGATTTTTTTTCTTCTTTCAGGACGTAGGCGATCATGGCTTTCCTCTGTCTCTTTTTCCCTCTATCTGGCCTGTTAGTATCAGGTTCTCCAAGCCCTCCTTCCTCATTGCATGTCCCAGGAATTTTAGTTGTCTCTTCCTGGAGCTCAGTATTAATTTCCTTTTCGTCTCCATCCTTTTCAAAACCTCGTCATTGCTTACATGCTCGGTCCATGATATCCGCAGCATCCTTCTGTAGAACCACATTTCAGCTGCTTCAAGTTTTTCCTTCATCTTCGAAGATATTGTCCAACATTCACTGCCATATTGAAGAACCAACATCCCATAGCAATCCAGTACTCTTTGTTTCTAGCGAAATTGTTTTGTTTCTTAATACTTTAGTCAACTTCTGAAAAGCTTCTTTCGCCATGCCAATTCGACTTCGGATCTCTGTGTCACACTTTCCGTCTTCTGTTAGAACATTTCCTATTTCTGTAATCCTTGATTTTAGAGTCGCTCACCTGTAATTGGCATTTTGGGCTGCCCCTTTTTGCTGATGACCATGCATTCGGTTTTCTTGCAGTTTATTTGTAGTCCTTTCTTATGACTCTTTTCAGTTACCTTCTGCACAAAACACCGCCAATCAGAATTCTCCTAATAAGTAAATATCGCTATTTCACTAATTTTCTTCCCGGAAACCATGAGGCTAAGAGGCAAAAAAGTTTTTCTACAGCCTCATTCTCATCACTGGTTTTACGCTGTTGTATGACATGCATAATTCTCATTGTCTAATACAGTGCTTCTCAAACTATCTGATGTGGCGGACCGGTAGTTTTTTTGTTTTTGTTTTTTTTCAGTGTGCCAGGGAGCGGCAAGCAAAGCAAGCCAATCCAGCTGAGTAAGAAGTAGGGGGCTGTGAACCCTGGAAAAAAATTTTTTTTGGAGATATGTACTATTTTAAGACAATCTGTAACAAACATGAGGACATGATATCTTGTTCATTCTCAGGGCAGTCATCATTGACGTAACAAGTCTTCTCAGTGTGCAATTGACCGGTACCATATTTGTGCTATATTAGTTATGGCCACTAGTTTCGAGGGCATATATTTTTAAAAATCCAGAAAAAATATTTATAGCTAATATTAATACTTCGTAAGCGATTTGAATTTAATAAAAGGCATTAATCTTCTAAACAAATAAAAAACAGTAAAAGAAAATATTAATTTTAATTAATTCAAGACTTATTTAAAATATCCATATGACTAAACATATTTTTCCAATATTCGCCATTTTTTTTATTTTGACGATGATTTTCGATAAGACAAAAATTAAATGAATTAAAATATACGAAAAATAAGTATCAATCCAAAATGAGATGAATGTTTGTAAAGTGTTACTTCAATCAGTAAGTTGGATAGCAATAACTTAGCATGAGTGAGTAAATGAACAATGTAGCCTTAATAATATAAAACTAAAACGAAAAAAAAAAAACGAAAACGAGTCAAATATCCTGTGACAGTCTCTCGTAGCATAGTTTTACTATTGTTTCTTTCTTTTCTGGAAATTCTCCGCGTACCGGCAGACGATGGCTCGCGTACCACACTTTGAGTAGCACTGGTCTAATAATTATAGCTAAATGCAAGATTATGTTTGTGTATAAATATTCATAAACTTTCCGTAACATTGTTTACATTTGTTGACATTACGTTACACTTTTAGAGCAGAATTGAATATTTACGAGAAATCGAACGTTTGTGTTCCTAATGCCTTCGTCTTTTTAATATTTATTCTTTCCTTTCTCACGTAACTGTGTGGACAAATTTAAGACATTCATTGTTGTATGAAGTTGGTTTGAAAAGCGGCTGAGACCGCGAAATACCGTATTACCAATGGATTTGTAAAAATGTCTAATTTTTGTTTCCTGATTATAATACTCTGTGAAATTTAGCAAAAAAAGAAAATTAACATTGAGTTCTCTTTGGAGTCTGTCTATTAGAATTCACCTTACCAAATTTCAAGGATTCTACTTATAAGTGGACAGAGAGGTCAACCCCTAATAGCGACAGTCTGCTTTATGCTCCAAGGCAATTTCGCTGAGCGACGACAGTCTGTTTCAGGCTTGAAAAGAATCTTCATGATTGAAACAGACTGTTGCTACTCGGTGTTGGCCGAGTTGTTTACTCATATTTACACACGCTCTGTTCCTGATCCATAAATATGGAAGACCTTTACAATTATATTTTTATTCTATATACTTAATTTCTCTTAACTGGCTTTCATATATGCGGTGACTTTAATATTCACCACAAAAAGTAGTTAGTCCACTCCAACAAAGTTGAAGGTAGATACTTTTCCATTGTCTATGAACTAACTTAGATCATTGACGAACCCACCCGCGTTCCTGCTGCGACAGGGCATCAGGTGAACCTTCCTGGCCTCTGCCTCAAATGCTTTCATGTAAAACGCTTCGCGAAAGTCCTACCCACCTAGGACACGTCAGGCCTTTCTTTAGTTGTCCAACTAATGTCAAACGGAAGGCATCTCCTGACTTGTTGTTTCATAGAACGATTTTTTCCAACACGAATGAAGACTGAAACAGCATTATGTCTTAGAGGGTGGAAACTCCTCTCTTGGCTTTCTTCAAACATCTTGCCTCCAAAATTGCTGTCCTCGTCTGAGAATCGATCCTTAGAGTTTTATAACCTTCAAAAAATTCTAGAAAGTTCACTCTTGAATGTGTTGCAGCCATAGCTCACTGTAACCACTACTTCAATATGTTACAAAAATCAGTGTAGTTACACACTTACTGCATTCAAGATTGCTCGCAATCACTGCAAGAAAGATCTAGAAAAGTGTAACTCTGCAGAAGCTGTCCAAACTATGTGGCGGAGACTGACCTTGCCGAACCAAGAGAAGGCGATTCGCCTGCACATGCGTTTGTTGACGTCATGGAATCGTGAGGCGAGATCTCATGCAAGGCAGTTTTTGGAATGACACGCCGCATGCGTCATTGTCGAAAGCGAGGCTCTCGCATGCGAGAAATACTCTTGCTAGAGACCAAAAACGGATAAAAAGAACCAACTTCTGTTTCGGAGTCAGTTTGATTCGTGAAGGCTACATCGGTGTTCAGGAGACAGTGTTTTGTTTACGGTGCGCGTGGAATGGAGTCCCTAGTGAAGCAATGTTCCCTGTTCTACGTGGAGCAGCTGGGAAAACGAATTCAAGCGGTTATTAATTCCTCTACTAACTACACTGCGAGAAACAAATACTACAGACCAAGGCTCAAAATAAACAAATTAAATCTTGCGAGTTCTAAAAGATTACACACACATACACAAAAAAAGATTTGAATAGAGGCAAATCATCTGTGCCAACTATTATAAATGACCATGCGGACATCTCTTCCAAGTCAGATTAGCCTCAATCTTTACCTTTAATTCAACATTAGAGGACACGGGACATCCACTTCCTCCGTCTCAATGAGCACAGTCTCCGTAGTACTTGTTTTTGCAACCCAGGAAGTCACAAGACTTATCAAAAGACTTGGCCCTATGAAATCCACTGGCCTAGACAAAACCCTTACGAATATCAACCCTGAACTATTCCCGATCTTAGCGAAATCATGTAATCGCTGTTTGAAAGAGAAATTCTTCCCTGGTCTGTGGAACGTGCCAAGCTTATGCTCATTTTTCAAGAACGCGATTGAGCACTCATCCTCCTCTCAGTATAGACCAATGATTTTTCTTAGCCTTTTTAGGCTATAATCAACAAGAAGGTTGTTTATCATCTAAGTCGAGACAAGCAGTACCAGTTTCGATCTGCCCGATCGACTGATGATGTCTTAACTACCAATACTCACAGAATCGGTAAGGCACTAGACAAGAAATACATTTTAAAGACTGTATCATTAGGTATTTCAAAGGTCTTTAATAAGTGTGTGCGTATAGGATAGCTACATAAGCTGTCTAGGTACGGAATCACTGAAAGAGTGTTGTTTATAATAAGGTCCTTCCTAATAGATAAGCCCCTTAAGGTAGTCGTTAACTGCTGGTCTTTCAGAGCCCTATTAATCTCCAGGAGTCGCTTCCTGGACCTACTTTTTATTTGTGCCAATCATTTGTGAATATCTATGCTTTTTTCTCTTTTTAAATCATATCACCCCAAGCAAGGCAAAAACGCCACTGATGCGCAGGGGGCTACGTAAGAGTGAAAAGATTAGAAAAGAGAAAAACCGGAAACCACATCCTAAACAGGAAACAAGTGATGAGCCTCTTCACTTGTTCAATAGACGTGGGTGAAGTGTGAACCGGGCGATAACGGTATGTGGATGCACCTTCAAAACTCTAGGCAATCAAAGATTGACAGTTGGTCTCTCCTTTTGACCTAGCTCTATCAGTTTATGGGGAAACTTGCTGGTTACAATCAATGCCTCGAAAACCAAACTAGTTACATTCTATCATCGCCAATCAGACCCTGAACAGATGTTAGCCCCCCAAAAGTCCTATATTTTTAGCGCCCATTGGACCTCAAGGCGAAATTCTACTTACGTTTCATCGTTAAAGGATGCCGAAAAACATGGTAGATTCCCTGTACCGCTCCAGTAAAGACCTAACATCCACTATCCTCTACAATAGCCAGGTCAGGCCGGAAATAGACTTCCGCTGCCATATATCGACAGAAGAGGCCCATTCTTCACTTTTCAGGCTCGGTCAAGGCAAAAAAGCGACTTCTTGTGGGTGATAAATTATTTCCTGCCTTACAACCTCTTTCCGCACAAATGAAACGCCACAAGTCTCTCACTGCTTTATTGCTATTTCCATGGAAAGTGCTTAAACAAACTATATTCCTTAGTTTCACCAGTTCTAACCTTCATGGCTAAGATGCACCATGCCAGGCATATTGCATCGAATCACCTTCATTCCTTCTGTGATCTATTTGTGAGATGTAAGTTCCATTTGTGCAGCTTCTTCCTGCAAAATGCTGGTGTGCAGAACAGACTCCCAAGAGGGTGTTTTTCCGATCATTACAATCTTGGCCGACACATCTGCATAAACTGCACCTCTTACTCTGTAACACTACCTAAAGTGGCTTCTGAGCCTTGTATAGAGTGAACATTACTGTAAAAAAGCAATGTACTAAAAATAGCATTGATGTGGCACAAGACAATGTATAGAGCCAGGAATTCAACTAGAATTTGAACTCTTCCCACCTGATATCTACTGTAACACAATGCACATCCTTCCATAGAACATCAAAAATAATCATTCACTTTGCAATTTTTCTTATAAGAAAAGTAGAAATTAATTAAAAGTTTGAAAAACATAACAAAAATGTTACCATAAAAATTTCTTTAAAAAAGTTTTAATAGAGTCCGAAATCATCTCCTCATTCTTGAGGATGACAAATTATTTCCTGCCTTACAACCTCTTTCCGCATAGATGAAACGCCACAACTCTCTCACTGCGTTATTGCTATTTCCATGGAAAGTGCTTAAACAAACTACATTCCTTAGTTTCACCAATTCTAACCTTCATGGCTAAGATGCACCATACCAGGCATATTGCATCGAATCACCTTCATTCCTTCTGTGATCTATTTGTGAGATGTAAGATCCATTTGTGCAGCTTCCGCCTGCAAAATGCTGCTCTGCGGAACAAACTCCCAAGAGGGTGTTTTCTTTATCACTAATTTTTTGGCCTGTTCAAGTCTAAGATAAACTGTTATTTTCCTCACATATTCGCATAAACTGTGCCTCTGACTTTTTAACCCACTACCTCGAGTGGCTCCCGGGCCTTATACAAGGCGAACATCACTCTAAAAATAACAATAATAATACTAATAAAAAAAGTATGTTTGTCTTGAATCACGTTTCTTAGTTTCTAATTGGCCAAATATTTCTTTAACATGATATCGCTTCAGGTGCTTCCGATTTAAATCCGGCTCACAGCTTTCTCTAAAGTCTGACCCCCCCCCCCCCCCCATATTGACCTCGGCTCTCCAAGTTTACTTACACACCCAATATTGAGATCTCATCATTAGTTCGAATTTGTTTACACAACTGCTCGTCTGAAACTGTGCCGCTCAAAGTTTCTGATTTTCCTCTACGGGTGTGCATCACCCGAGAAGTACAGTAGGAACCTTTTCTCGAGGTTAAACATGTTTGTAGTTCGTCTTTTATGCTTTTCCGTTGTAGATCGCTTTATTCGAGCATATTAAATTCCAGGAAGATGCAACCAGAAAGGCTCAAAAACCCATCCTTTTTAACAGACTTGAATCGGGTTATCTTCATTGAAACTTAGTTGTAAATTGAACAAAAAAGAAAAGACTAGAAAAAGACCATTTCAAATTAAACCTGACACATCATGGCATTTTCAAAGATGTCTTCAAGAATGCAAATGAATTGCAAGATAAGTACAAGTAACAAATGAAATTCCACAGTCTGCGAAAGTTTAACTTCAAATTACAAGAAATTCGTGGTTAGTGCTTTTAAGGTGCACATTAAAAGATACCCACAAATCGAAAACACAATCTGTTCTTAGAAAAACTTCTTTAAAGTGGTTTGCCGCATGGTACTTTTCTGTTCTTCATATAATTGATGGCACTGAGTAATTTTTGACTATGTCCACCATAGTTTATGAATATAGAATACAGCGCAGTACGTAATCTGTTCAATGAAACAACGTCAAAGATTAATACTCACGAGTCAGACACTACTGAATCGGACTATATCGCCAATACTAGGGAAAATATGGTCACCTTTTATACACGTCGAATTAAATATTTTGAGCCTTCTGATTGGGTAACCTTTTTATTGATGAACTATAAAATGAGTCAGCTCATGGCTGGCTCACTAGTATACAGGGGTACCCAAAAGCTCCAACAGTAATTGCCCCTTCAAATTTCCCAAACATCATAATCAGTAGTATTTTAACCAGACAAATGCATTTATAATCTTTCCATATTAAATACATACATTTTTTCTTCATGTGCCGTGTCTCTTCAGGACGTAGACGATCGTGGACTTCCATTTGGCCCTGTCTCTTGTCGCTCTCAAAATTCTTCCTCTTGGTAGCTTCTCCAAACCTTATTCCGCCATCCATTTGCTCTGGCCCATCAAGCAGGTATCGCGCTGCTTTCCCGTCTCTCTTTCCCTCTGTCCGTCTTGTAAGTATTAAATTTTCCAGTCCCTCCTTCCTCATTACATGTCCCAGAAACCTCATCTGTCTCTTCGTTTCCATCCTTTCCAACACCTCGTCGTTAATCACGTGCTCAGTCCATGGTATCTTCAGCATCCTTCTGTAAAACCACATTTCTGCTGCCTCAAGCCTCTCCATCATTGAGGACATCGACTAACATTCACTGCCATACAGAAGAACAGATATCAGATAGCAATCCATCACTCTTTTCTTTGTTTCCAATGAGATTTTTCTGTCTCTCAGCACTCTGGTTAGCTTTCGAAATGCCAATGCGTCTTTGGATCTCAATGTCGCACTTTCCATCTTCTGTCAGAACGCTTCCCAGGTACTTAAATTCCTTGTTTTATTTTAGTTTCTCCGTTCTGTAGTAGGTCCTGCATTCTCCTTTCCGTGTCTGCTATCAGCACTTTGCCATCTACGTATCTTACATTGTTGAGATTGTGGCCGCCAATGACAAATCCTGGCAACGACTTTATATCTATCAGAATTGTTTTGCTGAATCAGTTGAATAGATCAGGTGAGAAAACACATCCTTGTCTGACGCACCCTTTCTATTTTTGTATACCTGTTGAATTCACTGCCTCTTGACGCAAGCGCTTTACTGCCAATATATATTCAAGAATATCTATGAGCAGCAAATTCAACTTTACTTAAGGTTTACTGCCGATAAATATATATATATATTGACTAAAACTATCACCCGGTTCACACTCCACCCACATCTATTGAACAGGTGAAGAGGCTCATCCCTTGTTTCATGTTTAGGATGCGGTTTCCGGTTTTCTCTTTTCCAATCTCTTCACTCTTATCTAGCCCTCTGCACATCAGTGGCGTTACCGCCTTGCTCGGGGTGATATGATTAATATATATATATATATATATATATATATATTAGCAGCAAATTCAACTGAGTTCAAGTTGGTTCTTAATTTGTCCTCCTGGACTTCTCCATGTCCACAGTCTTCTTGGGTACTCTTGGAACAAGGTGTTGTTTATTATCTGGTCATTCGCTGTGCAACTTTGAACCCATTTCTCACCAAGGTCATTGCGGTGTCCTAGTCCGAGATTGCAGAACGTTTCACTTTCTCTCCTTTGGCATTAAGATCTCCCATGATATTCTGATATCTTGTGATTTGCACTGTCTTGGCATAATCCAGCATGGAGTTGAAGGACTACTTCTTTTCTACTTTGTGATGTTGGTGCGTATGCCACTGTTACCGATATATTGAGAGGCTTCTCTTTCAGACATCTTTTATAGTTCGATATTTGTTACTAGATGTAAATTTCTGTATCGAATTAAATCGTCTACTTTTTTTTAACAAAGAAATCAATTCTTTTAAGACCTTTAAAATATTAAAATCATTAAGAGACAAATCTGTGTCACGTTCACTAACATTCGCGGTATCCGCACTAACGTAGAATCATTCCTCCAAACTAACTCACCTGATATCTTCGCCCTGTGTGAAACTAACCTTGACCCGTCTATCCCCTCCTCTGAGTTCTATGTTCCTGGTTACCTTCCCCTCTTCAGGAAGGAATCCAACGTCCATATGCATGGGCTTGGTGTATATGTCAGCGAACACCTCCCCCTAGCTAGAGTAACATCTCTTGAATCCCTGGACCAGTCTTACATGTGTTTCCGTCTCTCACTTCTAAGCTCCGTTAGCTATCTCTTCCTCCACCTTCTCTGACTGTTCAGTACTTGACAGCATCTCTGACAATATCGACAAGGCCATTTCTTCTCACCCATCTGCCCATATTTTCGTGTTTGGTGACTTTAACGCCCACCACACTAAGTGGCTCGAAAACTCTGTAACCGACACTGCTGGTGTCCACACCTTTAATTTTTCAATCTCCCAATCCTTTACGCAAGTAGTAGACTTCCCCACGCGTTTCTCCAATAGCCCTAACGAAAGTGACTCGCTACTAGACCTCTGCTTCACTTCCACACCAAATTCTTGCACCACCAGACAGCTCTGCCCTCTCGGAAATTCTGACCACGCCGTAGTTTCTGTCAACATCTCGCTCCACTCTACCCCTACCCAAGAAACCCAGACCAGCAGAATATCCTACTGCTATCAAAGAGCAGACTGGGATTCATTCCGTGACTTCCTCTGCGACGTCCCTTAGAACAATGTTTTTAGTCTTCCCGTCAAAGACTGTGCATCAGAGGTTTCCTCCTGGGTTAAGGCTGGCATCGATGATTTCATCCCTGCCAGGAAATTTCAGCTTACATCTCATTCGTCTCCCTGGTTCTCGCCCGCTTGCTCGGCCGCCATTGCCCACCGGAATCACTTCTTCCGGCTTTATCGTATCCACGCGTCGGACCAAAACAGGCGCCTTTTCGCCTCAGCTCGTAATAAGTGTAAAAGGATACTTAACGAAGCTAAGATGCTGTTTGCTGCCAGAATGAAGCAGCGCATAGCCTCCTCTAAGTTCGGAGCCAAAGACTTCTGGCGCCTCTGTAAAAGCGTGCTCAACAAGAGTAAGTCCTCAATACCCCCACTGGCAACCAGTCTACCACAGAAAGCAATGGCAACCTACTGCGGGATAATCTTCTGCCCAGTCAGTCTCGAAAGAGACATGATCGCCCAAGCGTGTTTCACGGATGGTACTTAATTTAATTTGTAAGTCATTCCGTTAAGTATTTTGTTACGTAACTAAAAAAAATCAATTTTCAATTACTATGGTTAAACTGAAGAAAGTTTTACCGCACTAATTGGGTATTATGTATGCACTGATTGAATTGTGGTATATAAAATTTTATTGTACTAATCGAAAACGCATAAATCGAGGGATGTCTGTAATGGAGATTACATTTTTGCATTCATATCATTCACCGCCGAAGATGGTATCTTAAAAAAAGGTATAGGATAGATTTAATATCCGCTACGCATATTTTTATTATAAGTCATAATAAAAACATTTCATATCGCTGCAAAAAACAATTTCCATGTTTCAATAATATGAATTGTACTTCTTCAGGCTATAGTTAGTAACTGACCAGCAATGTAAAATGTTTTTTTTTTTTACTATATTCACTTAAAATAAAAAATATTAGAAATATATTGCTCTATTTTCAACTGAGCACTTTTAAAACGTAAATGTTACAAAATGTGGATCTTTACTCCATTTGTTCTTACTATTATATATATATACACACACAAAGATGTGTATCAACAGATTGCATTTCTTTAAATAAAATAGACGTCATTATAATTCACCCAACCCGAGGAACCTTTCGGCCAACACTTCTTCAGGGGCTTATGTTGGCTTTAATACAAATGGTTAATAAAGGACAAATGAAAAAGAATTACTTACAAAACTGGGGACCAGATGGAATTTGTTTAGATATATATATATATATATATATGAAAGGATTTGTTTGAACATTATTTTTAATCGATACTTGTATTTAGGTAGATATTCTGTTTATAATCAAACAGTATTATATATTTATTTCTACCGGCCTGATTATTTACGATAGATTTTTTGTTACGAAAATGTGTCATTCGGCAGGATTCAAACCTGCGACCCTATCTACAAAGGAGAAGCCACCATCTGATCTGGCGCGTCTAAGACCTCTCGGCCACGAATGACGATCAATCTAAATGAAGTCAAATTAAGCCGATAACACAATTTTCGAATTCATCGTAATAACCATCTCTGCTCTGAAATGTGTCGTAATGTCAACATGTTACGGAAATTCACGAAACTTCGTTATAAACAACCGACAATTTCAAATGATTTGTTTAAATATTATTTTTGATCGATACTCGTATTTAAATAGATATTCTGTTTATAATCAAACAGTATTATCTACTTAAATACGAGTATCGATCAAAAATGTTCAAACAAATCATTTCAAATTGTCGGTTGTTTATAACCAATCTTCGTTAATTTCCGTAATGTGTGTGTGTGTGTATATATATATATATATATATATATGCATGCATCTTTTTGACACGGCCTCATTACCAATAAACGTTACACATGATGTCACTGTAGACTACTTCAAACATTCAGCTTTCTAAACAATACTAGGGTGTGGACAATGGAATTCTCACCATCCTGCAAACATTGGTTCTTGAAAATGACTGAGACGGTCGAAAGTATTTGAACGAAATAGCAAGAAAAACGTGACCTTCAGAAAAATTTGGTACCAGTCCACAAAGTGCATTGGATATCGGCTCGGAACGAGAAATCTGGGAGCTGAGTTCTAATTCTAACTGAATCCATTGCATTTACTTACGCGCAAAGAGCCTTAGGAAAGGTATTAATCCGTCTATTCATTCCAGTTATGGGTTAAATAACAGGACCGATTGAGTTCTATAGCCTTGGTCGGCAACATACTGAGGGATAATCTTCTGCCGAGTCAGTCATGTCTCGAAAGAGACATGATCGCCCAAGCGTGTATCACGTATAGCATTTAACTGACTAACACAACATTCGAAAATTGGAAAAATACAATAAAAAAATCTAAACAGGTTCATACTTTCTGCCTAATTCTCTCTCATTATATATATATATATATATATATATATATATATATATATATATATATATATATATATGTGTGTGTGTGTGTGTGTGTGTGTTAAGCCAATAAAAGAAATTCGAGAGATAAAAAAACAACAACAATACAGATATAACTCACCTTGCGTCGGTAATTCATTGCAGGAGAGGAAACTTACATTCCCAGTTCTGTGTTTTATTTAAATGCATTCTTAATAATATGTAATTAACAAGAAACTATTTTACGCTTCCAAACAAATAATTTTTAATTTTTAATATAGTACAGAAAAAGTAATCCAAATTTACGAAAATGTGTACGTACATAGTAGTAAATGTAGATGTTTACAATTTGGCGATCTTTACAATACAGTCATTCAGTCAGTTAAGTGCTTGGACGATCATGTCTCAAAAGAGACATGACTGACTGGGCAGAAGATTATCCCGCAGTAGGTTGCCATTGCTTTCTGCGGTAGACTGGTTGCCGACCAAGGCTACAGAACCCAATATGTCCTGTTATTTAACCCATAACTGGAAGGAATGGGCGGATTAATACCTTTCCCAGGGGTATTAGCGCGTAAGTGAATGCAAGGAATTCAACTGGAATTCGAACTCGGCTCTCCGATTTCTCGTTCCGAGTCGATATCCACTGTGCCACAACGCGGACTATTTGCCAATGCGGTTTGTTTTAAGACAAAATAAAATGATTTTGTAAGGTTAAATAAGAAATACAGCTAATACAATTATTTTGTGATGGTAAATTTAACAGTTTTTTTTTTTGGGGGGGGGGGGGTTACTAACATTTATATTAAACTTGCTTATTTATATCGCGGACGTAAATGGCTGTTGATTTAGACTTCAACATTTGTGGCGGAAGGAAGTGAAGTCGAATAAAATGACTTAAACATGATTTTTATTTTTCCATGACAAAGGACGTATAATTGAGAACGACGTAACTAGTTATACCTATACTGGTTGGTTGGTTGTTTTGTTTTTATGGCATATCAACCTCGGCGGGTCATTTATTGCCAACTAAATTTTATTTATTTATTGCTGGTAATACCTTATTTTTTTTTTTTTTCAACAATTTGTTATTTTTACATACGTTTTGTGTCTAGTAAAACATTTTTTCTTTTTCGAGTGTCAAGATTCATTGGGATTTGTTTTTAAGAGCAGGGTCCCCAAGTCCTAACCTTGTTATTTAACCCATAACTGGAGAGAAGGGACGGATTAATACCTTTCCCAAAGATGCCAGTGCTTAAGTGAATTCGAACTCGGCTCATCGATTTCTCTTTCCGAGCCGATACCCACTGCACCACAACGCACATTCGTCACTAAACGCTTACAGCACCTGGTATTTCCAAGCGGTCACCCATCTAAGTACTGACCAAGCTCAACGTTGCTTAACTTGGGTGATCGAGCGAGAACCGGTGTATTCAATGTGATATGGCCGTAAGCCCATACCTATATTGATCATGATATTAATAATATTGATTGTATATTAATCGACCTTTTGATTAAATGCAAGCATGATGAGAAAAGCTGTTAAAAATTGTTTCTCAACGAGAAATGAAAAATGAAGTCTAACTTTTGGGAGTAGGGATTTTTTTCTGTATGACTAGATTATGAAGTCTAGTAATTTAGGGCTAATTGACTTTCCTGATTAGGGTTGCAGATGGTTTCTGGGAACTGTATTGATTCAGTATACCTACACCCTTGTACAAATTAATCGAAAAAACTGCTTTCTTTCGCCATAGGGTCAGTTCTAGGCCCACTGGAGTGGCAGGGTGTAATCGATTCTGTTTTTTCCTCAGGTTGTGTCACTTATCTTTCTATTTTTGGGTTGTATGATAAAATTTGTTTGGCCTTGAAAATATTGCGTCATCCGTGATTGCATCAGATTTTTATGACGGCCACACACTATTGTCTCGACTGCCGATTAGATATCCTAGAGCCCTCGTCTGCGATGGGCGTTACTCCAAGGAAGCATACGAAAATTGCTGCACAAACACAATGGCAAGCGTTACAAAGAGATCGCTGATATTACTGGTGTCAGCTCTTCAACCGTCAGTCGTGTCGTTAAGGCGAAGAAACAAACTGGATCTGTCAGTCCAAAATGTAAAGTAAAATGTGGTCGGAAGAGAAAAACTACACGAAGAGACGACATATAGGGGATCAGGGAAAGTGTGAAAGATCCTAGGAAGACATTATTCGTTTTGTTTTAATTAATTTGCACAGGAGTGTAAAGTTTTAACATCATTTTACCCAAAGCAAAGCAAAAAGCCATACTGAGTTTTATAGAATATGCGAAAAGTTACTGAGAGGACAACAGAAGAATAAGAATTGAGAAGACAGAACAACGATTGATACTGTATTTAAACTTTTGAAGATAAAAGTTAACTCGAAAGCAAGAAGCAGGAAGGGAGTTCCACAGAGGAGAAGTGTTATAGAAGAATCTGTTTACATGTAACCGTAAGTTCTATGCTGTCATTTTAACTGTAAAATGATGAGACCTTGCCGTCATTTTACTACTGCGCTTGAATTCATAAAGTTTAGAGAAAAGTTAATCAGAACAATTACCATGAAAAGTATTTATAGAAAAGGCGCTGGTAAGCTACGTTACTGTAGTTGGAGAGAGACTGAAGCCGAGATACCAGGTCAAGACCAATACCATTGCAGATTCTTTGGATTGTATAAAAAATTTCTAAATGTCCGTTTGGGATATTTCTCCCCCTTTAAGTCGTGTTGTACATTTGTTTTAATTTCCTCGATCGAGCTCTGAAGAGTCAGTTGACTTTCTTCTTTCTCTTTTTCATTTTGAGTTGTTGTTCAATTTAATAATAATTTTAATTTTGTTCTTTTTCTATCATTAAGTATGTTTGTGTTAATATCAATAAAAAAAATTGTACGCCAAAGAAAATCTTTAAATTTAACTAACTTCATCAAAACCCTTTTAATGGGGTAATCATGGCTACGCAGTGGTTCACTAAAATATCTCTCAGTGTTTTGTATTTTAGTACTCGAAAAACGGATGTGCGTTGTGGTGCAATGGATATCGGCTCGGAACGAGAAATCGAGGAACCGAGTTCGAATTCCAGTTGAATTCATTGCATTCACTTACGCGCAAATACCCTTGGGAAAGGTATTAATCCGTCTCTTCCTTCCAGTTATGGGTTAAATAGCAGGACAGATTGGGTTCTATAGCCTTAGTCGGCAACCAGTCTACCGCAGAAAGCAATGGCAACCTACTGCGGGATAATATTCTGCCCAGTCAGTCATGTCTCTTTCGAGTCATGATCGCCCAAGCGTGTATTAACTGACTGACTCGAAAAACAGAAGAAAAAAAAATCATATTCAGGCGTGAAAACTCACATTTTTTTTTCTTTTAAATTATTTTACCCCAATCAAGGTGGTAAGTCCACTAGTACGTATAGAGTTACAAGAAGTGAACGTTACAGAGAATGATGAGAATAATGTTAAAAATCGTCTCTCACCGACAAATGAAAGTTGAACTTTTGGAGGGATTTTTTTCTGTGTGTCTTATATTAATTGATTATGAAATCTAGTAATTTGGGTCTGGTGTTGTAATTTTTGCGAATCTAGTAATTTTGGGGCTAATTTAATAAGAATAGGGAGGATTGAGGAAGAGACAAAGGGTGAAGAGGGGACGAGACAAAGGGTGAAGAGGGGACGAGACAAAGGGTGAAGAGGGGACGAGACAAAGGGTGAAGAGGGGACGAGACAAAGGGTGAAGAGGGGACGAGACAAAGGGTGAAGAGGGGACGAGACAAAGGGTGAAGAGGGGACGAGACAAAGGGTGAAGAGGGGTCGAGACAAAGGGTGAAGAGGGGTCGAGACGAGGGGTGAAGAGGAGTCGAGTCGAGACGAGACAAAGGGTGAAGAGGAGTCGAGTCGAGACGAGACAAAGGGTGAAGAGGAGTCGAGTCGAGACGAGACAAAGGGTGAAGAGGAGTCGAGTCGAGACGAGACAAAGGGTGAAGAGGAGTCGAGTCGAGACGAGACAAAGGGTGAAGAGGAGTCGAGTCGAGACGAGACAAAGGGTGAAGAGGAGTCGAGTCGAGACGAGACAAAGGGTGAAGAGGAGTCGAGTCGAGACGAGACAAAGGGTGAAGAGGAGTCGAGTCGAGACGAGACAAAGGGTGAAGAGGAGTCGAGTCGAGACGAGACAAAGGGTGAAGAGGAGTCGAGTCGAGACGAGACAAAGGGTGAAGAGGAGTCGAGTCGAGACGAGACGAGACAAAGGATATCGATTGATGTTGCATTCAAATTCTTAAACATTATAGTTATCAGGCAAACAAGTAAAGAATGTGGGTGAAATAAAAAATGTTTCAGTAGAAGTGGCGGATACATTTAACTACTTCAACATTAAAAGGGTGGGACCTAGATGCCATACCAGTAGCGCATTTAATTCATGTAGTCGGGTACCACGGGAAAAAACCTCATGAGTAAGTAGAGTTAAAAAGAGATAACTATATGGCACCTGAAAATAGCATCACACATGGAATGAGAATGATATACCATGGTGATCAAAATCCCTAGCACCTGAAGAAGGCCGGAGCGTATGATGGACGAAATGTCGTAAGCATGGCAATAAAGAGGAGGACAACAACTCAAACAATGTAAATAATGTAAAAAAAAAAAACTACTTCATCTCAGAAGTATAGAAAAACTTATTTCATCGTTTAAATTTAGCAAGATTGGCCATTTTTCGTATTAATAAAATATAATTTGCTTTTCGTCTCTACGATGTACCTTATTTCTATTGTCATCTTTTTGATATTATCGCAGCTTTTCGACTGTTGAGCACTCTGGCCTTCTTCAGGTGACTGCTGATACGGGTAAAACACTTTATTAAATCTATTGGAGTAGCTTGTTCTTGTTCTGCTGGCATTGTCTAGGGATATATCATCTAATCCTTATTTAGTACCGCCGCAGTAAAAAGAAAAGCCTTGTTGAATGCAATCACGCATGACAAATAGCAGCACTCAAGTTAGATTCAAGGCTGCAAGTTCTCTACTCAAAATTGTTCCAATAACCCGATGGACTAAAGCATTAGTTTATGAGTTTGGTGACACAGTAATTAAGAGTTCAATCCCTGGGCTAGACAGCATATATTTGGATTCAGAAGAAACAGAATGAATATTTAAAAGATCTTATTAAAAGGTAAGAAATTTAATTAATGCAATTAAAACAGGTCTAATTTACATGGACAATAAGGATACTTCGTCTACAGTAGTTGGCAATAAATGGGTTGAATAATCTATGTATATAAAAGCAAGATGTGTGTGTGTGTCTGTTTGTCCTTTATACAAATCCACAATTTTTATCCGATTCTCACCAAACTTCACACAAATATTCTTTAGGTTTCCAGTCAAATCATGCGATACTTACTTTTTCCGATTTCCCCTCGATATCCGACCAGGTCTGATCAACATCAGGATTTCAGTCCTTTTATCGTGGTTCTTGCTGCAGAATTTAAACAAACTTGGTAAAATTATTGTTTTTAGCCTCAAACGTTAGATCTTCTCAGACGACTCATCTTTCCCGATATTGGAAATCGATACACCCCAAAGTTCTATCGAATCTGATCAAAAACCGATATTCAGCTATCAATATGGCTCATTTTCTCTAATTTGACTCCCGATGAATACGATAAGTTTTCATGGATTTATTGACTCCGATATTTCAGCCCTTTTGTTTTGGTGTTTGCTTCGGGTTTAGCTCTAAGTAAGTATAATTGTAGTTAGTCTCAGCCATGATACCATTTACTCAGAGGACTTATTTAGCCTTCAAAATTCAGTTTACGACGAAAAAATTTATTTGATATCGATAGCAGGAAATCAAAATTTGACATTCATCCATTCATTTTTCTTTCAATCTACGGTTTTGCTTTAACTGGAAACAACTATTGCTTTTTTGTCTTTCGTGTCAGGACCATGGATTAGTTTTAAAGCTTTCATTACACCCGAGCAACGCCGGGCTATATTACTAGGAAAAAAATCAGGGAGAACCAAAACAAAGACATATTATTGAATGATCTAACCGGTTATAACCCCTCACTTGATCGAGAAAATTAAATATTATGCACACTGATGAAAAAGAGACAACTATAAAGAAAGAAAACTCACAACTGTTAACGATTTATTGACACAGGTATTATATCTATAGAAAAAGAAATCACACCATATTCTAACAACAACTCTTTTTACATTTATTTACGTTTGTCTACTTTGTTATTTACACATATATTCATAATCATATCGCCCCAAGCAAGGCATTTTATTGCCACTGTTTTGCAGGGGGTTACATAGGAGAAAAGTTATGAGAAAGAGTGACTGGCTATAGAAAATGTCGGAAAGCGTGATGTGGATATAAAGTGGGGGATCAGTTTATATATTGACTGTAATTAAGAATTGATCCCCCACTTTATATCCACTTTATAATCATATAGGAATTTTTTTTTTTAATCATATCGCCCCAAGCAAGGCATTTTATTGCCACTGTTTTGCAGGGGGTTACATAGGAGGAAAGTTATGAGAAAGAGTAACTGGTTATAGGGGGTGTCATGACGTGGGTAAGTAAAGGGTGAGAATACTGATGAGAGTAGAGTGGACGGAGAAAACATGAGAGAGAGCGGGTGAAGGTTGGTGAGATAGGAGATGGCTATTGACTTCACATTTAAATTCTTGGAGATTATAGCTGTCAGGGAAGCAAGTAAATGGAAGGGAATTCGACAGGCGGGAAGTGCAAGAAAAGAAGCTGATGGAGTAGAATTTGCGTTTACAATTTATTGGTTTCACAGTAAAAGGGTGGGACCTAGTTGCTAATCTTGTGGCTCGAGTAAATTTATATATAGGGGGTACCAGTGAGCTAAGTTCATCGGAGCAGAAGCCGTGAAAGTATTTGTAGAAGAGACACAAGGAAGCCACATTGCGCCGGTGAAAAAGTGACTGTATCTGAGCTGCCAAGTCGGGATCTATCACATTATACTGCCCTTATCTTTGTTGTGTTGTATATAACCTGGTTCTGGATCTCAACGAACAAGAACACATACACAACTTATATATTTTATTCTCCGTCAGTGAGAGTTGTGTGAAGTAAGAAGGTAACCAGGGAGATATCGCGCACAAGCGAGAATTCTTTATTTGTACTATTTACATTGATCAGACTATTACGACCATGTTTACGACGTTTCAGCCATTGTACGCTCCGGCTTTCTTCAAGCTCCGACGAACTTAATTCACTGGTGACCCTGCCACACGAATTTACTCGTGCCACCAGATTGACAACAAGGTCCCACCCACTTACAGTTAAATCTACCAAATGCAGCCGCAATTCTACTGCGTCAGCTTCTTTTCTCGCACTTCCCGCCATATACTTGCTTTCCTGACGGTTACAACCTCCAGGAATGTAAATGCAATGTAAATTCTTATCACTCATCCACTTGACTCCAGTCTTTTCTACATCTCCCGTATATCCTTTTCTTTTCCTTTCTCTCTACCTTCGCAACTGTCTTCACTCCTGTGTTCACAATCTTCTCTGGCCCTTTCTCTTTCTCCCCCTGTAGCTGGTTCGTCTTTATCTTCACTCTCCTCCTGCCTAATACTTCAACTCTCTTATGTAACTCCAGCCCTTTCTACATCACCCGTATATCTTTTTCTTTTCCTTTCTCTCTATCTTCGTAACTGTCTTCACTCCTGTGTTCCCATCCTTCTCTAGCCCTTTCTCTGACACCCTCTGTAAATAGTTCGTCTTTCTCATCACTCTTCTCCTGTCTAAACTTTTACTCTTATGTAGCCCCCTGCGCATCAGTAGCGCTACCGCCTTGCTTGGAGTGAAACGATTTAAAAAACAAAAAAAACAAAAAAAAAAAAAAAAGTGTTAGAAATTTTGCACTAAACTCTTTATTTCAATCACTGGGGTATATCCTTCTCATTCCATGTGTGATGCCACTTCCGGTAGCCATGTAGTTATCTCTCTTTAACTTAACTCTTAAGTTAAGTGTTAATCACTGCTGTAGCCTGGTATTGAACTCCCACCTCTTTGAGTCAAGTCATGGGAACAACCAACGTTTATATCCACTAGGCCATGAGTTCTTTATGTGAGTGTGTGCACGAGCCTTTTAGCTCTCTAAACTTACATAACCCAAAATTCCTACGTATTCTACGTTTTGAATTGACGTCCATCATATCTTTGTCGGCTATTGCCTGTATTTCTCTTTGGTGTTGCGCTCCATCGTCACCATCCACGGCTGGAATATAATTTTATTTATCATAGTTTTGCCTGTCAAGGTAATATATTACAGTTGTCGTTAGTACATGTTTCAGCCGCTGTACACTCTTTCAAATTAACTAACATCAAAAGAATTTTTAACTTAACCTTTTATTGAATCTACGAGGGTAAATTGTTCTTGTTCTACTACCCATGTCTACGGATAACTCATCTAGTTCTTATTTAATATGACTCAGATGTTGCTCCCAACATTTCCTCAGAGTCTACATCTGCATTACCCGGTCCAGTGATAGAAATATTTTACCAAATTCACATTAATCCACTAGGCTATTTTCAGAGGGACAATCCCGAAGCTGTAATTTAGAGCCTTGAATATAATGTTATTTTTGTTTGCTCGTTTGCCCGCCGCGTTCTGCTGACACTGCAGCTGCGACTGTCACTTCGGAATGCTTGTTAATAAATTCTCAATTCAGAAAATTTTGCAGCCCATATCTAAACTTATTTATAAATGGAACTTTGTGTGTGTCCGTTACCTATAGACTCCGAGATGGCTGAACCGATTTTCTTGAAAATTTACACAGTTGTACTAGAAGCGTCTGCGAGTGTTCTTAGCTACGTTTTTTGTCGAGGTACCCCCGATAAATACTGAAAATCGATAATCGAAAAAAATCGGGTTATAGAAGGAGTGGTCCGATTTTAATCGAATTTGATACACTCATAGACAAAAACATAAGAAACGATATTCAGAAGTTTCAAGGTTGCAGTTCTTACAATAGTGCAGAAAAACGATAATATATATGTATATATATAAAAGTTTTCATTACACCCGACCAACGCCGGGCTATACTGCTAGTATAGAATAAAACGCGCTAAATAACGGTTTGCGCAACACGCCACTAAACCACAATTTCATATCGATGTCCTGCTTTCCGACAACCTATTCAGAAATATCTAAACTGTCAGCTGTGTACAACCACTTTCTAAGATAAACGGCTTTGAGTGAGTGAAACCTATCGTTCTTGGCAACGTTCTTTGTACCTTGTGAATTGATTGACACTTTATAATCGCAAAGCACCATGAGAAATAACAAACCACATCACTTGAGAACTTCCAACGGAAGCAACAGCGTAAATGGATAGCATATGTAACTCGAAAAGAAAATAATGACAATCAAGATATTGACGTTCCACACGACATCAAACAAAAGGTTAAGAAGGAAACATCTTTTTACATTACTAGAAAGAGCGATAACAGCTACTCAACTTGAGAAACCTGTTTTCCGAGAAAAAAAAGAAAAAAGAGCTTTGTAGTACGATTTTATAAATTTCCATCGATAGTCGAATATCTGCTCAGATAAGAATAATCAATGTTTCCTTATAGGGAGACGGATAATTTTACCATTACCACGCAAGTTTTGGTCTTTTAAACAAGAAACCGATCAAGGTTTTAAAACTTGTTTATTAAAGACGAAAGGATGTATTTCAGAACCTGGCATATTTACTTATAGCTTTTAAAAGACTGATCTGACTCGTAACCAAAGCGGCTTACGGTCATATCACGTTGAATACACCGGTTCTCGCACGATCATCGAAGTGACCGCTTGAGAATACCAGGTGCTGTAAGCGTTTAGTGACGGATGTGCATTGTGGTGCAGTGGGTATCGGCTCGGAAAGAGAAATCGGTGAGCCGAGTTCGAATTACCCTGCATTCACTTACGCACAGGTACCCTTGGGAAAGGTATTAATCCGTTCCTTCCCTCCAGTTATGGGTTAAATAACAGGGTAGAACTTGGGGACACTGCCCTTAAAAACGATTCCCAATGAATCTTGATACTCGAAAAGAAAAAAGTATTACTAGACAAAAAACCTATATAAAACAATAAATTGTTAAGAAAAAGGTATTATCTGCAATAAATAAATAAAATTTAGTTGGCAATAAATGACCCGCCGAGGTTGATCTAAACTTATTTATAAATGGAACTTTGTCTGTGTATCCGTTACCTATTAACTCCGAAACAGCTGAACCGATTTTCTTGAAAATTTACACAGTTGTACTATAAGCGTCTGCGAGTGTTCTTAGCTAGGTTTTGTGTCGAGGTACCCCCGATAAATATCGAAAATCGATAATCGAAAACATCGGGTTATAGAAGTGGTCCGATTTTAATCAAATTTGATACACTCATCGACAAAGACATAAGAAACGATATTCAGAAGTTTCAAGGTTGCAGTTCTTACAATACAGCAGAAAATCAATAATATATATCTGAAAGGCAAGATGTTTTTGTGTGTGTGTGTGTGTGTGTGTGTGTTTGGTTGGTTGTGGGTGGGTGTCTGTCTGTATGTCCTTTATACAAATCCACAATTTTCATCCGATTCTCACCAAACTTCACACAAATATTCTTTAGGCTGAATCTGAGCTCCATGACCATGGATTAGTTTTAAAGTTTTCATTACACCCGACCAACGCCGGGCTATACTGCTAGTATATATGTGTGTGTGTGTTTATCTGCCTGTATGTTTGTATTTTTTTCAGCCCTTTTATTTTAGTTTTTGATTCGGGTTTGGCTCTAAGTAGGTATAATTGTAGTTCTTGGTTTCAGCCATGATACCATTTACTCAGAGGACTTATTAGCCTTCAAAATTCAGTTTACGACAAAAAAAAAACTTATTTTATATCAATAGCAGGAAATCAAAATTTGACTTACATCCATTCATTTTTCTTTCAGTCTACGGTTTCGCTTTAACTGGAAACAACTATTGCTTTTTAGTTTTTCGTGCCAACATCCAAAAAGTCTGAGCTCCAGGACCATTGATTAGTTTTAAAATTTTCTTTACACCCGAGCAACGCTGGGCTATACTGATAGTATACCATAAAACAAAACCAACCAACCAATAATCATAACCAAAGCGTTGCTTGTTTATCATTGTGACCTTCGCAATATTCCGAGGGTCTTGCCACTGTGCGCTGACTCATTTTAAAGAAAAAGAATCAGGGAAAATGTGTTTTCCATTCTAAAAAGTAATGACTGTTTAGAAACAAAATTAAGCACGAAATATCTTTGCTAGGTTAAGTATCTATTTATACCATATACTGATTTTTTTTTAATCGTTTCACCACAAGCAAGGCGATACAACCACTACAGAGTAAGAGTTTAGACAGGAGGAAAGTGAAGAGAGACGAACCTGTTACAGGGTGTGTCAGAGAGAGGACAAGAGAAGGATGGGAACACAGAAGTGAAGACAGTTACGAAGGTAGAGAGAAAGGAAATGAACAAGATATGACCCATAAGGTGTTAATATGCTGCTAAACAATTTCCGTAATCCCCTTTTTTGCAGACTATTACTACTGAAATGAGTTTGGTTCTTGTCACCTTTGAGGAATCGCTGTAGATCAATTTAAGTTTAGTATCCCAATATACCAAATACAGGCCGGGGATACTAAAATCAAGCAGGTACAAAAATTAAATACCTAGGAAGTGTTATAACAGAAGACGGAAAGTGCGACACAGAGATCCGAAGACGAATTGGCATGGCGAAGGAAGCATTCCAGAAGTTGAGTAAAGTATTAAGAAACAAAACAATTTCGCTAGAAACAAAGAAGAGAGTACTGGATTTCTATGTGTTGTCAATTCTTCAATATGACAGTGAATGCTGGACAATATCATCAAAGATGCAAGAAAATCTTAAAGCAACTGAAATGTGGTTCTACAGAAGGATGCTGCGAATATCATGGATTGAGCATGTGAGCAATAAAGAGGTTTTGGAAATGATGAAAAGGAAATTAATACTGAGTATCAGGAAGAGACAGCTGAAGTTCCTGGGGCATGCAATGAGGAAAGAGGGCTTGGAGAACCTGATACTAACAGGCAAGATAGAGGGGAAAAGAAACAGGGGAAAGCAGCGGATAACATATTTGAAGGACCTAATCAGGTGGATGATGAAACGAGGATTGCGTGGTGTAACAGGAGAAGCCGCCAGGGATAGGGAGACGTGGAAGGCCATGATCGCTTACGTCCTGAAGGGACAAGGCACATAAAAGAAAAAGATATACATAAAGTGATATCTACAGTTGCGAGCATAAAGATCAGAACGATGTTAAGAAAAAAGTTTAAATGTGAAATAACTTTTTATTTTAAAGCTTCAAAGAACATTTTTCAAGGAAAAATAAGGATATAAAAGTAAATTATATAATTCCAAAATATAAAGTTCAATAAACTTATTTTGATAAAGTTATAAGAATAATTATATAACATTCGAAAAAAAAAATAGATGATCAAAAACATCAGAACGATTAACAAATTGATACTATTATAATGGATACATCATATCCAAATGAAAATAGCGTTCATAATTCATTGGTACTTGATGTGAAAAACCTTTAATTTCAATAACAACTTGACATCTTTTGCTACATGAGTGAATTATATTTTTGCGTTCATTAACGGATATTTTCTCCCATTCTCCTTTCAAATTAGTCCTTAGTTCTTCGATGTTTGTCGGATTCTTTTCCTTAGTTCTTTCATTTAGTAACTTCCAAAGATAGGATTCATGTCTGGGTTTGAGCAGGCCACTCTATGACAGTAACATCCTCCTCAGAAAGAAATGTCTTAACAGACATGTGACATGGCGCGTTATCATGCATAAATACAACTGGTTGATTATTTGCAGTTCTCAAATTAGGTACAGCATGTTTGTTCAACATCTCTTTGTATATAGTTGCGTTAATTTTATCGTATAGCCTAACAAGAGGTCCCGTACCAGCAACTGAAATCATACCAAACACCATCACACTTCCTCGTCCAAATTCAACGCTACTTTTAGTGCACTGAGGTAAATATCGTTCCTTAGAACTGCGTTGAACGAAACTTCTTACGTCACAACCGAACAGGTTAAACTGACTGGTCGCTGGAATGAACACAATCTCACTGTTCGTCTGTCCATATGATGTGTTCAGTGGCAAATTTCAGTCGGCTCGTTTTATTCTTTTTATTTATGTAAGACTTCGTAGAGGCTACTCGGCTTTTCAGATTTATTTCATTAAGTCTTCGGGGAAATAGTGTGCCTTGATATTTTAATGCCATGGTTAACATCAGCTCTTTTTTTATACTTGACCAATCCATTTGTCTTCCCTTGCAGTAGTTTTTCTAGGCCCGCCAGGTGGTTTCTTGGCTTCGCATGACCCAGTTTCTTCAAGTTTTCTTAAAATACTATGAATAACACTTAGATTTCCCCACACACTTTGAAATATCCCAATCGAGAGTTTATCTTCATTACGTAACTTGACTATCAGTCTAAGTTCTAATGATGTCACAGATTTTTTAGCCCTCTTTACAATGCAAGAGCCAGTAAAGAGCCGGTGTAATTTAGTAAAATTACCCGATTTTGTCTTACACTAAAAAAAAAAAAAAAAAAAAAAAAAAAAAAAAATTAAAAATTAAAAAATGCAAAATAATTATTGAATTTTATGGATTTATTTAATCGTACTGATGTTTTCGATTATCTATTTTTTTCGAATATTATATAATTATTCTTATAACTTTATCAAAATAAGTTTATTGAACTTTATATTTTGGAATTATATAATTTGCTTCTATATCCTTATTTTTTTCCTTAATAAAATGTTCCCTGAAGCTTTAAAATAAAAAAGTTACTTCATATTTAGACTGTTCCTTAACGTCGTTCTGATCTTTATGCTCGTTACTGTATATATAAAATGCTGTGACTTCCGTCAGTCCGTCACACCCTCTAAAATAACCATACGTTGATAGTTTCTTGGTCGACCTGCGATTGCGAGAACTATAAACAAATCACGAAGCCAAGAAAAAGTTTGAATTTGGCTCCAGAAAAAATATTTACCTATGGCCAGTTGTATGTTGCATGCTCAAGTGTAAGAAATCATATGAATTTATTTTTCGTTGTTAAAAAGTAAAAAGAATTTTTTAAAAATATTGTTTACCACGAAAACTTACAAAATTAAATTTAAAAAAATTAAAACGAAAAGTAGGGTTATTGTCAAAGAATTTTCTAAAATTAGCATATTCAAATTTAATCGATTGATTTCCGAAATTAAATGAAGCGTAGAGTTTGTAAATCTTAACAAAAATGACTTCTCAAGATAGTAAATACTGTGAGGATTTCAACACGCGTCAGTTGCAATAAAATTCTAGTTAAAAAAACCAACAGTACACTGATCGAAATATTTAAGGAATAATGACAATACTTAATACCAGAAAAGACGTTTTTTTTTAATACTAATTGTTGTCTTTTATCGTCGAATCGAAATTATGTTTTATCAGTCCTAATTGTTTAGGGGGTCAAGAAAAAAGTCGTGGACCTGAAGCGGACTACCACCACGTTTAATTTCGTCGGTTTTCATTTTTTTTTTTTTTTCACCTTTTTCAGCGCAGTCCTATCGATTGTTACTTAAACTTTCCGATTTAAAAAAAAAAAACAAATGTTTTTTTTGGGTGGAGGAGTCAGTTTCTCATACAACGTTAAAGTAAATCGATCCTCCATTTTCAATCCACTCGCGTTGGGGTCGCTTTATGTTAATTTGGTGGTTTTTCATTTTCTTTTACTTTTTTTAGCGCAGTTCTATCGATTTTTACTTAAACTTTCTGATTATCAAAAATAATTTTGAAAAATTCAAATATTTAAACAAATTTGTGGGGGGTTCAGTTTCTCATAGAACGTTATAGTAAATCGATACTCCATTTTCAAGCCACTACAAGGTAGTATGAGAAACTGCCCCCCCCCCCCCCACTTGTTTAAATGTTGAAATTTAGCAAATTTTTTTTTGGTCATTCGTAAAGTTTAAGGTGTAAAAGATAATACTGCACTGAAAAAAGCCAAAAAAATTGATAATGAACAAATTTACAGGGGGTGGTAATGTCGTACAGGCAACTGATTTCAAAATGGAGGCTCGATTTACTATAACGTTGTATGAGAAACTGATACCCCCCACCCGGAAAATGTTTAAATATTGAAATTTTTCGATATTTTTTTTTTATTTGTCAATCGTAAAGCTAAGGGGGTAATCGATAGGACTGCGCTGAAAAAAGTAAAATGAAAAAAAATGAAAACAACGAAATTAAACGTGGTGGTTGTCTGCTTCAGGTCTGCCAAAAAGTTTGTCAATCGTAAAGCTAAGGGGGTAATCGATAGGACTGCGCTGAAAAAAGTAAAATGAAAAAAAATGAAAACAACGAAATTAAACGTGGTGGTTGTCTGCTTCAGGTCTGCCAAAAAGTTTGTTTCTGATTATGTCAAACGTCGATAATGTTTAGACATTTTGCTAGAAACAAAATTTGTATTACCTCTAGTAACGCTCTTTGTGTAAACAAAATTCAGTAAACAATATACGATATTGGAGCGGATAGGAAATTAATTAAAATCAACTGTTCTTCACTTTTACAAAAATTCACAACGACGTGTGAAATCCTGGTTTTCCCAAACAGAAAAAGGATGGACCATGTGCTTAACGAAAAAGTCCAAACCAGATTTCGCAAGTAGGTGTTAAAATGATTTTTGACAAATGGAGGCGACTTGCAAGACCAAAAGGACTTCGCGTGTAAGTGCGAAAATAACTAGATTACAATAAAAGGACTTCATCAACGTTAGTCAGTCAGAGTCACAGATGGGAGCCGCGAGACGAAACATCTAAAATGTAACTTTCAACTTTCGACCCGAACATTGTCTTCTTTCTCTTTATCTCTTTCAACAATTACTAATACGAACAATTTCTTCAAATCTCGATATCTTCACTTTCTCATCGAACATTAACTTCTACAACTTGTGATTCATTCCTTTTTCATAAATTACTAATTTTAACATTTAAAATGTATATTTTATTATTTCACTCTTCTACACTAATCAACACATTCCAACTGACAGCCAACCTTTTGGTGATAATTCAACATAAAACTTGTAAGCTGTAGAGAGTTCTGTTTATTCTTTCTAAAGAAACTTTTTCGAAGTGGCTGACAATGAAATATGAAATACAAAGACAAAACTGAAAACTGTAGTTTAACCTAAATTTCTATCATATTTTATCTTTTAAGCCTTTTACCACTTTTCTCTTTCTGAACGAAAATCTATTCGGTGAATGGTTGGAGTTCTACTTGAAACCTAAGCCTCTTCTCTTAAACCCTTTAACTATTTTTATGTCTCTTGGGGAAAAGAATGTTTTGGTTCCATTTTTATTTGATTGCTTGTTTTTAGACTAATGTACAGTTTTTGTGGTGTATTGGATATCGGCTCGGAACGATAAATCGGAGAGCCGAGTTCGAATTCCAGCTGAATTCATTGCATTCACTTACGCGCAAATACCCTTGGGAAAGGTATTCATCCGTCTCTTCCTTCCAGTTATGGGTTAAATAACAGGACAGATTGGGTTCTATAGCCTTGGTCGGCAACCAGTCTACCGCAGAAAGCAATGGCAACCTACTGCGAGATAATCTTCTGCCCAGTCAGTCATGTCTCTTTCGAGACATAATCGCCCAAAGCGTGTATCACGTATGACACTTAACTGGCTGACTGAACATATTTAGAAACACGATTAAGGTTACTGCTGGGCATAAAGTGGGGGATTGGTTTTCTATTGTTATTAAGTAATAAACTGATCCCCCACTAATTACTACTTAATAATATAATACATTTCTTCTTCCTCTAGCTATAAGTCAGATAACAGGACAGATTGGGTTCTATAGCCTTGGTCGGCAACCAGTCTACCGCAGAAAGCAATGACAACCTACTGCGGGATAATCTTCTGCCCAGTCAGTCATGTCTCGAAAGAGACATGATCGCCCAAGCGTGTATCACGTATGGCACTTAACTGACTGACTGACAGTTTTGTACCATTTTTAAACAGCTTCACTGGCTGTGTATTTTCGAGATGAGGTATTGTCATATATTTACGGTGTTCGGAATATTGCATTCATATTTGTTGTCATATTCACGACAATTCGGACGTTATACACATCAAGCCTTCTTCATATGATTGGAATTTCGAACCGAACCCTTTATTTCGTTTCCCTTACAAAATATTTATAATTTTCTCCCTGTAATGAAATAATTTTTCTTTTTTTTTTTTTTTTTTGTAGCCTATCCACACAGCGAAAAGTTTTGCGGACACCAGGTTCTTGGATTTTATTATTCAACTGCCTCCGAAATATTGATCAGTTTTGTGTCGACAAGCGCCCATTACAGCGGTGAAGGCTTCTATGTTCGGTTCAGCTTTCACACCTCATTCAGTACAGACCACAGCAATCAATCAGGCTCTGATGATATTTTCGAACCATTGGATGGTAAGCTGAAAAATCAACGAGTTCTTGATTTATTTCTTTTCTAATACAACGTCCCTTTTAAGACGTAGGAATTCATGACTTACCACAACTTCCTTTTTATTTATATGTTCATATTCGGAAATATAGTGGAGTGGTTTTTCTATAAATTCTTTTTTTTTTTTTTTTTTTTTTTTTTTTTTTTTGTGGTGAAAGAAGAGACCTCGTAGTGCAAAGCGTAGTTGCCAAGCAGTGACTGCCTTTGTGACTGTCAACTCTGACTTCGGGCGGAGAGCATTAACCCAGTCGTGGCTCTGCCGAAGGTTAAAGTCACGACTGATATTTTTGGCCGGGCTATATGGCCCGAAAGACCCGCATTAAAAAGGTCTTGTGCCACATTTTGCCTTAAGTGGGAAGGCGACTAAATACTCTAGTGCAAAACTTGCAAGGACTTGTCTCGCGTGTAGGCTCATAATTTAAGTGAGCGTTGCCAAGATACCAGTGAAAGAAACGTGGCAGTCTCTCGCGAAACTAGACTCGACAAAAAAGAGGTTTGCGGAGGCATGTACTCATCAATATGAGTGGTTGCTCGTGTTGATTTGGTTGGTCAAGCCAATCAAAGACGGCCTTGTGTGATATAACGAGAGAGAGAGAGAGTGCAAAGACGGCCTTGTGTGATATAACGAGAGAGAGAGAGAGAGTGCAAAGACGGCCTTGTGTGATATAACGAGAGAGAGAGAGAGTGCAAAGACGGCCTTGTGTGATATAACGAGAGAGAGAGAGAGAGTGCAAAGACGGCCTTGTGTGATATAACGAGAGAGAGAGAGAGAGAGTGCAAAGACGGCTTTGTGTGATATAACGAGAGAGAGAGAGAGCAAAGACGGCCTTGTGTGATATAACGAGAGAGAGAGAGAGAGTGCAAAGACGGCCTTGTGTGATATAACGAGAGAGAGAGAGAGAGTGCAAAGACGGCCTTGTGTGATATAACGAGAGAGAGAGAGTGCAAAGACGGCCTTGTGTGATATAACGAGAGAGAGAGAGTGCAAAGACGGCCTTGTGTGATATAACGAGAGAGAGAGAGTGCAAAGACGGCCTTGTGTGATATAACGAGAGAGAGAGTGTGCAAAGACGGCCTTGTGTGATATAACGAGAGAGAGAGAGTGCAAAGACGGCCTTTTGTGATATAACGAGAGAGAGAGAGTGCAAAGACGGCCTTGTGTGATATAACGAGAGAGAGAGAGAGAGTGCAAAGACGGCCTTGTGTGATATAACGAGAGAGAGAGAGAGTGCAAAGACGGCCTTGGGTGATATAACGAGAGAGAGAGAGTGCAAAGACGGCCTTGTGTGATATAACGAGAGAGAGAGAGTGAGTGCAAAGACGGCCTTGTGTGATATAACGAGAGAGAGAGAGAGAGTGCAAAGACGGCCTTGTGTGATATAACGAGAGAGAGAGAGAGAGAGTGCAAAGACGGCCTTGTGTGATATAACGAGAGAGAGAGAGAGAGAGTGCAAAGACGGCCTTGTGTGATATAACGAGAGAGAGAGAGAGAGTGATTTGAAATCGAAACTTAAAGAAATTTTGCTATTATATCTGTATTATCTAAGAATTGGCATGTCTGCGCAGGAAAGATAGTGGAGTAGTTTGTTTTCTTCATAGTTTGGAAGCATTGGCCTTCTTCCAGACTGGGTACTACCCGAGAACCCAATTTACTCTACTATTTAACCAATAGGGAAATATGGTTTCATGATTTTCTAAAGGGTATTAGTATGAGAGTGAACGCAGCTGACTCGGCTGAAATTTGAACTCGTCTCACTAGATCTATTTTCCGCCTGGTAACCGTTACACTAGCAGCAAATCCCTCAACCTGATTTTGTATAGCGTTCACGCAAAGAAATTGTAATCTATTACAATACGAACTATTTATTGTTTCAAAAATCATGGAAAGCCCTGGGCTCGAACATTGACAAATCAATGAGCTACATATATATATATATATATATATATATATATATATTATGCTATGTGTGTGTGTGTGTGTGTGTGTGTGTGTGTGTGTGTGTGTATAAGGCAATCTGTGAGTGTGTGTGACTGTTTCCTATGCACGCCTACATTTTTCAAGTTACGCCATTCAAAATTTCTAAGGACATATATCCAGGGAAGCCAGGTCGACACATACTTCTTGAATTTAAGTTCAGCAATTTTCCCTTTCGCACTTTTTGGCCAATGGACACGATTGCTTACATTTGCTCCGTAAAACATCTAAGATGGTTGCTGAATTACGTCACAGAAATCAAATCTAACCTGTCAAACGCGACTAAAATATTTTTTATTAAAAAAAGAAAAAAGAAAAGCCTTTATATTTAATTTTTTATACCGACGTTTTAAAAATTCATTTGGTCAACAAAAAAATGTGAATATTTTCCCCGTAATTTTCAAACAAAAGAATTTTTTTTTTCAAAAAAGTGTTTTTTGAAACAAAAACAAAATATGTAAAATAACATGTTATGATGCTAGTCTATAAACATTTACTAAATGGTTAAACGATGTGAACCAACTATAAAGAAATCTTTTAACCATTTTATAAAATTCGATCATTTCGTAATTAGCCGATATTTTGCCAACCATTCCAATGAACAATATAGAAAAGTAGTTTCAATATAGAATATATATATATATGCCAACCATTCCAATGAACAATATAGAAAAGTAGTTTCAATAAAATAATCTAATAAATAGATAGTGTTTATTATAAGTTTAAGTTTAATTACTTGGTTTGCATTATTCGATTTGCAAAACAAATACTGCTGGAGTGTGAAGGTGGTTGAAATAACAGCGGTGTCATGGGAAGAGTTTGGCACTTTTTTGCCAACTGAAAGAAAAAAAATAACGTGATGCTTTCAAAGTTGAATGAGAGAAGGAACTAAAATACACGAAGATCTCGCGGCGTTATGGAAACGCAAACTGTCGAGGACGCTAAGTGACGTAAATTCTTGGCATGTTGTTCAAACGAAAGTGAATTAATTTTGTTGTTATTATGATGGATATTTTTATGAGTTATTTCTCAAGCAAAGAAACGTGTTGGCATAAATGTTTTTTCACATCTCATATCTTTTATTAATGTTGACTTTGGAGATACATTTCTTATATGTTATTTATAATTTAGGTTTCGCTATGCATTTTATACTGATTATATACACAAAATATATAGTTAGGAGTAACGCGCAATAATTTATCGGTATAATTAAGTTGCAAGATAGGAGAAATGATGGCAATGAATCTATGCATAAACACAAATGAAAAGTAAGAGGCTATGTTCAGGTAATATATATATATATATATATATATATATTATAAATTATGTTTTAGAACAAGTACATAATTTTTTTATATATGTCCTCGACAATCATATGTTTGTTTCAACATTTAGTGTCCAACGTTTCTTCAGGAGGAAAAAGCAAATATTCATAGTTCTATACATCATATATCGAGCACTGTTTTA
This sequence comes from Ascarosepion bandense, assembly GCA_037127315.1. Classification (NCBI taxonomy): domain Eukaryota; kingdom Metazoa; phylum Mollusca; class Cephalopoda; order Sepiida; family Sepiidae; genus Ascarosepion; species Ascarosepion bandense. Next base: position 3,550,160 of record JBBBDQ010000418.1, read on the forward strand.
AATTAATGTTTTGGACGGAAAAAAATTCTTTCTTCGTTCTGTGCCCACTCGGATATATATATATATACACACACAAAATATATTGGTAGAAGAGAGAGTATGTGAATAACGCGCAAAAATTTCCATCTACTCCTCTCATTGGCATCTTCTACTGCTATTAAAATGTTCTGAGTTGCACGGGCAACACCGGGTTATGATGCTAGTCTTATATATGACATGTCAAAAGGTACCATTACTCGAAGCTATTAACGAAGTTTTAAAGCAACTGGAAGAGAAAAAGACATTTGTACTTAAAATTAAAGAAAGAGAATTAAAATTTATAGAGAACATAATGAGGAAAGAAAGCTTACAAAATTTAACACTCAAAAGGACACATTGAAAGCGGGATGAACAAAGAAAAGTAATGCATAATGTGCTTGTGTAAATTGTTGACAGGATAGGGATTAGGACACATAGCAAAAAGACAATTTACTTAGCCCTTACGCACAAATACCCCTGGGAAAGGTATTATTTCGTCTATTCTCTCCAGTTATGAGTTAAATAATAGGACAGATTGGGTTCTATAGCCTTGGCTGGCAACCAGTCTATAGCAAAAAGCAATAGCAACTTACTGCGGGATAATCTTCTGTCCAGTCAGTCATGTCTCTCTCGAGACATGATCGCTTAAAGTGTGTATCATGTATGGCCCTTAACTGACTGACTTAGCCCTACAGTGAACAGGGAGTGTAGAGCGATGTGGCAACCCACGTCATGAACACAATACATAGCAGAAGATCATCACTGATTTATCAAAAACCAACCACCGTTACTTCATAAAAAAAACATTTGTCTTAAGATGAGGGTACCTTGCTGTAGAGCAGTTCGTTTTCATAAAAATCTTAACAGGTGTCCCGATATTGTAGTATTATGGCAGATTTAAACTAAGCATGGTAGTTAGTTACATGAGGGATGCCTACTGTAGTGCGATGGGTAGTAAGCTTATCTCACAAACCATTATGTAGCGAGTTTGATTTCTTTTTTATTCGATGTTTCCTTTATTTTTGAAAACCGTTCTTGTTCGGCAAAGAAGGCTTTGTAAAAAACAAAATCTGGTAATCAAAAAATATTTTTTCCTTGGAATCAACCCCACGTCACGCATAATTAAACACCATAAGGGATGGATTGATGGAGTTTAAACATAAGAGCTCACCTGGAAGAGGTTTCCTTTTGGGAGGTGATTTTTATCCCGATATAGAGAAGACAGTCGGCTGGCAAGACGACATAAATAAGGCAGTGAAAGGGTTTTCCACCTAGGAGCCATTACGATGCCATACAGAAAACTAAGTCAGTCAGTCAGTCAGTCAGTTGTGATACACGCTTGGGTGATCATGACTCTTTCGAGACAACTGACTAGGCAGAAGATTTTTTCCACAGTAGGTTCCTATTTCTTTCTTCGATAAACTGGTTGCCAACCAAGGTTATAGAACCCAACCTATTCTACTATACAACTCATATCTGGAGGAAGAAGAGATGGATTCATATTTTTCTCAAGGGTATTTGTGCGTAACTAAATGAAACGAATTCGACTGGAATTCGAACTCTGTTCTCCGAAAGGTAAAACACTTCTAAAAATCAAAATCTTTTATTTCAAAATGCTGTATTATTGCTCGAAAATTAAACACACGAGAAAGAGTTCGTTGTGTAAAGCAGAAACCTATATTTTACGATACTAATTTAACCGCAGTACTACAAGGATGTGCGTTGTGGTGCAGTAGATATCGACTCGGAACGAGAAATCGGAGAGCCGAGTTCGAATTCCAGTTGAGACAGATTGGGTTCTGTAGCCTTGGTTGGCAACCAGTCTACTGCAGAAAGTAATGGCATCCTACTGCGGGATAATCTTCTGCCCAGTCAGTCATGTTTCGTAAGAGACATGATCACCCAAGCGTGTATCAGGTATGACACTTAACTGACTGACTGAATAGTTGGAATGCCAATTTAAGCTTCTACTGGGCATAAAGTAGAGGATCGGTTTTCGATTGTCATGAAGTAATAAACTAATCCCCCACTAATTACTACTTAAAATATCACAGAAATGCATTTTTGTACTGACAGCTGTTGACAGATCTAATATTGTTTCTGAAAGACTCTGTAAAACGGCTCGGAACGACAAATCGTGGAGCCGAGTTCGAATTCCAGTTGAATTCCTTGCATTCACTTATGCACAAATAACCTTGGGAAAGGTATTAATCCGTCATTTCCTTCCAGTTATGGGTTAAATAATAGGACAGATTGGGTTCTATAGCCTTGGCTGGCAACCAGTCTACCGCAGAAAGGAATGGCAACCTACCGCGGGATAATCTTATGTGCAAACTCCACCATCCCTTATGTTGTTTAATTTTGCGTTACGTGGGGTTGATTCTAAGGAAAATATTGGTCGATTTTTTTCTTTTGCTCAGTCAGTCATGTCTCTTGACATTTAAAAGGATGTGCATAGTGGTGCAGTGGATATCGACTCGGAACGAGAAATCGGAGAGCCAAGTTCGAATTCCAGTTGAATTCCTTGCATTCACTTAAGAGCAAATATCCTTGGAAAAGATATTAATCTGTCTCTTCCCTCCAGTTATGGGTTAAATAATAGGACAGATTGGGTTCTATTTAAATGACTGACTGGCATTTTCTCTGAAAGGGTGCTACAAAACTACAAAAATAAAAATCCTTCACTTTACGAAGGTAAAAAAAATTTGCAAAAGTTTCAATATTTAAATAATTTTAGGTGGGTAGTTTCTCATACAACTTTATAGTGATTTGAAAATGGGGGATCGATTTACTTTAACGTTGTATGAAAAACTGACTCCCACCACAAATTTTTGATATTGTATTATTTCCAAATTTTTTTTTTTTTTGATAATCGGAAAGTTTAAGTAACACTCGATAGAACTGCACTGAATGAAAAATAACGAAATTAACATAAACAAAGCGACCCCCAACGCGAGTGGATTGAAAATGGAGGATTGATTTACTTTCTCATACAACGTTAAAGTAAATCGATCCTCCATTGTCAGTCCACTCGCGTTGGGGTCGCTTTGTTTATGTTAATTTCGTTGTTTTTCATTCAGTGCAGTTCTATCGATTGTTACTTAAACTTTCCGATTATCAAAAAAAAAAATAAAATAAAATTGAAAAATTACAATATTTAAACAATTTTTTTTGTGGGGGGAGTCAGTTTCTCATACAACGTTAAACTGACCCCCCCCCCCCCCCGCCACACACACAAAAAAAATTGTTTAAATATTGTAATTTTTCATTTTTTTTTTTTTGATAATCGGAAAGTTTAAGTAACACGCGATAGGACTGCGCGGAGAAAAGTAAAAAAAAAATTTAAAAAAATGAACAACAACGAAATTAAATTCGGTGGTAGTCTGCTTCAGGTCCGTCTTTTTGTTTGTTATTAAGACTGCCATATAAAATAACAAACACTATTATATTGAATATTTACATTATTATTATATTTATTGGAATGGTTGGCAAATATCGGCTAATTGCTAACTGAATTGATTTTTATAAAATGTTAAATTTGTAGCGTAGGGAGCTGGTTAAATTTTCTTTGGCTCGGCCTTGTGTCAGACATCTTACAAGTTTTATGCAGAATTATCATAAGAAAATTTTTCATCATCAAAAGGTTGGTTGTCAGTTGGAACGTGTGGATTAGTGTAGAAGAGTGGAATAATGAAATATATACATTTCGAATGTTAAAATATTAATTTATTAAAGAGAAAGAATAACATAACCAAATGCGCAATTAGAAACATTAATAAGAAGTTAAGGGTAGAGTTCGTACAAAATGTTCATAGTAGTAATTGTTGAAAGAGATAAAGAGAAAGAGGACAATGTCCTGGTCGCTTGAAGTTTGAAGTTACATTTTAGATGTGTGTGTCTCTTTCGCTGCTCCTATCGCTGGACTGACGCCGAGGTCACTTAAATAGTCTTTTTTAATTCAGCAGTGGATCGCTGAGTCAAGTCGTGCAAGTCGCTCCCATTGGTCAAAAATCATTTTAACACCTACTTGCGAAATCTGGTTTCGACGTTTTCGTTAAGCAGATGGCCAATCCTTTTTCTATTTGGGAAAACCAGGATTTCACACGTCATTGTGAATTTTTGTTTAAGGGAAGAAGGTTGATTTTAATTAATTTTGCTATCCACTACAAATTATAAGGATTATTATAACATGAGCCAACTTATACTTGGTTCACACATTTTAATGATTTAGTAAAATGTTTTTTAAATTTACGAATCAAAAATTGTTTTATAATTAATTTTTAATTAATTTTTTTAATTGGAGTAGACAGACTAAACTATCGCCCGGTTCACACTCCACCCACGTCTATTGAACAGGTGTAGAGGCTCATCCCTTGTTCCCTGTTTAGGATGTGGTTCCCGGCTTTCTCTTTTCCAATCTTTCCATTCTTACGTAGCCCCCTTCACTTCAGTGGCATTACCGCCTTGCTTGGGGTGATATGATTAAAAAAAAAAATTGTTTTATAAAAGAAATATCTTGGAAATGATAAGTATTGCGGTATATTAGTTTTTAGAATGTTCTAAATAGAATTCTTGTAAATTAACAATAAATAGAACGAAAAAGAATAACGTTAACAACATTACACACTTAATTGGTCTATAGTTTAAATACTCTTGACACATGCATTATTTTCGCATACATCACTCAGTTAAGTGCCATACGTGGTAAACGCTTGGGCGATCATGTCTCATAAGTGAATGCAATGAATTCAACTGGAATCTGAACTCGGCTCCCCGATTTCTCGTTCCGAGCCGATATCCACTGTACCACAACGCACATCCTTGCCATACATACACTTACATTTAAAATAAACATCCGTTTTATTACACGTGACACATATTTGACGAATGAAATCAAATATCAAATATACTGTCTCTATTCGGGTTTTTTTTCTAATTTCTTTTTAAAATCATTTGTCTTTCAGATTGTTGGTTGGTTGTTTTGTTTTTATGGCATATCGACTTCGGCGGGTCATTTATTGCCAACTAATTTTTTATTTATTTATTGCTGGTAATACCTTTTTCTTTCAACAATTTATTGTTGTCTTATATAAATTTTGTGTCAAGTAATACTTTTTTTCTTTCGAGTATCAAGATTCATTGGGATTTGTTTTTTTAAGAGTAGGATCCTCAAGTCCTACCCTTGTTATTTAACCCATAACTGGAGATTAATACCTTTCCCAAGGGTACCAGTGTTTAAGTGAATGCAGGGTATTCAACTGGAATTCGAACTCGGCTCATCGATTTCTCTTTCCGAGCGGATATCCACTGCACCACAACGCACATCCGTCACTAAACGCTTACAGCACCCGGTATTCCCAAGCGGTCACCCATCTAAGTACTGACCAGGCCCAACGTTGCTTCACTTCGGTGATCGAGCGAGAACCGGTGTATTCAACGTGATAGGCCGCAAGCCTTGTCTTTCAGAGATACTTTTTAAAAATGAAATGTTGAATTACAGAATTTTTTTCATACCTGTTTTTTTTTTTTACTTATTTCATTCATCTTGTCGGATTTCTATCCGTATAGTTAACTCAAACATTTTTGTTGTAGATTCTCAAGAACTGCCCTCCTCAAAAAAAAAAAAAAAGGAGAGGTGTATAAATTCACTTTTATCATACGTTTGTGTTTTATATCAATTCTAATTCTCGCGTTTTAAAAACAACTATCGAGGTAGTTTTAAAAAAATAGAAAAAAAAGAAGAGAAAACAATTCTTTTTATAAAAAGAGGATGTTCTTTGCGTCGTAATGCGTGCGCATAAATCCATGTTTGCTGAAAATTGTTTGAATTTTACACATACTGAATTTGATGGCATGTCAGACTTATTTTCGTCGCCATAAAAATTCGTTAACAAATTGCTCCCAGGTCTGTTATACAAACGAGGTGGGTAACATCTACTCGGACTTTGTAGACTACCAGTACTTGTACCTACCTATCTCTTTAAGTAGGTATCTGTCAGTCTTGGGAGACTATCGAGTCTACTATGGCGGCTAGCTAATCCTTGTTGAAGGGAAGTTTATTTGACCCTTGTTACAGTTTCGAAAAGATAAAGTCAAATTGGTCATGATGACTTGTGAATTCGTTCTGACAGAATCATTGATGGCTTCCAAACTGCTTCATCCACCCAATTTCACTCTCAAGGGAAGGCTCAGTCCGCCATATGGTATTTAGTCACATCTTTGGCTAATCTACTCCGGTAGGATTCGATTCTGGATCTCATCTCATCTCATCATGACCAACTGGTCATATACAGATTGGATAACTGTTGGATAAATAAAACATTCACGCACGCTTTACACCAGGGAGCGGCAACTCATTCGACCCCGCGGGCCAGGTCGTGTTATAGTGACGGGTCGAGGACTGGACAAAGGCTATTAACGAAAAATTAAGGAAAATTACATACCCCTGTCAACCTAAATATTGAAAACCATAATGAAAATTAACATTGAGAAATCAGAAAAACAAAAGAAAATCTAAAATCACCTTACAAAAATTACTTTTCCTCAAGGAACGTCAAAATATTTCAAAGTGAAAAAAATCAACCGAAGTGAAATGGATAAAATTATGACGGGTAGGTTTGAAACTGTTATTGAAAATTGTAGCACAAATGAAACACACACACACATCAAACAAAAACGAAACCCATATACTCATACAGACGAGTACAAATAGTTGCAAACATATACACTTACGTATGACAAGATAAAAACATGGCCCATTGACAGATTCCAGCAACTTACATAGGGTAGGTAGTAGGGGTAAGCGATGGGGGGGGGGTCGCTGTTGGAGGAATGAAATCGAAAGCAGAGACAACATTGTCCCTTTGAAGATGTCTCCGCCTAATGTCTGTCGCCGGTTGGACGGTCAAATAGGCTCTCAGTTTTTTTTTTGTTTTTTTTTTTTGAAATGGAGATGATTGGGTTTTGATCGTGTTTTTGCGGTCATAGTATTCAAATTTGGTTGGGTGGATCAAAAGAAGATAACAGCAGGCCTTTTGTTGAATTCGAAAGCATCCTCTCTCATGTTAAAAATAGTCATTGGTAATCAGGCTCGCGAGCCAGTCAAAAGGCCTTTGCGGGCCGAATCCGACCTGCAGGTTGCCGACCCTTGCTTTACACGTACCACAAGTCGGTGATCGAGGCTATGTTAAAGCCTGTGCGTTCACAGCAGCTAGATCCCTCTTTGCTTGTGGAACTAGCGCACTAGAATCTTTGTTCTAACCCCCCCCCCCAGTCGTGTTTAGTAATCATCTATATATTAGACTTGCTCGTTTGATGTTTTGGTGGATTGAGTTGTTTTTTACGGCCAATCAACCCTTTGCCGGTTATTTAAAGCCAGAACATTAGTGCCTCGTATTCCCAAGCGGCAACCAATCTAGGTACTTACCAGACTCCACGTTGCTTAACCGGCGTTTTCAACGTAAGATATCCGCAAGCAGAGTTAGATGTGCATTTACCAGTAATGCCAATTATCATTGTTCGAGCCGAGGTAGACGCTAGTATTTCGAACAGAGGATTTTCAAGACATGATGGGCGCAACACAGTCTTATCTCCTGAGATATTGTTGTCGATGCGCTTTCGTCTTTATTTGCATGTTGACTTTGATTACTATTTTTTTTAAAGGCTTGTCAGTCCTTTCTGGGTTACTTAAAACCGATACAATTTGGATTTGTGCATGTGAATATAATATTAACAATGTTTTTTTTTGTTAGAATTACAGCGATTTTTCCAGAGACATGTCCGAGAATTGAACCTATAGCTGGAAAGATAGAAGAGATTTATTACTTCAAAAAACATTTCACTGTTAAATGCTGTGGATAATACTTTAGAAATTGTTGTGGAGTAGTTTTCGCACTGAAAGTTATAATCGTGTTATGTCGGTTGCTGATCGACTTAACGCACCCTAAATGTTAGGAACTTGGTAATCTTCCACTGTAAGCTGATGCCTTAGTATTCGGCTAACTGCCTTAATCCAACGATGTCCAAACTGGAACTAATAGTTCTACTAAACGTCAATAGAACTGTAAAGAACTCTAAAACCTCCAAGAACTTCAATATTTATTGTACAAATGTACAAATATGGCACGAGGCCTAAAACGGGGATGGCGAAGGTTGGTTTTCATCTGTCCTAAATTAACTTTGTTATTCACTTTCGTCGACCCTGACACACAATAAACCTTTCACCATAATACCACATTTTGACATATGAATAGAAAAGAGTAACTGTCATGAAAATGTTTATAGAAAGACAAGAGAAAGCCGGTTCATGGCAGTGGAAAAAATAACTGAGGATGATAAGGACTGACAGCATTAGAAACCATTCTTGATTTTGTAAAAAGATATATAGCAGGAGTACAAGACCAGGTGTAATGCTGTACCCCGACGTGGCGTAATGGTTAGCAATCTTGTCTCGCTAGAACCTATTACAACTGACCCCATACTTTCGGCCTTGTGCCACGTTTAAGCGGCTCTTAGAAAAACAAATACTAACATCAAATTAGTTATGGATGTGCGTTGTGGTGTAGTGGAGATCGACAAATCAAGTTGCCGAGTTCGAATTCCAGTTGAATTCATTGCATTCACTTATGCACACATACCCTTGGGAAAGGTATTAATCCGTCTCTGCCCTCCAGTTATATAGCCGCCTTGGCTGGCAACCAGTCTACCGCAGAAAGTAATGGCAATCTACTGCGGGATAATCTTATGCCCAGTCAGTCATGTCTCTTTCGAGACATGATCACCCAAAGAGATTATCACGTATGGCACTTTACTGACTGGCTGATTTCTTATTTACATACGAAGGACATACACAGCCGAAATGTTGCGATAAAAAACAAAATGGAAATAATAGTCTGCGTGAAAATAGTATGCGTAAATCAAGATACCTCTTCATCCCAGAACTTCAAACAAAAATCACCATGTTTTTTTTCCTGATAAGCAACATGTGATAATGGTGAGATAAGCCGCTTCCACACAGGAAAATCATAATACGTTGTTTCCGAGAAGAAAATCGGGTAATACATCTTTGCCGATAAGTGACTATGAATACAGACGTGAGACAGCAAGCATTACACAAGGCATTTATTAAATTCTTTTAATACGTGCCTATGAATTAGACAGGGAGCACTAATCTATGCCAAGACATACCTTGGAATTAGATGACCAGTATTTCATAATCAAGCTACATCTACAGAAAATAGGAAACTATGAGTGACTCCATGCAATAGACAGTATTTCAATCATAAAATATTTTTGGAATAGTTGTAAAACTTTGAGAAACTACACTACCGGCCATAATTATAATCCACACCAGATTTTTTTAAAAGAAATGATGTATTTTTAGTATTTATTGTCAAGTGGATAATTCTAAATGAAAATAGAATGGTTCTTTCGTTATTATTACTTTGCAAAATTTTACAAAGCAAGGAAGCAAAGACGAACTCGTCCGAATCACCCTAAATTTTCTTCATTCTTTCATTGATGAAACTACAATATAGGTAATTATTAAATTTTTATAAATTCATTTGATGCACATGTTATTGTGCAATATTAAAAGAACCATTCTATTTTCATTTAGAATTATGAACTTGGTAATAAATACTATAAAATAGTCTGAAATCCATATTTAAAAAACAACAACACTGGGGTGGCCTAATAATTATAGCCGGTAGTGTATACGTAAATTTGGTTTAACTGCAAATCGAATATGTGAATTATAGGTTTAATGACCCTACGTAATTGTTTTGTTTCGGGCCTAGGTCTTTTCAATATCCCTACATATAATTCATGGCTAAAGTTGCAAAATTCATTGTTTCAAACAAAATTGAACGAAAATCACTGTTTTTTCAACTTGATTTCATCATCTTAAACAAATTTAATGAATTCCATTTTTTTAATTATTGTTTTTTTCTCTCTCTCTCTCTCTCTACAGAATGCAACCATATTATTGACACAAAAGGTGTGAAATTAGAATCTCCGGGCTTTCCAGAATCCTACCCGTCAAACCATCATTGTGTGTATATCATCCGCTCTCCCCCGGAAGAAACAGTGACACTGACATTTCACAAATTCAAGTTAGAGAACGGAGACAACTGCGAAAACGATTATGTTAAGATCAAGGATGGTGAAAGTGCAGGTAAGCACAACAATTTGTCGATACTTCTGAGATGAGTTATTTACACTCTTAACATTGTCCTCATCTTTATTTGCCATGTTTTGGCCGTTGTACGCGCCGGCCTTCTTCGGATGCCAGGAATTTCAAACCGAACCCTTTATTAGAATCACCATTTTCATTCCTGTGATCGTAATAAAGGGTTGGCTTCGAACTGAAAAAGGCCGGAGTGTACAACGGCCAAAACGTCATAAACATAGCAATAAAGATGAAAAGAATAGTCTAAGCACAATAATTGTTGATTATTTGAATCGCTATTCCAGCCTTTTGGATTTCTTCTTGCGTAGAAATTTGTTATTAAATGTCAATCGGGCAATGGCGTCCGCTTTAAATAAGGGAAAATTGGAAAGCTCTTAAAACTTTTTAAAGTGCAAAATTTCAATGGTTTTGTAAGAAAAGATCAACAGAATGAAATAAAACTTATTGTAAATGTCGAATTTTTTTTTCTGTCACAATGACGTTCCCCCCACCCCGGACTCACTGTGTAGTGGCACACTTAAACTGAGATAGTTAGAAGTAGGGAAATTTATTTTTAAGTGGCTGATTCAATCCCTTGAACATTATTAAATAAAAAGTCAACAAATCTAAAAATAAAAACGTATGTGTATTCCTGACGCATAGGAAAGACAGAAAAAGAGGTAAAAAATAAATGTATATGTAGATATGTATCCAAATATTTAAAGTGCGTATATTTTGGCAGCATCTTTTCTTTTAAACAAGTTGTGTTAAACGATAGAGACAACTTAGTCTTATATATTTTCTTTTGAATTTTTTCATATTTTCTTAGACTTTTTATTTCCGAATTATATTTGTATAAAAATTGTCCAAACTTTGTCCTAGTACTTACGAACGTCATCGTTCATCACCAGGGACTATATTACAGTTTAAAAATCAGATTGCCTTGTAGCAGGCAAAGTGTTACATTAAAAAAAAAAAAGTAAACGGAATGAAGAATTTTAAAATTCAAACGCAGTAATAATGTAAACAAAGATATGTGCTCACATAAATGCGTGAATTATATGGAATACTTGGTTGTTAACAATTAAAAACAAAAGTATCCAAATATATAATCTGTCGAAGGAATAGATGTTTGCTTTCAATGTAGCAAAGATTTCGATATGCAAGTCGCTAGGTCGTCAAGCAAATGTATTTAATCAGAGAATGAACCAAAGTAATTTATCAACACTAGTTTTGGCAAATGAGAGCTCGGGTCAAAATTTGACTTATATCCATTCATTTTTCTTTCAGTCTACGGTTTCGCTTTAACTGGAAACAACTATTGCTTTTTAGTCTTTCGTGCCAACGTCCAAAGAGTCTGAGCTCCAGGATCATGGATTAGTTTTAAAGCTTTCATTACACTCGAGCCACGCCGGGCTATACTACTTGTAAAATGTTTTCATATATATGTATGTATGTATATATATATATATATATATTTTTTTTGCATCTTTCAGCTGCTGACGTCCTGGACAAATTGTGTGGTGTGCAAGACAACAAAACGTACAACTCCAGTGGGAGGTCACTTCGACTGGATTTTGTCACTGATGTTAGTGTCAGCTACATGGGATTCAGTGCCACATATACTTTCTCAGGTAAGTAAATTGCAAATGTCGATTCTTCTTCTATGTGCCCTATCTTTTTAGGACGTAGGCGATCATGGCTTTCCACGTCTTCCTATCCCTGGTGGATCTTAGCACGCTTTCTCCTGTTACACCACCCAAACACCGCTCCGCCATCCACTAGCTCAAGTCCATAAATCTAGAATATAAATCTATAGAAACTAACATGGCCACAAAATGAGGGATCAGTTTATATATTGATCCTCCATTTCATATCCACGTTATAATTTCTTATAAACAATTGGCACGTATATTCTTCTATGTGCCCTGTCCCTTCAGGACGTAAGCGATCATGGCTTTCCACGTCTATCTCTGGTGGCTCTGAGCATGCCTGTTACACCATGCAACTTCTCCTGTTACACCATGCAACCCCCGTTCCGTCATCCACCTGATTAAGTCCTTCATATATGTTATCCGCTGCTTTCCCTTGTCTCTTTTTCCCTCTATCTGGCCTGTTAGTATCAGGTTCTCCAAGCCCTCCTTATAAAACAAAACGAAATATAGAATTGACGTGGAAGAAAATAATCTATTGTAATTTATTTTTAATTTTGTAAAATATATATTGTTAGTGATCACGAGTTCAGAGTCATAGGGGTGCCTCATGTACTGCAGACTTGGCATTAGTGATAAGCTTCTCGCGTGATACTGATTAGGTTAAGTTGTTTAAGATGCGGACGGAGCATCAGTGGATGTGTTGACAGCAAGATAGCTTGACAGTTTTCTTTCTCCTAGACTAGGTGCCTACCATGCCAAGAAAACTGTTCTGATATTTAACCCATAGCTGAAGGGAAATAGATTCATACCTTTTCCCGAGGGAGAAGTAAACAGAACCGATTGGTTCAGAATTTCAACTTGGCTCAACAATTCTACTTTTCACGCCAACAAACTTTATGCTGCCTGTACATCTTTATTCAATATTAGAAACTACCAAGCATTAAACTCTGAAAATAAATCGGGGAGCCGAGTTCGAATTTCAGTTGAATTCTTTGCATTCACTTACGCGCAATTACCCTTAAGAAAGGTACTAATCCGTCTCTTCCCTCCAGTTATGGGTTAAATAATAGGACAGATTGAGTTCTATAGCCTTGGTTGGCAACCCAGTCTACCGCAGAAAGCAATGTCAACCTACTGTTGTATAACCTTCTGCCCAGTCAGTCATGTCTCTTTCGAGACATGATCGCCCAAGCGTGTATCACGTATGGCACTTAACTGACTGACTGAATAGTTGAAAAGACAATTAAAGCTTCTACTGGGCATAAAGAGGGGGATCGGTTTTCTATTGTCCTGAAGTAATAAACTAATCCCCCAATAATTACTACTTATTAATATAATAATATAATTCAACAGTCTACCGCAGAAACTAATGGCAACCTACTGCGGGATAATCTTCTGCCCAGTCAGTCATGTCTCTTTCGAGACATGATCGCCCAAGCGTGTATCACGTATGACACTTAACTGACTGACTGAATAGTTTTTTTTTTTTTGTTTTTTTAATCATATCACTCCGAGCAAGGCGGCAACGCCACTGATGTGCCGGGGGCTACGTAAGAGTGAAAAGATTAGAAGAGAGAAAGCCGGAAACCACATCCTAAACAGGGAACAAGGGATGAGCCTCTACACCTGTTCAATAGACGTGGGTGGAGTGTGAACCGGGCGATAGTTTAGACTATCTACTCCAATTGAGAAAAAAAGAAAAAGTGAAAAGATTGGAAAAGAGAAAACCGGAAACCACATCCTAAACAGAGAACAAGGGATGAGGTTGGAAAGACAAAGCTTCTACTTGGCATAAAGTGGGGGATCGGTTTTCTATTGTCATGAAGTAATAAGCTAATCCCCCATTAATTACTTCCTATTAATATAATAATATAATTCACCAGTCTACCGCAGAAAGTAATGGCAACCTACTGCGGTATAATCTTCTGCCCAGTCAGTCATGTTTCTTTTGAGACATGATCGCCCAAGCGTGTATCATGTACGGCACTTAACCTACTGAACCAAACAAAATTTCTATATACTACACAAAGCGTCCATTTTACTGATATTATAGAAGGGGAGTTAAACGTTGGTTGCACAAGCATGCGTCATATACAAAAAGCCATTAGGGATAGAAAGATAGGGAAGGCTGTGATCGCCTACGTTCTGAAAGGCACGACACATAGAAGAAGCGGCAAAAATTGTTACGTTGTTGTATTTAGATATTCTTGAAGAAATACAAAGAATCTGCAATGTTATTCTTATGACCTGGCATCTCGTCCTCATTCACTTTCGCACTATTGTAACGTAGCTTCTCTCGGCCTTTTCTATAAATATTATTATAAAGCAACCGTTTCGATGAACTTTCTTCTATCGTACTTGACGAACTTAAGCAGCAGTACTAGATTGGGGAAAAGGTTATCTTTTTTTCAGTTGAAATGGTTCAAGTTCTATTTTAACAGTTTATCCTACATATCTTTTCAGTCAACTTTCATCTTCAAAAATTGAAATGCAATGTCAATCTTTCTGGCATCTCTCAATGTTTGTTTTTTCTCGGCCAATCAGACTGGTAACGAGGTCTTACCCTTTTACAGTTAGATCAACCAAATGCAGGCGACAATTGTACTCAATCAGCTTCTTTTCTCGCGCTTCCTGCCTATGGAACTCCCTTCCATGTACCTGCTTGCCTGACGGGTATAATCTCCAGGAATTTAAATGCAAAGTCAATTCCCATCTCTTATACACTTGACTTCAGTTCTTTCTACATCACCCCGTGTATCTTGTTTTTTTTTTCTTTTCCTTTCTCTCTATCTTCGTAACTGTCTTCACTCCTGTGTTCACATCCTTCTCTTGCCTTTTTCTTTCTCCCTCTATAGCTGGTTCGTCTTTATCTTCACTCTCCTCCTGCCTAATACTTCAACTCTTATGTAACTCCAGCCCTTTCTACATCACCCGTATATCTTTTTTTTCCTTCCTCTCTATCTTCGCAACTGTCTTCACGTGTGTGTTCATATCCTTCTCTTGCCTTTTCTCTTTCTCCCCCTGTAGTGGTTCGTCTGTCTTCACTCTCCTACTACCTAAAACTTTAACTCTCTTATGTAGCCGCAGCACCGCCTTGCTTATGGTGAAATAATTAAAAAAATTCTTCCATACCCCTTAAGTCTTTGTGGCATTATCTAACTTGGGTTTAAATGATTGAAAAAAAAAATCAATCATATTTTTTCTTTCTACCTTCAGGTTGTGCTTTGCGATGTTACAACGGTGGAACCTGCCACAATAATAAGTAAGTATCTGCCTTAAAAATCGTAATGGACAATACTGTAGCATCTGTTTCCGATAGTATTTTTCTTTCTCTCACTCAGGCGGAAACAGACACAGGCGGAAACAGACACAGGCGGAAACAGACACAGGCGGAAACAGACACAGGCGGAAACAGACACAGGCGGAAACAGACACAGGCGGAAACAGACACAGGCGGAAACAGACACAGGCGGAAACAGACACAGGCGGAAACAGACACAGGCGGAAACAGACACAGGCGGAAACAGACACAGGCGGAAACAGACACAGGCGGAAACAGACACAGGCGGAAACAGACACAGGCGGAAACAGACACAGGCGGAAACAGACACAGGCGGAAACAGACACAGGCGGAAACAGACACAGGCGGAAACAGACACATAAAATATCCCATTGAGACACTGATTCTCGTACGATCCCCGAAGTTAAATAATACCAAGTTTTGCCAGTAGCTGGATGGGTGACCGATTTGAAATACCAAGCTCTATAAACTTGGATGTGCGGTGGTGTAAAGAATAACTCGGAATTCGAAGTCGGAGGGTCGAATTCCAGCCGGTTTCATTATATTCACGGGCAAAGTATGAATTTCCTTCTTCCCACAGCTATTTGGATCAAGACATAATTTCTGGCTTTTTATATAACCTACAAAAGTCAATAAATCATAACATATCAGTCAATCACTCACGCACATAAATTTTGCTGTAGGGTGTGCGTTGTGGTGCAGTGGATATCGGCTTGGAACGATAAATCCGTGTGCCGAGTTCGAATTCCAGTTGAATTCCTTGCATTCACTTACGCATAAATACCCTTGGAAAAGGTATTAATCCGTCTCTTCCCTCCAGTTATGGGCTAAATAACAGGACAGATTGGGTTCTGTAGCCTTGGCTGGCAACCAGTCTACCGCAGAAAGCAATGGCAACCTACTGCGGGATAATCTTCTGCCCAGTCAGTCATGCCTCTTTCGAGACGATCACCCAAAACGTATATCACATACAGCACTTAACTGAGTGACTGAATAGTTCAAAAGAAAGCTTCCACTGGGCATAAAGTGGGGGATCGGTTTTCTATTGTCACGAAGTAATAAACTAATTCCCCACTAATTAATATAATAATATAATTCACCAGTCTAACGCAGAAAGTAATGACAACCTACTGCGAAGTAATCTTCAGCCCAGTCAGTCATGTTTCGTAAGAGACATGATCGCCCAAAGCGTCTATCATGTATGACACTTAACTGATGGTTTTCATAAAAACACGGATATTGAAGAATATTTGTGTTGGTAATTTCAAATTTCAGAAAGACTCAAATAGAAAATATTAGGTTGAGTAGAGAATTATGACTTCCTTAGAAAGTGGAATGAAACCTTATGGAACAACAACCACATTTATACTTCAAAATAAATTCCATCATTTTCGATGATTTTCTGCAAACATCCGAATGTGTCCCAGATACCAGTTCTCTAGCTTAAAAAAAAAAAAAAAAAAAAAAAAAAAGCTTAAGCTTTCTTCACTTTGTTAAAAGTGTCGAATCGCTGGTCGCAGAAGGAATCTTAACACCATCCATCTGTTTGAACTTAGTCAACCTGGGAAGGTATGGCTTCGCATTGTCTTGCTGAAACAGATGCCCGGCTACGATTGACCCAAGCTGAATACTTTTTTTTAGTTTGTCGTACACACAGTCTAGGTCGAGCTGCTGGTAATGCAGTTTCACGTTGATGTCGCGAATGTGTGAAACAAGCTTGAAATGCAGTACTTCTTGAAATTCCCACCGGACAGAGATGAAGATTTGTTGTTTACTTTCTGTTTCCTAAGTGAGTCAGGACTTCCTGGTCAACCTACTACGATGAGGCCGTTTCAGTATTGAAACCAATTAACTTTCAGTATTGATTCTTTGAAAGCATCTGTTGGTGCCAGATCCTCTTTACTGCCGCAGCGACTGAATAGAAAGGCGCAATGCATCATGTTAAACGAAGTGCAAGCATAAATGTAACCAAAGAGTCAATGTGCGTCTCTGAGGGTTTTTTTTAACCATTTTACCTAGAACCATGCGTTAATACCACTAATGCGCAAGGAGTTTAAAGGAATTAGAAGCGAATGAGGAAAACCGAGTAAAGAGAAAGGACAATAAAAGAACAGGTATTCGTAAAGACAGAAGACAGCAATTGACGCTGCAAGAAATCGGAAGAGAATTCCACAGGTAAAAAGTGCGAAAAAAGAAACTGTTAGAACAGAATTTACGGTTATATCTAGCTATTTCAACCGTAAAATGAGGTGACCTAACAGCCAATCTAGTAGTACACTTAAATTCAAAGATAAGAACTCATTAAAGCAACTGAAGATATTTATAAGAAAATAACTCTCAGTGATCCCATTTAATTGTGGTCGAATCCAGCCAAGAAAGCAAAACAAGAGCCAGTGCACATATGCTAGCCCGCAGCCAAAATCTGTCCTCCTCAGACTACAAGATCTAAATGTTCCATCCTGCGACGTTCCTGCCTACCGACCGACAACGACGTTCCAGCCTTTGACGTTCATGCCATACACGAGACGTTTCTGACGGCCGACGACGTTCAACAACCCGTGTCGATCCTGCCAGACGATGACGACTTTCTAACCTGTGCCTTTTTATACCAGACGCTGACGACGTTCCTGCCGACCAGCGACGACATTTCGGCCTGAGCCGATCCTGCTTTTTCCGATTTCCTATTGGTTGCTCGTTGGTTTTATTACAATAAAATTAACATTGAAACTCTACATCTTTGCCCCCGTCTCCTCATTGTCTTTGTCGTTTTCCTTTTCTTCAACTCCGCAACAAATAATAACAAGAAATAACTTTTGTGAGAAAATTGTATAAGAGAATTGTACAAATTCTCATTATAGCTATATTTATATTCATGACGTTTCGACAGCTGTACGTTGCAGCCTTCTTCAGGTGATTGAAATTTCGAACTGAACCTTTTATCTCGATCACTGCGATATATTGTTCTCTATCCCTAAGTCATGCCACTTCTGGGTGTCTTAGTTATCTTCTTTTAACTTAAATCTCTACAGTATAATATTTTTATCATTACTGAACTCACAATACTTTGAGTCACTGGATTTTACCAACGCTTTTATGCATGTCCTTGAAGAATTTTTTTTAAGGACATGAAGTTGTGGAGAGCCATGATCGCCACCGTCCTAAAGGGATACGGCACATGGAAGAAGAAAGCGGGTCGTTGATTAAGAATTACAGTGATGGCAAGCAGTAGTGAAGTCCTTACTAAGCAAAATAAACTTACGAGAAAAACATTAGGCCATAAAGAATTCAGTGGTTGAGGAATGGGTGTACAACAATATCTGCTATGATTATTTGACGATAACGTCGAATCTAACCCGAACAATCGTTCGATAAAAGTCTCATCATTCGGCTGTTTACTGACATAATCCAGGACTTAAATTATCAATGACCAAGCTGCGCTTGGAGACAAGCCAAGAATTTTATTTTAAACTAGCAGTATAGCCCGGCGTTGCTCGGATGTAATGAACGCTTTAAAATTAATCCATGGTCCTGACAATTTGGACATTGAAATGAAAGACTAAAAAGCAATAGTTGTTTCCAGTCAAAGCGAAACAGTAGACTGAAAGAAAAATGAATGGATGTAAGTCAAATTTTGATTTCCGGTATCGATGTCTAATAAGTTTTCCATCGCAAACTGAATTTTGAGGGCTAAATTAGTCTTCTGAGTAAATGATATCATGGCTGAGACTAAGAATTACAATTATACCTAATTAGAGCAAAATCCGAAGCAAAAACCAAAATAAAAGGGCTAAAAACCTGATTTTGATCAGACCCGATAGGATATTGGAGTATCGATTTCCAATATCAGAGTTAAATAAGTCATCCAAGGATAAACTAACCTAAGTCCATGAAAACTTATCCTACCCATGGGGAAAAATGTGAGAAATGAGTCATATTGATGGCTGAATATCGGCTTTTGATCAGATTCGATAGAATATCGGGTGTATCGGTATCCGAAATCTACTAATGTTTGAGACTAAAAACTTTAATTTTACCAAGTTAGAGCAAAAAAAAAACTGATATTGATCAGACCTGATCGGATATCGGAGTATCAATATTGGGGGTCAGAAAAAATAAGTAGCCTATGACCTGACCGAAAGCTTAAATAATATTTGCGTGAAGTTTGGTGAGAATCGGATAAAAATTGTGGATTTGTATGAAGGACACACAAACATCTTACCTTTTATATATATATAGAGAGATTATATTACAGAAATGCTAACTATGACATTTAAAAAAGGCTTTTAATTGCACAATTAAATTATTGAAACTGCAGTTAAGAAAACAATTCAATGTATCTGTTCCAATTAATATTTGTGGCAATTTGCTTTTTTTACAGATGCAAATGTACATACGATTTTCAGGGACCCCAGTGTCGATACCACACGAGCTGCAGAGACAGACCTTGCCAAAATAATGCCACATGTTCTGAGAGGAGAGTTGGTTATCGTTGTCACTGTACAAATCAATACACAGGATACAATTGCGAAAGAGTAAGTAACAAAAAAAATGTTTGTGAAGATTTCATGACGTATTCACATAGTTTCATAATCTGATTAAGTAATGTGTTTGCTTTTGTTTTGTTTTTTATTGGTATCACCCCACGCAAGGCAGTAAAGCCACTAAGACGCAAATAGTTACATGGTATGGAAGAATTACGAACAGAAACATTAACAATGAGCGGAAAGAGGAAAAAAGTAATCGAAAGGGCAGTTGATAATGGTTGACATTGCATTTAAACTCTTTGCAGATTATTGATGGCGAGGAAGCATTGAGTCGGAAGCGAGTTCTACAAGCAAGAAGTGCAAGAAAAAATGTCAGCATAGAACTTATGTCTATATCTCGCCAGCTCAACTATAAATTGATGAAATCTTGGCGCCAGTCTAGTATTGAATTTAAATTCAAAACGTCTACGTACCATAGGGAAGAACTCATCCGAATGATTACCATAAAAGGACTTATAAAAAAAAAAAAAAGACACAGAGGCAACCTTACGGCTATGGTAAAGTGATAGAAGCTGATATGCCAGATCAGGGTGAATAATATTGCTAATTCTTTAGATTTTATCAAGGAGTACGAGAGGGTATCGGACCATATATGGCGGCAATATTTTAAACATGGACAAATGATAGACTTATAAATATAGACTTCGAAAAGAAGAATTGTCTTGTGTGATTTAGTGAACCGACTTTCTTAGCAGCTGACCTAACAATGGATTCAATATAGTCTTTCCAGTTCATGTCGGCAGAGGACGTTATCCCGAGAAGGCGAAACAAGTCACCTTCCTAGAAGTTAATATAAATAAAATTCATCACTTAACTGAATGATGTTATATTTATATTGTCTCGTCCGACTTAGTAAACCGACTTTCTTAGCAGCTGACCTAACAATGGATTCAATATAGTCTTTCCAGTTCAAAGACACTCACCGAATAGCAGACGCAGTTCGTAAATTTGTAATGCGGTTCTATAACGTCACATCTTTGATGGTAGATGATTTTATGTTAACGTCCCTGTAACCTCTCTGAAGATGGCTCATGTGAGCCGAAAGCTTAGAACCAACATAATAAAAAAGATAACCAAATGTTGGAGAATTTTTGTCTTTATTTTTACCTGAATTTAAACCCAAAATATGATGTTTTAGAACGGCTCATGATTAAACATAATAGACATTCATTGTCTCTAATATCTAACAATATATGTTCAGAAAGAAAATATATATATATATATATATATATATATATATATATTCAGTTAGATTGATGTGAGTTTGTGACCCTGGTTTTTTAATGCTTAAACCCAGGGTTACAAACACACCAATCTAACTGAATATGTTTGCTCTATCACTGATATTGAGTTCTTTCAAATAAATATCACACACGTGTGTGTGTATATATATATATATATATATATATATATATATAAAAACTATAGTAATTACAATACCAATAGTAACAGAACCAACTCTGCCAAAACTAGTATAAATTAAGCTATAATTTAAATCGTCTTGAACAACCCACCGAGAAGGAACTCGGAAGGAAAAGAAGGGGAAGTAAAAAAAGAAACAAACGAAGTACATGAACAAAAAATCAAGCACTCGTAAGAAAGAAAAAAAACCAAGACGAAAACCCTGACACTAAAGCGAAAGTAGAGTAACAAAGACAGAAAATCTAAGCACGAGCCAATAAACCTACCTAGGTTTCACCCTACGGTTCTTCAGGGTAAACTGGCCAGTTTATCCTGAAGAACCGTAGGGTGAAACCTAGGTAGGTTTATTGGCTAGTGCTTAGATTTTATATATATAATATTGAAATACAAACATGAGTCTAGCAAAATTGACGTAAGTATATAAAAATATAAAGAAGACTGCAAGAATTATGTGAAGAGGACGAATAAAAGGTTTTTACTTGTAACTCTCTTAAGAGAAGTAAGGTGCAGCTCTTGTGATATGTTTTAAGTTCCTATCTAAGATGCATGTGAATTGGTTGCAGTACCCATCTCCGTCGGGTTCTAAGCAGCAACTGACTATCCTCACCAACGGGCAATCTCGTTAACTTCATGAGCCTCTTAAGACATGAGTCAGTTCTTCTTGTCAAAAAAAAAAAAAGAAAAAAAAAGGGAGACAATCATCTATATCCTTACAATGGCTTAAACTTCACAAGGAAAACTAACTTCACTAATCCGAGAAACGTCTTCAGTTTTCAGATAATAATGCAAGTCTGAAAATTAAGCTTTCGTAATTGTTGTTGTTCCATAAACAACAAACTTTTCATCGAAGAGAGTGTTGAACTATTTTTTTAATTTTTATTTTTAGAAAAAATATGAAGTAAAGCTGATTGGCAGAGAACATGTGAAACGAAGAGACAATGTGGAATTTAAATGTTTGCTGAACGGAAAAGAAGCAAGAAATGTCAAATGGTAAGAAAAGTTAACGACTTCATATAATAATTCTGTCAGTTACTTAGTTCCTCCGTCTGTTACGCCACTGAAGAAAGATAACACACTTACTCTCTCCACAAGCTTTTCTTTCCCCTCTATCTTTTTATAATCTATAAACGCTAATCTCCTCAGCCTTTCCCTCACCTTTGCCGAACAGAATCAGATAATTCTGCTTGTTCCTTCCTTAGTTAATTACTTAGTTTGTCTGTCCATTACGCCACTGAAGAAAGATAACACACTTACTCTCTACACAAGCTTTTCTTTCCCCTCTACTCTAAACACTACCCTCCTCGGTCTTTCTTTTACCTTTGCCAAATAGAAGGGTAGTAAAGAGTGAGAGAGTGGGAGGAGAGAGAGCTTATAGCATTACCGTAGCAGTAGCAGCTTAAGCTGGTGGTTGTAGCAGTGTGTGTGTGTTGTTTGTTGTCGTATCCTGCGACCTAATAACGAAATTTCTGGCCTCTACGCTCTTAGCTATTACTCAGTTGGTCTTTTCTGTTTACAATGGACACAGGAGCCATGATTTTTCAGTAATAAAAAAAAATATTTTCTCTTTCAAAATCTCATAAAATATCGTACAGTATTTTGGTTATGGTCTGTGCATATGCCGCTTAATATAAGATTACAGTAAAGTAGCTTCTATGGTCATTACTTTTATAGATATTTTTAAAAAAAAAATACAGTCTGTTATAGTTATTATATTATCCCATATCGTTATGTTTGAAGACGTTACTATCATTTGTAGTATATGACAAAGTAAAATTTATCCAGGAAAAAATAATTATCCTTCCGTGGAAATTCCATGGGTTCCGCTAGTGAGAATAAATACTTTAATCGTATTTCATCATGATCAACAGAGGCCATACACCGGTTCTCGTACAATCACCCAAGTAATTTGTCAGTACCTAGATGGGTGACCGGTTGGGAATACTAGGTGTCGTAAGCTCGGATGTGTTGTTAGTGTGATTGACAGCGGCTCGGAATTGGAGATCTTAGAGTAGAGTTCAATGCCAATCGGTCGCGTTATATTTAATTACGCACAAATACCTTTGGGAACGATACGGATATTGATTTAACTATCAGTATAGCCGGCGTTACTCGGGTGTAATGAAAGCTTTAAAACTAATCCATGGTCCTGGAGCTCAGACTCTTTGGACATTGGCTTGAAAGACTAAAAAGCATTTTTTCTTTTTTACACTAAATTCGACACGGAAAAAACTGAGTACAAAGAAATCCGTTTCTGTTTATAGATAATGGGTCTTTCTTCAAGTTAAAATTTCTTTGTTTCATGACTATTCATTTAGTATTTGTTTATATTTCTGAGATGAGGTAGTATTTATATTATTCGGACTACTGTCCTCATCTTTGTTTTCATTTGTATGACGTTTCGGCCGTTGTGCGCTCCGGCCTTTTTCAGGTGCTAGGAATTTCGAACCGAACTCTTTATTACAATCACTGGGGGTATATCATTCTCATCCCTTGCGTAAAGCCTCGATTGGAAAAGCCTCTAACCCTGCAAGTTACTTGTTCACCATTGCTGTAGTCTGGTATTGAACTCACAACTCTTAGTCAAGTCAGGAACTAACCAACGCCTATAGCCATTGGGCCATGTATCCTTAATTCCTAGTACCTGAAGAAGGCTGGAGTGTTCAACGGCCGAAGCGTCGTACAAATAGTAACAAAGATGAGGACAATAGTCTGAATAATGTAGATAGTGTATTCAGTTAATTTATTTATCGTTTTTTATCTAAACTTATTTATAAATGGAACTTTGTGTGCGTCCGTTACCTATAGACTCCGAAAGGGCTAAACCGATTTTCTTGAAAATTTACACAGTTGTACTATAAGCGAAAAATCGGGTTATAGAAGGAGTGGTCCGATTTTAATCAAATATGATACATTTATAGACAAAGACATAAGAAACGATATACGGAAGTTTCAAGGTTGCAGTTCTTACAATAGTGAAGAAAATTGATGATTTATATATATATATATATATATATATATATATATATATAGATAGATAGATAGATAAGGCAAGAAGTGTGTGTATCTGTTTATCTGCCTGTATGTCTGTATTTTTTTTCAGCCTTTTTATTTTAGTTTTTGCTTCGGGTTTGGCTCTAAGTAGGTATAATTGTAGTTCTTTGTCTCAGCCATGATACCATTTACTCAGAGGACTTATTTAGCCTTCAAAATTCAGTTTCCGACGAAAAAAACATTTGATATCGATACCAGGAAATCAAAATTTGACTTACATCCATTCATTTTTCTTTTAGTCTACGGTTTTGCTTTGACTGGAAACAACTATTGCTTTTTAGTCTTTCGTGCCAACGTCCAAAGAGTCTGAGCTCCAGGACCATGGATTAGTTTTAAAGCTTTCATTACACCCGAGCAACTATACTGCTAGTACACGATAGAAGCAACTTGACTCAAAAATAGAATTCTGATTTCAGCACCTTGCTAAAGCAGGGGTGAACAAAAACCTAGCAAATTGAGTTAAAGGCAAATAACTGACACCGAGATATCAGGAAGAGGCATGGCATGTGGAACAAGAACAATCTACTCTAGTGGGGGGGGGGAAATAATGAGTTCAGTTCGAAATTTCAAAAGGTCAGAGCGTACAACTGCCAAAAAGGTCGGCAATATGGCGACAAGATGAGGACAACCGTCCAAACAACGTAAATTGTGTAAAACGCTGATATTTTGCTCTTTGTTTTAATCAGGTTTTTCAACGAAAACAGGCTTCAGGTACATGCAAATGACCGCGCCCAAACCGATAAACATGTTTTATACATTCACGATGTAACCGAGGAAGACGAAGGTGAATACTTATGTGCAGTCTTCAAGGATGGAGACATTTATTACGACTTTAAGAAACTGGAGGTCAGCGCTCGATGCCGCCTGCGTAAGTATTCTTTCTCGATTGCCGCTACCCAATGTTATATCGGCAGAAATGTGGTTGATTCAAAGGTGGGAATTAGAAAATCATTGGTCGAATCGTCGATCAAACAATTGGAAAATGAGCAAAAATCACAATTAAACTTAACGATTTAAAATTATTTTCAGACATCTTTATAATCTCACAATCTTTTCTGAGATCCTGATGGCTTAACGATCCCCACTGAGTCATGAGTTCGCTCTCATTTTGTTTCTGACAGAACTGAGAGCGACATGAAGAATGTTTGGCAAATACCGAGAATCCTTTAATCAAAGGATATTCACACTACTTCCAGCCTTGGGGTGGTCGCTAAACACTTTCCTCAATTAAATCCTAAATCTAAAATTTCTCTATACTATTTCCCTAAATTGCTTCGGTTTGTTAATGTCTACCAAATCATTGTTTTAGAGTTCAACCAAGCCCAGTATTTATAAATCAGTCATTTTAATATTCTATACAAATAAAATATTTGTATTTAGGTAAAATTAGTTCCCGTTTAACTAATCAGTTTCTTTACTGATATATTTTTTTAGACTGCAGTCTTATTTGTTCAAGCTTTTTGGTGAGGCACTCAGATACCTTTGTCTATTAAGTGATCTTTTTGCTTCAGCTTTGTCGTTGTCTTTCCGTTGCTAATCTTTTTTTTTTCCGAGTGAGATTTCCATTTCATTGTTATATCGCTCCTACCTCCCCTTAACATTAATCAGGCTATTCTCCCTGAAAGCAAAACACTGCGTCTCCTCGGCTTAACTCTCACAACAGACCTCAAGTGGAATGACTATATAGAATCCATAGCTAAATCCGCTGCTAAGAAACTCGGTTCTGTGTAGGTCCAGGACGTTTTTTTTCCGCCTGAAACATTCCTGCACATATACAAATCTACCATCCACTCATGCATTAAATACTGCTGCCATATTTGGTCGAGTGTTCCTGCTATCCACCTAGGTGTCCTTGACAAAATCCAACGAAGAACCTGTAATGTAATAGATCCCA
Source organism: Ascarosepion bandense (assembly GCA_037127315.1). Classification (NCBI taxonomy): domain Eukaryota; kingdom Metazoa; phylum Mollusca; class Cephalopoda; order Sepiida; family Sepiidae; genus Ascarosepion; species Ascarosepion bandense. The sequence continues at coordinate 3,576,213 of JBBBDQ010000418.1, forward strand.
ACTTGGCAGCTCAGATACAGTCACTTTCTTACCAATGTGGCTTCCCTGTGTCTCTTCTACAAATACTTCCACGGCTTCTGCTCCGGTAAACTTACCTCTCTGGTGCCCCCTATATATGAATTTACTCGAGCCACAAGATTAGCAACTAGGTCCCACCCTTTTGCTGTGAAACCAATAAATTGTAAACGCAAATTCTATTCCATCAGCTTCTTTTCTCGCACTTTCATTTACTTGCTTTCCCGATAGCTACAATCTCCAAGAATTTAAATGTAAGGTCAATAGTCATCTATCTCACTAACCTGCATCCTCTCTCTCATGCTCCCTTCTCCGTCCACCCATCAGTATTCTCAGCCTTCTCTTACCAACTTCCTGACACCCCCTATAACCTGTCACTCTTTCTCATAACATTCCTCCTATGTAACCCCCTGCAAAGCAGTGGCAGTAAATTCCTTGCTGGGTGATTTGATTATTAAAAAAAATTTTTTTTTTTTTTAATCATATCACCCCGAGCAAGGCGATAACACCACTGATGTGAAGGGGGCTACGTAAGAGTGAAAAGATTGGAAAAGAGAAAACCGGAGACCACATCCTAAACAGGGAACAAGGGATGAGCCTCTTCACCTGTTCAATAGACATGGGTGGAGTGTGAACCGGGCGATAGTTTAGTCTATCTACTCCAATTGAATTTCATGTCACTAGTAAAATTTGCTAACTATCGCTGTCATTTTTACGGCAATTATTACTCGAGTTAATAAGTGTGAGAGATTTACTCTTTATCAGCGAGAACGTTACATATCTGCCTGTTTCGTTGGGTGTCTTACTCTGCATACCATGCAATCAATATATTCTGGTCCCTGTCAACAAGGTAAGGACTTTCACGGGATAACGATGAACAATCGACTTGTAGGAAAAAAAAAACAAACAAACGTTTACTTTACTTTTTTATAAAATGAAGACAATGTATTTTTGTCAGCGAAAGGAACAGACCAACATTTTGAACTAAGAATTGGACATGCCATAATCAATCAAATACGAAAACTGAAAGATCTGGGAATTATTTCAACCGACGTCAAAAAATGTGTCAGTAAAATATAAAGGCATTGGAATAACAAAAGATCTTTTCTAAAAACTAAACTAGGTATTAAGAAATAGGAAAAACTTGTTATAAATATAAAAAAAGTTTCTGGACTGATTTAGAATATCATTCCTCCTTTATGTCTTTGAATGCTGGACAATCACTTCACAGATGAAGAGACAATGGAAATGTAGTTCTACAGAAGGATACTGAGAATGCCATGGAGTAAAAGATTTTAACGGGCACAAGTCCAATTAGTCTTTTATGATTGTGGTATGATTCATGTAGTAGAGGAATGTAGGCGCTCATTCATGGCTTTCAGGGAGAGATTGTTTGTATACACTAAAGATGTTCTGCCCACAAATCCCACTCCATGTATCCGGCATTCTGAAGTTGGTACCCCTTTCCATAAGATGGAATATCTGGATCCCTTTCAATTATTTTATCTATTACTCTTGTTTTATCGCTACATTGATGTTGAAGTGTACGAGTTTCTTGCAGACGAGGGCAGTCCTCTGTTCCCGTTATCTTAAGATCGAGGAACGTTCCATGCGCTAGGAGTGAGGAAGAGTAGCTGAGATTATCGAAAGATTTGACGGCAGAAAATGGACACCTGCCAGGCGCGCTTTTCCAGTCATTTGAAGGTGATGGCGTCCAATATATAGCTCACCTTTCTCGAATGGAACGTGTGGCAGAACCGGATCACGAACAATAAAGTTCCCCTTCGCGTAAAGATGGAGAGCCTAGAAACCATAAACCGGCTTGCCATCAACTTCAATTGGCCGGACATCTTACCCAAATGCTAGACATCAACCTGCCCAAAGACATCCTCGAACAACGAAGTTCTAATAAAGATGAAGAGCTTAGAATCCATTATTACTTGCCACCGATTTCGATGGGATGGACACTTTGACCAAATGACACATCCACCTATCCAAACAAACCCACCTCTCACAGATAGCATCTGGTCAGAGACACTGTAGAAGACCAATTCAAGGATCAGCTCAAGAACATCTGAAGACAGAAATTGATCCGTTCAATTGGGAGACAGAAGTTTTAGGAAGAACCAATTGGAGAAGACCAATCCAAGAAAACAATATCCTTCGAAAACAACTTAATACTAATAGAGGAGACAAAGAAATGAAAAGAAAAGCCAGAGAGCTACATCCCCCCCCGAACCCTCTTACTCTACCATGTGGGTGGCTGCGGACGTCTCTTCAGATGCAACATTGGACTCATAACACACATTTCGACGAGCACCCTAATACTCGGAAACAAGTTTCACCAACGATCGTGGTAATTCATGTAGTATTAGCCGGTTACTTTAACAGAAGACGGAGTATTTTTCAACCAATCAGAATTAACCACTCGAGATCCTCGCTTAACCACGAAGTATTTTCTACCAATCAGATCGTGGTAATTCATGTAGTATTAGCCGGTTTTTGTAACAGATGACGGAGTATTTTTCAACCAATCAGAATTAACCACGAAGTATTTTCTACCAATCAGAATAACTACAAGAGATCTTCATGTAATGAGCGCTTCAGTTTTGAAATCCGCCTTCTATTTCAGTTTATTATTTGTAAACATCGAATAGTACTTGGATTTTCAGTAAATAATTCCGATATTTTCACTCAACAATCTTAACATTAATGGTAAAAGAAATTTTACTTTTTACGAATCAGTCTCTTAACCCTTTTTTTTTCTTTTAATGTTTTTTTTTCCACGAGGTTACCTTTATTTATGGTTGTATAAAGACTGAAATCCTCAAATGTTCATAAAGCAGTTTTATTTGATTTCTTCTACGTCCCATCAGGACATTGGGAATCATGGCTCTCCACAATTTCCTGTCTTTTCTAGCTTTTAATAGCTGTCATTTTGGCATCTCTCTCCCAAAACTCCGTCATTCATTCGCTCAAACTCATCAGGTAGGTTGCAAATTGCTTTCACCTGACTAATAACTTCAATTTGTCCTGTGAGTATCAAATTTTCCAAGTCCTCTTTTCTCAACGTGTGTCTCAGAAATATCGACTGTATCTTCCTAATATTAAATATAAACATCTTTTTTCTTTCCATTTTTTCTAAAACTGTCGTTGCTTACATGTTTGGTTCATGGTATTCTCACCATCCTTCTGTAGAAACACATTCCTGCTGCTTCACGTCTTCATCTGTAAGGAAATTGTCTAGCATTTATTGCCATATAAGAGAACTGATAATACATCATTTTTTCATTTCTAATGATATTTTTCCGTTTCTTAATACTTTGCTTAGTTTTTGGAAGTGTTTTGTTATCTCAATACTTTAGGGGATTTTCGTGTCGCACTTTGTTCATACGCTTCTCAGATATCTAAATTGTTGATTTGGATATCTCCAATTGGTAATATGCATGTTTGTTTATACTTTTTATAATAACCATGCATTCAATCTTGTAATTGGTGTTTAGTCCTTCTCGCTTTCCTTCCCTACCTTCTGTAGGAGAAAATCACTGCACTAAATTATTTTGGCTTTCCAGGGGTTGATGAGGCCAGAAATATCACAGTCGTTTCGAACCAAACAACCAGACTATTTTGCCCGATTCGTGCGTACCATGGTGTAACGTTTAGCTGGAAAAAGAATGGCCACACCATCAAAATGGGCACACGAAAAGTTGTAAGTATTCTTCAGGTGAACCTTTTTTTCTTCCTTTTGTTAATCGTCTCGTTTCATGATATGAAGACAAATCCCAGAGGATGGGAAGGGTTACTCAGAATTAAAAAAATATGTGAAACATTAAGACGAGAAGACAACAAAGGCCAAGATTCAAAGAGACAAAAAGAGGAAGATTGCTATTCCAATTCTTTTAGATTGTAGTTGACAGGAAAGCAAGAGGCAGGGGGAGAGATCCACAGGCGGGAAATGCGAGTGAAGAAATTATTAAATTAAAACTTACGGCTCTTTAGTAATTTAATCAGTAAATGATAAGACCTATCTACTAATGTAGTTCAGTTAAGTGCCATACGTGATACACGCTTTGGGCGATCATGTCTTGGAAGAGACATGACTGACTGGGCAGAAGATTATCCCGCAGTAGGTTGCCATTGCTTTCTGCGGTAGATTGGTGATTATATTATTATATTAATAAGTAGTAATTAGTGGGGGATTAGTTTATTACTTCATGACAATAGATAACCAATCCCTCATTTTATGTCCAATAGAAGCTTTAATTGTCTTTCCAACTATTCATTCAGTCAGTTAAGTGCCATACATGATACACGCTTTGGGCGATCATATCTTGGAAGAGACATGACTGACTGGGCAGAAGATTATTCCGCAGTAGGTTGCCATTGCTTTCTGTGGTAAACTAGTTGCCGACCAAGGCTATAGAACCCAATCTGTCCTATTATTTAACCCATAACTGGAAGGAAGATATAGATTAATACCTTTCCCAGCAGTATTTGTGTGTAAGTGAATGCAAAGAATTTAACTGGAATTTGAACTCGGCTCTCCGATTTGTTGTTCTAAGTCGATATCCACTGCACCACAACGCTTCAGTATACTTTCAAGAAATCTGTCGTTCATTTCTCTATAGATAATGCGAAGTAAACAACGAAATATAAAACGTAAAAATTGTGTTGCAACGGATGTTACATGCCTTCCTCAGAATTATAATCGATGCTAAAAAAACAAATAAAAAAAAGAAAAAAGAATTGTGATAGGAAAGTGGATATATGAAAAACCAGTTGGTGAGAGGCTTAAGTATCAAGTGACACACAGGCGGACTAATAAAAAATAAAAAAAGTTTTTTTTAAATAAATGTTTGCCCCCTAAAACAAACTACATTCATTTTTTTTTTACTGATATTCATCCTATACACGGCCCAAGAGCCACTCAAAGTAGACTATTAATGGAGAAAGTTGCTGTATGATGCAGTAAATGTAAGAGGTAAGAAGTGTAGTTTATGACGATAGGTGAGAAAAATAACCGTTTAACTTAGACCTAAAAAGATTAAAATTGTAGTGGTCGAGAAAGTATCCCCTTGTAGTTTTACAAAATAGCAGTTCGTGGAAGAAGCTGCTTGAGTGGAACTTCCTTTTTATGAATATAATACGACAAAAATAAATAAATAAACGATTCAGCACAGTTGCATGGCATGGATCTTAGATAGGAAGTTTTGAACTGGTAGAACGTAGCTCGTCTGAACATTTATCATGGGGATAGCAATAGAGTAACAGGCTTCGCTGGGAAGGCCTGAACTTGTGTAATGTAGCTCGTCAGAACTTTCGCCATGGAAATAACGATAGACCAGCGAGAAGCTTGAGACATTTCGTCTATTGGGGAGAAAAGGGTTATAGAGTGAAAAAATAATCACCCAAAAGGCCGCGTAGACGCTGTTGAACTTGGAAAGTGGACAGCAGAGCACATACAGGTCCGACCTTCGGAGTTTTGACGTGTTTCTTCCCATCTTTTCCACCTTCTGCTTCTGTCGTCAAAAAAGAATTATTTGGTAGGTTTTCGAATAAAAGAAAATTTTGTTTCGATAAACTTTATCATCTGAATGAAGTCTGTATTGTTACGATGAGAGAAGGGGAAGGTAAGGTAAGGTCAGTATCTTTACCCAGTTAAGTTGGCGAGGAACTTAAATGCTATACTTTTGGAAATCCTTAAATGAGTATATAAAGAATAATTATTAGTTTGGTCAATGAAAGAGTCAAAAATATCTATTTACCCTTTTAGTTCCATGAGGTTCTCTTTCTGGTTTTAGTTGGTTGGCATCTTTTATTACAGATTCTTTCGACTGGATATAAATCCTTGAATCAAAACCAGAATTGATAAAGTCAAAAAACCCTGGTAACAACTAACTCCTCACTGCCCAAAACCTATTTTTATAGGGGCTAACACCTAATTTGCATATTTCTAGAACCTTTCGAATCCTCTAGAATCTATTGGAATTTTCTCGCTCATTCTAGTACCTTCCAAATATTCTATTTCTAAACTTCATGAATTAAAACTTTTTTGGAATAACACGTAGGACTCAATAGAATCCCTTACTACAACTTTTTAGACATTATTATTATTACATATAAATGCACCCTCGTAACAGTATGTTGAATCATTTTCTTTCTGAAGTACTTTGCCGGCCAAGGAAATTAAAGCCATTTCTTTTCTCTCTCTCTCTCGCACTTCAGGCTACAGGACGGACATTGAAATTCGAATACGTTATTTCAGTAGATGAAGGCAAGTACACATGTGTAGCTGTGGGGCCAAGAGGTTGTTCTGCCAAAGCAGATGTTTGGCTGACATATCAAAGGAAAGACATGCCTCAAGGTGAGAACCCCCGCCACGTCCTTTACCACTAACACAACACTCCTGGACAGACCTGAAGGAGACTACCACCACCTTTAAATTTGTTTTTCATTTTTTTTTAAATACTTTTTTCAAGGCAATCTTATCAATTACACCCTAAACTTTCCAAATGACAAAAAAATTTGGAAAAATTTTAATATTTCAACAATTTTAGGGGCGGTCTCAGGTTTTCATACAACGTTATAGTAAATCGTTCCTCCATTTTAGAACCACTTGCCGGTACGACATTACCATCACTTGTAAATTGGTTGATTATCAATATGTTTTTTCTTTTTTTTAGTGCAATCTTATCGATTAAACCCTAAAGGTTCCGATTGACCCCCCCCCCAAAAAAAGAATGTATAAATTTCAACAATTAAACTGTTTTCTTAAACAGTTTAATTGTTGAAATTTATACATTTTTTTTGGGGGGGGGGTCTCATTTTTTCATACAACCTTATAGTAAATCGATCCTGTGCAATTAACTTTTTTGTTTGCGCATATTCAACAACTGAATCCTTTGCGAAATTTTTGAATAAACCCATTTTGGAGTTTCCGAGGAAGATGCCATTGTAAGAACTGAAGAAAATTTGAAAAAAAACAAAAAACAAAAGCAAGAGCAACAACTCATCCTCCCCCACAAAAAAAAAAACAGAAAGCGATCCCAATGCGAGTGATTCCAAAATGGAGGATTGATTTTATAATGTTGTATGAGAAAGTGAGCCCCACTAAAATTATTTAAATACTGAATTTTTTTCTAATTTTTTTTTTTTTTTGATAATCAGAAACTTTATATAATAACTTTATATAATAACTGCACTAACAAAAAAAAAAAAAAGAAAAAAGAATTGGTAGTCTCCTTCAGGTTCACCAAAACCTGGTTTTGAAACTTATTTAAAAGTAAAATCGGAGAACATTTTTGGTAATTGTCTCTTGAAGAATTCACAAGTTATTAAAAAAATATTGGCTGTTATACTTGTACAAATTGTTTTATATTTTCCTAACATTTGGATTAAAAAGAGTAAAATGGATGTCCACCTGGCATAGTATTGAAAGAATTTGTCATTACACCGTACAAACAATTTTATTTATTATAATAAAACAATATCAATGAATAACAAACTCCTTTTATAGATTTTGAAAAGCAAAATCATCCCCACCTAAGTAAACTAATAAAGGTTCCGAGACCCTATTAAAAAGGCAAAGTCAATCCATTTTTCACATCATATAAACTTTTTGATTTATAGTTTTTATGTGTTTGTCTTTAGATTTTTAATTCTGATGAAATTTAAGCCGAAAAATCTCTACAGTCGTTTTTCTTTTCCAGAATGTGGTAAGAATAATTTTGATATGTATGACCATGGACTCTTGGCCAAAATAAAAAGTGGACACCGTGCGGCATTGGGATCGGCTCCGTGGTTTGTCAATTTTGTTGAAGCAGCTAACGTAAGTTTTGTTTCTTAATTTCAATTTCCTAAATAGGGGTAGATAGACTAAACTATCGCCTGGTTTACACTCCACCCACGTCTATTGAACAGGTGAAGAGGCTCATCCCTTGTTCCCTGTTTAGGCTGTGGTTTCCAGCCTTCTCTTTTTCAATCTTTTCACTCCTTTTTTTCTTAATTGAAGTAGATAGACTAAACTGTCCTTTTCACTCTTACGTAGCCCCCTGTACATCAGTGGCATTACCGCCTTGCTCGGGGTGATATGATTAAAAGAAAGGGGGACTGATTTTGTTATTTGCATGCCCACGAAACAATAAATTGCAGCCTGTCATTTTTTTTTTTATTTTTTTTTACATAGAGGAAACTTTTTGGCTGCCAGGAAGGTTAATGAAGAATCTAGAAAGAAATTGATCTTCTGTTAAAGAAAGTTTTCTTATTTACATTATTCAGACTATTGTCCTCATCTTAATTGTCATGTTCATAAACACGGCAACAGAGATAAGGACAATAGTCCAAACAATGTAAATAGTTTAAATACTACCACATCTCAGAAATATAGACGAATAGAAATTTTCATAATTATCTCTTGTGTGTCGATGCTGGAAGCGAGTTTGAGTGGGGTTTTTCTTTTTTTCCACTCAACTCGAACCACTGCTCTTCCTCGAGAGGATGAAACCTAGGCTTTTTAAACCATGAGTCTACTACGTCCCCTAGATCGTTTAACGACTTTATGAATCCCTCATGTTTAAGACCATTAAAAAAAATTGTTTTCATGTAGCACAAAATATGCTATACAAAAAAACAAAAAACAAAAACAATGACGAAATCCAAATACAATACAGTACTGTGCAAAAGTATTAGGACAAGAACTATTTTATCTTTTATGAGGCATCAAAATAAAGTTTAAAATCACCCCTGTCCTAACACTTTTGCACACTACCGGTAGTGTGCAAAATATTAGGACAGGGGTGATTTTCTTAAAAAACCTCACAGAAATTCAAATACAAGGTGAAAAGCCAAGTAAATTGCTAATAAATATTAATTATTTAAAACTAAGTGTAAAAGAAATGTATTGAAAATAAGATATATTTAATTTTTCCTATTTTCTATTAAACGAGTTATTTCGAAACTACTCTATTGAACATCTATGGGATATTTTGGATAAATCTAATGTTACATCGCAAGACACACTTTGGGAACAAATACAAGCTACTTGGCAGGAGATACCATTAGATACATTGAAGAAGCTTGTGATGTCAATGCCTGACAGAATGAAGGCTGTGATCAAAGCAAAAGGCTATTACACTAAATATTACATTTTTTGTAACAAGTATTTTTTTCTTGTTAAAGCATTTGTTGAGTAAATCGAATAAAATTATTTTAATTAAATTGCTTATTTTCTGTCAATATGCCTCATTCGAGATAAAATAGTCACACTACTGTATTTTCTGTTTATTAACATAAAAATAGGTTTGAGCTAACAGATTTCAATTTGCAATCTGTCTTGTGCATATTAGCGAGTAAACTGAATTCTGATTACGAAAATCTTTCTCTGACGCACAAGTCTGATTAATACACTAAACATGAAATTAATTTCAACTATTTGTACGGCCCAAAATGTGCCTAATAAGCAAATAAATCTACAAATAACATTTGCGTGAAGGATTGACATTCACACTGTCATCTACAACTTGTGTCAAACATTGTAATGTGGCCCATTTTGCTATGGACTGAGAATGATACGACCTTGCAAAAAAAAAAAATAAAATAAAATAAAATATTTAAATTATTCTTTTCACATTCAGCCCAGAACCAATACTTAGGCAGTTCTCCAGAGCGTTTCACTTCAATTTTAAGTGAGATTAAATATTAAAAATATTTTTTAGAGAATTTTGCATTTGATATTTAGTGAGTTTGTAGTAAATACATGATCAGCAAACTAACCTTGTCGTGAGTGGGGTTCCCATTGGATCACCCCACAATTGGGACTTCATATATATACAAATCTTCTGTACAATAAAGAGGGAAGCTGATGGTTCACCTGAAATAGGCCTATACTTCTGGTTTACCATGAAATAATGTGTCTGCTTTAATTTTTCTTATATTTGCTCTATATGTATTTATATACATATATATTTAGAGCTCTCTTAGAGTGTTAGCCTACCATTTTATATACAGGATACTCCTTTGGATTCTTGTATATCTACACCGTATGCTTATATATATATATATATAAGTGAGAGAGGCCGTGAACGTTTTGTTTAAAGTGTATATTGTTGTTATTATACATGTTATGATACATTAAGTTTCCATAATTGTATTTATGACGCTACGCGTGTTTCGAGTCTAAAGTTGACTCTTCAGGCAAATAAACTTTTGACTACCTATCGAGATCTGTTTGTATTTCTGATGGCCAGGGTATAGTGTATAAATAGATAAGTAAATCATCCGGTTGAAATGTTTGTGGGATTTGGCAGTTTTTCACATTAGCACGTTAAGTTTCTTTTGGCCAAGGTATCGTGTATAAATAGATAAATAAATAAAGTGCTGACCACCAGATTGAAGAGATTGTGAGGTTGGGGTTTTTCACAATAGCATGTTATGTTTTTTTTTTTAGCGGCGAGAAGTTTTTCACTTACTTGCAAAATTGGTTTGTAATTGTTTTCTATTGGTCATCTGGTGGAAACACGTCACAAATACCATTATGAACACTTAAAGTATCATAAAATGTATAAAAACAGCAATAAATATACACTTTAAACAAAACGTTCACAGCCTTTCACACTTTATTCTATACCAATCTATCTCATTGGAACAACCCTATATCGAAAACAAAAAATTATTAATTCAAATATGGTACAAAATTTCTATACTGAAAGAAGCCAAAAACATATCCATTCACAGGAAGTTCAAAGAAAAGGAGTGAGATTATGAAAGAAAAAAAAAAAATTTGTTGGCCAGACATAAGAAAACGGAAAAGCAGAAACAGAGATCCATGTCTCTATATTAGAAGACGTTACATGACGTCTGGATGAAAGAATCAAAAGTTAAAAATTAAAGTGTGTCACAGGAATAGAAGTGGTAGGAAGAAAGGAAAAGAAAAGAAAATTGGCTCTGTAAATAGATAATACTATTTACATCGAACCCTCCATCTTGATGAATCTTAATATTAATGAGATTAATATTATTAGGATCTGATTTTTGAGATATTACCATATTTTTCCTGTCCGAAACAATCCTGCACATATACAAATCTACCATATTGATATATTTGCTCATTCTTTTTTAATATATATATATATATATATATATATCTGAGTGAATAAGGAATGAAGAAAAAAAATCTTTTTACAACGTCCAAAACATTAATTTAAAAACAGTGCACGATATATAATATATAGAGCTGTGAATATTTATTATAAATTATATTTTAGAACATTGGTGGATCTATATAAAAAATTTGTACATGTTCTAAAATATAATTTATAATATATATAATTTACCATAAACCCACAGACACCCAACAATACATCCATTTCAAGAGTCACCATCCTAAAATCTATCCCTTACTCTCTAGCACAATGAATTTGCACAATAGTAGCTGACAAAACCCTTCCTAAAATATGCCTACAAGAACTACGAAAAACATTACAAATAAGAGGATACCCCACCCCACTAATAAACAAGGGTTTTCAACTAGCAGAAGAAATACCATTAGAATGTTTCTGAAATAAAAAAAAAACAACAAAGACATGAAAAAAATAAAGCAAACATTCTAGCATACGTTTCCACGCACACACACACAAAACAATTTAGAATTATTTACAAAGATCAAAACACATGGAATTACTCAACAAAAATGAAAAAATAAAGGAAATCTTAAAGACAACTAAAATAATTAATAACAAACGCCAACCTAAAAATTTAAAAGTCATCCTAATCGTTCCTCCCGCCCATTAACATGAATCAGGCTTCTCTCCCTGAAAGTAAAACACTGCGCCTCCTCGGATTAACTCTCACATCAGACTTTAAGTAGAATACCTATATAGAATCCATAGAAAATCCGCTGCTAAGAAAGTCGGTTCTCTGTGTAGGGTCAGGAGGTTTTTCCTGTCCGAAACAATCCTGCACATATACAAATCTACCATCCACCAGTGCATTGAATAATGCTGCCATATCTGGTCGGGTGCTCCTGCTATCCACCTAGGGGTCCTTGATCAAATCCAACGGTGAGTCTGTAATGTGATCGATTCCGACTTGGCAGCTAGGATACAGTCGCTTTCTCACCGACGCAATGTGGCATCCCTGTGTCTCTTCTACAAATACTTTCACGGCTTCTGCTCCGATGAACTTAGCTAACTGGTACCCCCTATATATGAATTTCTTTGAGCCACAAGATTAGCAACTAGGTCCCACCCTTTTTCTGTGAAACCAATAAATTGTAAACGCAAATTCTACTCCAGCAGCTTTTTTCTAGCACTTCTCGCCTGTGGAATTCCTTTTACGTTGGGTAACAGAAGACTGACTCGCTCACTCGACTTCCTTACTCGAGCTAGAATCACTACTATTTTATATAGTGATTCGAATAGTCCATATCCCTAGAAAGGTGGAGAGTGCCCCAACAATTCCTATCCGCATACTTGCTTTCCCGACAGCTACAATCTTCACGAATTCAAATGTAAAGTCATTAGTCACCTCCCTCTCTCTCATGCTTTTTTCTCCATCCATCCCACTCATCAGTATTCTCTTCCTTCTTATACTCTCTTCCTGACACCCTCTGCAGCCTGTCAGTCTTTCTCATAACATTCCTTCTGTGTAACTCCCTGCACAACAGTGGCAGTAAAATGCCTTGCTTGAGGCTACACAATTATATATATATATATATATATATATATATAAAATAACCTCATCAAAATTCAAACAACACAAGGCGTTACAAAATGCAACAAAAAAGTTGTGGAGGTATGCAACATAATAATTGAAGGAAAATACTTTTAGTTCGAAGACACTTCCACATTCGAAAAAAACACACACACATCTGAGCTGCAACTCGAAAAATGTATTTTACGTTCTAAAATGCGACAAATGTTCAAAAATATACATGAGGGCGACACAGTGCCTGAACAACAGTGTAGCCCTTTACAAAAGTAATATCAAAATATCAAATAACAGGAAATTTTGTCTCCCAACATTTACATGAATACAGTGGAGGTAAATTTAAAATAATACCTATCTACCAAAATGCAAATTATGACACTCATAATGCAGGAAGAAATATAAAACAAATACAAGCCTTCCCCTCAACAAAACATGAAAAACCTAAAAAACACACACGAAATTTAAAAAAAAAAAAAAAAAAAAAAAAAAAAAAATCACACACACAAATTCTAATAGTATCCTCAAAGCAACAAAAAAATAAATAAATAAATAAAATAAAAAACCTAGATGACCCATAGAAAACAAAATTCTTCCAGATAATGAAGACGCCAAAAGTATTTTAATATGAGAGTGAAAAAAATAAAAATAAATAAAACCCTCACGCACATGAACCCTCTGACTTATCTATTTATAGGCCATCAAAAAAGCAAACAGATCTCTATATGTGAAGACAAGTTTATTCGCCCGAAGAGGGTCAACTTTAGACTTGAAACACGTGTAGCGACACAAGTACCATTATGGACACTTCATATATCCTACAAAAAGCAAGTAATATTAATAATAATAGTAACAAAAAAAAATCTACACTTTAGACAAAACGTTCACTGTCTCTCACACTTTTTATTCTATACCCATTTCTCTCGTTGGAACAACCCTATTTCTCTTTTTAATATAGTTATGAATTAATTGTACACGGAAATTTCTATGTTTCGAGAGATTCTCATCAGGCAAAGTTAATGTTGGTTGTGCAGATGATTTAAAATGTAAATGGGTTTAAATGTAAATCATCTGCGCAACCAACATCAACATTGACTGATGATAAGAATCTATCTCGAAACATACCAATTTCCGTGTCGCAATGTACAATTAATTCATAATTGTAGAATTATATTAAGCTCTGTAATGCTCATTACATTGAGCACTGTTCATAATAAAATAAATACCAGAGTACTCAAAATAAAAAAGAACAAAAAAAACTCGAGTCCTCTTCACCTGGAATTTATATATATATATATATATATATATATATATATATATATATATGTAAAGAGCATTTAATCAAATACGACTATCAAAGATAATGTTTAAATTAAAAAACGTTTTATAGCAAATTGACAAAAAATATTTTATCTGTTGTTGAAAAAGCAAGTAACTGCATTCAAAACATATTTAGATGAAGTCATAAAATTGTGTAGAAACTAAGTTTTCGGCATTAGAAGTTGATATGACGCTAAGCGAAATCAACCAAAAACAAACCAAATAGTTATTGCTCGCTTTTTCTGTTGAGTCGAAGTACACACTGCCCATACCAAGGATAGAACTCGCAATTACTGTGTCTCCAAACTCACGAACCTCTCGACAATTTTCCTTATGTCTTTACAGTAATTTTTTTTCCATATTTTTTTTTTTATACTTTGAATATTTTCAGGTCACAATTGTACTTTTAAGCTTATTTGAAAATGTTGTTCATTGCAGATGAAGTCGTTTTGTGGCGGGACGTTAGTTAGCCGAACTCATATCGTGACAGCTGCTCATTGCATTAAAATGTTTCGTGGACCATTCAACAATGATAATGTTTATGTTTATCTGGGCACCCAAAACTGTTCGGGCCTCGGTGGCATCAAGGTGCAAATAAAGAAAGTTACAGTGCACCCACAATATAACCAATCTTCACTTTTTGACAGCGACATTGCTATTGTTGAGTAAGTATCATCGCCATCCATGTTTTGAATGTTGTCGGAATTATCCCACCAACAAGTGGGGGTAAAGGGAGACGATTTCAAGGCTTGCAACGAAACTTTTGACGTTGTTTACAAGCCAAGTCTTCCTTGTAACAGTAACAAAAGTCAAAATGACTGGTAACACTCAGCACTCTTGTGCGTAACTAGTGAACTTTACAAAAAAATTTGTAAACAACTGCTCTACAACAGAATGTAGCACCTCTTAATCTCTCTAAATCTCATTCAACGTGATTTAACGAGGCCAGAGCATCTATAAGAATCGTCAATCTCATACCCTGGTTTGGTCGGAAAAAAATTACTGTTTTATACGGCAAGAACGAACTTAAATCACTGGTGCCTCTGCAACAGGTGTTTACTAGTGCAACCAGCTTAGCAACTGGGTTCCACCCATTCACATTTAGATTAACCAATTGCAGACAACAATTCTACTCCTGCAGCTTCTTCTCTCGCACTTCCCGCCTGTGGAACTCGCTTCCATATTCTTGCTTTCCTGACGGCTACAACCTCTAGGAATTTATATGTAATGTTAATACTCATCTCTTAACCACTTGACTAGTTCTTTCACCACCCCATATATCGTTTCCTTTCTCTCCACCTTTGCAACTGTCATCACACCTGTATTCCCATCCTTCTCTTGCTCTTTTCTAACTGGTTCGTCTTTCTCTTCACTCTCTTCTAATTAATCATTTTATTCTTATGTAGCCCCCTGCACATCAGTGGCGTTACCGCCTTGCTCGGGGGTGATACGATTAAAAAAGGCCAGAGCACTTAGTTCCCCTTCCAGACCTACCCTCGGCGAGTTCAATACTTTCTTCTTCTTCCTCTTTTAGTTACCACAATATTGCTGTCATATTTGGTCTGGTGCTCATAGAAATTCATGATAAAATACAAATAAGAATCTGCAATGTTATTGGTCTTAACCTGGTATCTTGACTTCAGTCACTTTCTCACCACTGTAACGTAACTTCCCTCTGCTTTTTCTCTCCTCTCAGCTAACCTCAAGTGGAATGACTACATTGAATCAACAGCTAAATCTACTGCTAGAAAGGTTGGGTCACTGCGTCGGACCAGAAAGTTTTTCTCGTCTGAATTATGTCATATCTGGTCAGGCACCCTAGCTATTCATCTCAGGGTTCTCGACAGGATCTAGAGGAGAATCTGCAATGCAATCAATCCCGACCTGGCAACTCGACTTCAGCCACTTTCTCACCGACAGGCTGTGGCTTCCTTCTGTCTCTTCTACAAATATTTTCATAACTTCTGACTAGCAACAATGTCTCATCCTTTTACAGTCAAAACAAATGCAGCCGCCACTTCTACTTACCAGCTTCTTTTATCCCACTTCCCGCCTGTGGAACTCCCTTTCGTATACCTGCTTCCCTGATAGCTACAATCTCTAAGAGTTAAATGCCACCTATGCTCTCCTTGACACCCATCCTTCTCTTATCCTTTCCTCAACACCCCCTCTATCTTGTTCTTATCCCTTTCGCAACTCTCTTCACAGCAGTATTCCCGTCCTTCTTTTAACCATTCTGACACACCCTGTAACCAGTTCCTCTTTCCCTTCACTCTTATATAACTTCCTGCACATGAGTGCCAGTAATTTCTTGCTTTGGGTGAAACGATTAATATATATATATATATATATATATATATATTAAAATAAATTTTCAAAATTCAAAAATGTTGAATGAACATTTCAACATGAAATCCCTAAAATGTTTAATATTAATTAGGATCAGGTTCTTTGGGATTTACCTTCCTACTTTTCCATTTTCGATTTAAGTATTTTATATATATATATATATATATATATATATATATGTGTGTGTGTGTGTGTGTAAACTTATCGCTATACTCGTTTCGAAAAAACCTGCGAGTATATATGCGGAAGGAAAAAAGAGTAAAAAAAAAAAAAAAAAAAAAAAAAAAAAAGAGCTAAGCACTTGAACATCAATCAAAGTAGCCCAAAGAAAAAAAAACCCGAGACGAGTAACCTAAAAACAAAAAGTGCTCAATACACAAGTAGAGCAAGCAAAGAAAGTAACCTAAAGAGCCAACAAACCTACCAAGGTTTCACCTAACCGGATCTTCAGGGAAGGTTGGCCAATCTTTCCTGAAGATCCGGTTAGGTGAAACCTTGGTAGGTTCGTTGGCTCTTTAGGTTACAATTACCATTATATATATATATATATATATATATATATATATATATATATATATATATATATATATAAAATGGTAATTGTTCTAATGAACTTTCCTCTCTGGTATCTATGAATTTAAGTGCAATACTAGATTGGTGGTAAGGTCTCATCATTTTACACTTGAACTGGCCAGATGGGCAGTCAGTCAGTCAAGTGACATATGGTATACACGCTTAGAGGACAATATCTCTTGCGAGACATGACTGATTGGGCAGGAGATTTTCCCGAAGTAGATTGCCGTTACTTTCTGCAGTAGACTGGTTGCTAACCAAGGCTATAGAACCCAATCTATTCTGTTATTTAACTCTTAGCTAGAGGGAGAAGAAACTGATTAATACCTTTCTAAGGGGCATTTGTGTGTAAGTGAATGCAACGAATTCAACTTAAATTCGAACTCGGCTCTCCGATTTTCTGTTCCGAGCTAATATCTACTGCACCACAACGCACCTCCTGCATGAATTCGTTGCATTCACTTACGCACAAATACCCTTGGGGAAAGTATTAATCAGTCTCTTCCTTTCAGTTATGGACCAAACAACAGGACTTATTTGATTCTATAGCCTTGGCGGGCAACCAGTCTACCGCAGAAAGCAATGGCAACCTACTGCGGAATAATCTTCTGCCCAGTCAATCATGTCACTTTCGAGACATGAC
Source organism: Ascarosepion bandense (assembly GCA_037127315.1). NCBI lineage: Eukaryota > Metazoa > Mollusca > Cephalopoda > Sepiida > Sepiidae > Ascarosepion > Ascarosepion bandense. The sequence continues at coordinate 3,593,815 of JBBBDQ010000418.1, forward strand.
CGCCCAAAGCGTGTATCACGTATGGCACTTAACTGACTGAATAGTTGGAAAGACAAAGCTTCTACGGGCATAAAGTGGGGGATCGGTTCTCTATTGTCATGAAGTAATAAACTAATCCCCTATTAATTACTACTGATGAATATAATAATAATACGCTAACAGTTTTTACTATCGCAGTTCTTTCCTGTGAACTCATCTGAATTTGATTTCCTAATCAACTTTTATCTCTAAAAATTTACATGCAATGTCAGTTGTTGTCATCTTGTTTTTTTACACTATTTACACTCTTTAGACTCATTTTTATTTTTATTCCTACTAAAGTCTCATTTGTCCATTTCAATGAGTCCAAATCTGAATCTAAACTTATTTATAAATGGAAATTTGTGTGTGTATGTGTGTGCGTGTCCGTTACCTACAGACTCCAAAACGGCTCAACCGATTTTCTTAAAAATTTACACAGTTGTACTATAAGCGTCTGCGAGTGTTCTTAGGTTTTGTGTCGAGGTACCCCCGATAAATATCGAAAATCGAAAAAATTGGGTTATAGAAGGAGTGGTCCGATTTTAATCAAATTTCATACACGCATAGACAAAGACATAAGAAACGATATTCAGATGTTTCAAGGTCGCAGTTCTTACAATAGTGCAGAAAATCGATAATATATATATATATATATATATATAAAAGCAAGATGTTTGTGTGAGTGTTGAATACTGCTGCCACATCTCGTCGAGTGCCCCTGCTATTCACCTCGGGGTTTTTGACAAAACCCAAGGTAGAATCTGTAATGTGATCGATACCGACATGTTAGCTCGGCTGCAGTCGCTATCTCACCGGAGTGACGTGGCTTCCCTGTGCCTCTTCTATAAATATTTTCACGGTTTCTGTTTCAATGAACTTAGCTCACTAGTGCTCCTAGGTATGAAATTACACGAGCTACTAGATTAGCAACTAGGTCCCACCCTTTTTACAGTGAAACCGATAAAATGTAACAGCAGTTTCTAATCTAACAGCTTCTTTTCTCGCACTTTCCGCCTGTGGAATTCCCTTCCATATACTTGCTTCCTCGACAGCTACAATCTCTAGAAATTTAAATCTAAGGTCAATAGACATCTGTTGACCTAACTCGCATTTTTTCTCTCAAGCTCTTTCTATCCACCCCCATTACATCAGTATTCTCATCCGTCTATTACCCTCCTCCTGACATCCCCTATAACTAACTCCTCTTTCTCATCACCTTCCCCTATGTAAACCCCTGCGTAACAGTGGCATTAAATTTGCCTTGCTTGGGGTGAAATGGTTATTAAACTATATAATTTTAGTGAAACTAAGTACTAATACTAAATGTGATGAAATTAATCTAATAAATATTATAACACTTTAAACCTGTGCAATAGCTATATGAAATTTACTCTAAAGTCTAAGCTAATAGTTGCTAGGTAGCTAATTTATCGGCTCGGAACGAGAAACCGGGGAGCCGTGTTCGAATTCCAGCTGAATTCATTGCATCCACTTACGCGCAAATACCCTTGGGAAAGGTATTAATCCGTATATTCCTTCCAGTTATGGGTTAAATAACAGGACAGATTGGGTTCTGTAGCCTTGGTCGGCAACCAGTCTACCGCAGAAAGCAATGGCAACCTACTGCGGGATAATCTTCTGCCCAGTCAGTCATGTCTCGAAAGAGACATGATCGCCCAAGCGTGTATCACGTATGGCACTTAACTGATCGCGAATTTTAAATCTTCATGTGACAAAGACGCAGGGGAATTTTAAAAGGTATTTGGCGGACCTGAAGGAGACTACCACTACCTTTAAATTTGTTGTTTTTCAGGTTTTTTGAAACCTTAAACTTTCCGATTGACAACAAATTTGTATAAATTTCAACCTTTAAACAGTTTTAGGGGTGGGGACTCAGTTTTTTCCTTGCGCATATTCAACTGAATCGATTGCAAAATTTTTGAATAAAGCCATTCTTGGAGTTTCCGAGAAAGATGCCATCGTAAGAACTGAAGAAAACCTGAAAAAAAAAAAAAAAGCACAACTCATCCCCCCCCCCCCCCGCCAAAAAAAAAAGACAAAAAAAACAAAGCGACCACGATGCGAGTGGTTCTAAAATGGAGGATCGATTTACTATAACGTTGTATGAAAAAGTGAGCCCCACCACCTAAAATTGTTTAAATATTGAAATTTTTTTCAGATTTGTTTTTTGATAATCGGAAATTTTATGTAATAACAGATAAGACTGCGCTGAAAAAAGTAAAAGAAAAATGAAAAAAAAAATGAAAAATAACAAATTTAAAGGTGGTGGTAGTCTCCTTCAGGTTCGCTGAAGTTTATACTCATCTTTTCTTCTCTTGCTGCTTTCCGTAGAAAATTACAAAAATATTGTTTATAATTATAGTTTCTACATCAAGACACCAGTATTTGTCCATTTTTGAGATGAGGTAGTATTACCCTATTTGCATTATTCAAACCTCATCTTTGCTGCTGTACGCTTCGACTAGGAATTTCGAACTTAACACTTTATTACCCTCATTCCATGTGCAAAGACTTCTGGTAACAACGAGTTATCTTTAACTCGACTCTCTAAGTAATCTGTTCACCACTGCTGTAGCCTGGTATTGAACTCACAACTCTGAGTGAAGTCACTAGAATTAACCAACGTCTATATCCACTGTCCATGTGTTCAAAAGTAGGTGGATTTCTGGGACTTATAAACCTAATGTCTCAGTTACCATTTTTTACCGCAGTTCATATTGCGATCTTTGATGCTAATGATTTTCTCTAGCAGTCCGTATTACTGGTTCCCATACTGTATTCATTTCTATGTTTTGCCGGCTTAGATTTTTGTAGCCTAGCATATGCAACGATTCCTTAAATTTACATAGTTTCCACTGGTGTTCTCTATCAATAGGCATTCTCTATTACTGGTTCCCATACTGTATTCATTTCTATGCTTGGCCGGCTTAGATTTTTGTAGCCTAGCATATACGCTGATTCTTTAAGTGTACGTAGTTTCCAGTGGCGTGATTCCCTTTCTTCCTCGGTATGTGGTCAGCTACGCCTATCTGTAACGGTTTTGCAATGTTCTTATTTACCATAAGAGGGCGGCCTGTTTCTCCTTCATATTTCTTTCCATAGCTACATGTAATGAGGGACACACAGTCATTAGTCATGTCTTCCTCTATTGGAGTATTATTCTGGAGAGGTAAGCGGGTAGTGTAGAACCATTTCTGAAGGTCGTCCTGATGTTATACGGACCACACATTGTATTTTCTCCGATAACCCCTTCACATAGCGTAGTCAGACCAAGGGCGTTTTCTGAGAGTGGTTATCCTTCTGCACTCCCTCCTCCACGTTCGTTGGAGCTGTTGTTATGTACCCTGGTAAATACGGCAGCAAAGATGAGGACAATAGTCCGAATAATGTAAATAGTATAAAGACAGCAGTTAAACTGATGACAGGAAGATATGGCATAAAGTCGGATTAAACATCTTGCTAAAAATAAATTTTTTCTCCACTCTTTCAGGTTGCAAGAATCGCTGTATTTCAACAAGATCATTCAACCTCTCTGTTTGGTCGACAGTACTGTTATCGAAGAAGTTGCCTTTTATTCTGGGGTCTACGGAACCGTTGTCGGTTGCGGGATAACCTCCACCGGCTATCACCCGCATCATCTGAACGAAGTGAAAGTGCCATACGTCTCGAATGAGAGTTGCCGATCAACTCTTCTTGTCGGTCATAACATAACTTCCAAAATGTTCTGCGCTGGTTCGATTCAAGCAAATCAGGGAGATTCCTGCTCTGGGGACAGCGGTGGTCCATATGCAGTGCAACTACCCAGCTCCTACCGTTGGATGCTCGTTGGAATAGTGTCTTGGGGATACAAATGTGACCTGAATGATTCTTACGGTGTCTACACAAATGTCGGCCAGTTCTTCGATTGGATTACTCGCGTTATGTCGGAACCGTAAGGTGAAGATCCCCACTTGACATGCACCGCCCCCACCGACCCAATTCTCCCAGGTCTTCATTTTTGACTCCTTTACGAGACATACCGGTTATACAAAACAATCTACGTTTGTTAATTATTTTAGTTGACAGAAAAAAAAAAACATGTTACAAAATAAAATACAAATGGGAAAAAAGAAAGAATACTTGCCCCTTAAACTTACAATATTGCAAAAAGATTTTTTTTTTAAAATCAAAAATTACTTGTTCATCTCCAAACCATCTGGACTATATTAATTATATATGAACAGGGTTTTGTTTTGGGGGAAAATGAGTTTGTGTTGTAAGCTGTCCTCATCTTTGTTTTATTTTATTAAATTAAGTTCCACTGAAAAGAAAATCGTCTTAAATCTACTAATCCGTTTTGTTAATAACGATTGATTAATCTCAGCAGAGAGAGTTATTTGAATTTAATCAGAGGTGAAAATTTTTTGAAGAGATGTCGCCTAGTTTTAAGGGAAGAAAATGGCGAGAGAGAGAAAAAAAATCGAAATCCCTTTTTCCTCCGTTTCTTCAACAAAATTGGATTTTTCTTCTCGATTGAACATTTTGTCTTATTACCGCTGGGATCGGTGAATAGACAAAATAACCTTTTTATAGTGTCAGTGCAAAGATAACACAACAGAAACCATTTTGAGTCAAAACAAAAACTGAACGCTTATACAAAAGGACAAACAAACAAAAAAAGCGGAGTTTTTTTAAAAATTTTTTCTTATGTTCAACACGAAAGAAATGTAAAGTCTTCTCAAATGAACTCCGTCGTTAATCTTTCTCAGAATTAAAAAAGAAAAATGAGATAAATTATGACAAAAAATACACTAAAAGCAAATTAAATATTCGTTTTTCTGAAGATACATTCAATTGAAAGATAAAAGGAACACTTAATCGTATGCATTGCTTATCTAGCAAAAAGAGCAAAAGATATAATGGCTGTGTGTGCGTATATATATATGTTTGTTAGGCTGAATGTGAGTGGCAGATGCTTTCAACTTTGTCTTGAAAAGGCAAACCATTGATAACATTTGTAATGTAATATTTTGTCTAAATATATTGACGTCTCGCCTCTTTTTCAGTGTGGTTAAAAGGCGAGAAAATTGTTATACGAAATTGATTTCAGTGTACTTTGTTTTTTTGTTTTTTATTTTCTTCTGTCTTAATCATAAACGAGCATCTTTACTTGTGTGCCGAATTACTCTCAGGGCTTCACGTTGGCTAATATTCAAAGCACTTTTTTTTTTAACAATTCTTCTATTAAAAGTTTCGGATGATGTGGCGCCTTTTAAAAGCCGATCCGAGGTGTCTCTGTGAGCCGATCCGAGGTGTCTCTGTGAGCCGATCCGAGGTGTCTCTGTGAGCCGATCCGAGGTGTCTCTGTGAGCCGATCCGAGGTGTCTCTGTGAGCCGATCCGAGGTGTCTCTGTGAGCCGATCCGAGGTGTCTCTGTGAGCCGATCCGAGGTGTCTCTGTGAGCCGATCCGAGGTGTCTCTGTGAGCCGATCCGAGGTGTCTCTGTGAGCCGATCCGAGGTGTCTCTGTGAGCCGATCCGAGGTGTCTCTGTGAGCCGATCCGAGGTGTCTCTGTGAGCCGATCCGAGGTGTCTCTGTGAGCCGATCCGAGGTGTCTCTGTGAGCCGATCCGAGGTGTCTCTGTGAGCCGACCCGAGGTGTCTCTGTGAGCCGACCCGAGGTGTCTCTGTGAGCCGACCCGAGGTGTCTCTGTGAGCCGACCCGAGGTGTCTCTGTGAGCCGACCCGAGGTGTCTCTGTGAGCCGACCCGAGGTGTCTCTGTGAGCCGACCCGAGAAGAGGATTTGTTTGGGTAGGCGGAACTAACAAATTTACGCACCAATAATTTTATCTGCCAGGTTTTTTACCCCCCGTCCCACGTTCAATTATAGAACAGTTCATATTTTCTAGAATTGGATGCGAGCGAGTTGTGGTGCAGTGGATATCAGGTCCGAACGAGAAATCAGAGATCCGAGTTCGAATTCTTTGCATTCACTTAAGCGCAACTATCTATTTTCCCTCTAGCCATGAGTTGAATAGCGAGACAAATTGGCTTCCATAACCTTGGTCGGCACCCATTCTACCGCGGGAAAATCTTCTGCCCAGTCAGTCATGTCTCTTTCAAGACATGATCGCTCAATCGTGTATCACCTATGGCACTTAACTGACTGAAACCTTAGATTAAATGATTCAGCTCGAAAGTTAATCGGGTCGAAAAATACCTGGTGAAGACCGGCAATCACAACGACCGAAAGATTTTAAGTAATGTTTCATTAGTAATATGTGAGAATAAGCGAATCTATCATTAATAATTTCACCAGTAATAAAATGACCAATGGCACATCAGCAATGACCAATGGCACATCAGCAATGACCAATGGCACATCAGCAAAACAACCAGAAAGTTCCGAGAGAAACTATACGACGATCGCAGTGTTATATTGCATACCTACACTTTTAATAGGCTCCTAGTTCCTTGGAACACATACGGCCACAATTCCGAGCAAATAAATGCCAATCTGATTAGAACAGAAAAGAATTCAGTAAAAGGAAAATGCATTGAGCTCAGAATACTCGACGGTCAACCTTAGACCGATTTTTTTAAAACAATATTACAGATCGTGGCAAAAAAACAATAGTAGAATGCAACATACGAACTAATAAAGAAATAAATTATCTATTCAAAGTTGGCTAAAGTTTCATATCAGCAGATGTTAACGTCTTTAGTAGCTATCGACGTATTTTTTATTCTGGTACGTATATTAAATATTGGCAAATGATTTTTTTTGTTAGGATTAATAGTTCTTTTAAGAAGTTTTCGTGTCAAGACATAAGCGCGGTGGAGGTTAGAATAATAATAATAATAATAATAATAAAACAAAAAAAAGCAATAATAACAAACAGTGGGTAGCGGTGCGGTTATTACTGACCTAATAATACTTTAAACGACCGGATAAATTAGTGAAGAGATTCCCAACCTTTTTAGCTGATGGCCCATGAACTTATAGTGTAAAAAAATAAAAATAAAAAAAATCTTCCATTTTACATAGAATATATCCAATAAAAATACAATTTTGTCCATTTACTAAACGCACACAATTTCACAAGCATCGAAAATATTTCGAATCTTCAATCAAACGATCATTTATAATCACTGTTTTTAGAATTTCTACTATATACGGCACAGAGAAAAACTTAAAGAAACAATTTACTTTCAAAATAGAAAACCAATTTCAAAATAAAGAAAATTGGTTCCAATACATTTAATGAGATTCTATACGGGTATATTTACAAAATCAGGGCAGAACAGGCATGAGCAAGATTTTCACAAAAGGGAAATGTAATTTTCTTTCAGAAAAGAAAACAAAAAAAACAGTATTTTCAATGACTTCCTAACTAAAACTTATTCAACCATTAAGTAATACATTCTCATAATCTAAATATATTTAAGTTATTTTCATAAGTTTAATTTGATTAATTTAAGGATTAGTAGTGAATAAAACCTTTATGGACCATTCAATAAGATGTGACCCATATATTAGCTGGTGGCCAAGTAAAAATAAAAATATTTCTGTGGCCATGGCCATAGGTTGGGAAACCTTTCATTAAGAGGGGAGGTAAAACACTAGAGCATGCATCGTGTATAGGTCGATTCTAATTTTTATGTTGTTAAAACAACTTAGAAGCAATTGTTCTAAGAGTAAACAACAAATAAATCTCCCTACGTTTTGCAGAATCAGGCCCGAAATAGGCCAAGAAGAGTGCGGGTTCGTCAAAGACACTGGAACAAAGAACGCCATATTTATGATTAGAATGCTCTCCGAAAGAGCAATACAAATGAAGACGGACTTGTACCTATGTTATTTCGATTATGCAAAGGCGTTTGACAAAATACGCCATAAAGAATTTGAGATGCTCTCCAGCCTCGACATATTTGGGAAAGACATTAGGGTAGGCACCTCCACTCATTTTTCTATACCTAAATTTAAATTGAAATTTTAAGAATAAATAAGTTATCTTCAAGCTTTAAAATTAGCTTTAATTGAAAACCAACGGATTAAATTTACTAATTTCAGAAAGCAAAATACCCTGGTGTATTTTAAACCGAAATTATACGGAATCAATTTTTTTTTAGTTTTTTAAATTTTAAAAAGTTCAAAATTTCCGCCATTTTCATCGATTGTAAACAGAAGCCAATTCTCGGTTTAAAAAAAAAAAATCTTACAAAAATAAAATACACCTCACTGACATTATTTTCTTCAAATTACCAGTTTAAACTTACTTTGGGTTGACTTGAAACAAGAATTATTTGCTTACTGTTTGAAAAATGTTTCAAAAAGCATTCCTCAATTACGGTAGCCTTGTTATCTTCAGCTGTCAACACCTAATCAGGAGGCGATGATGAATGATTTATAGCAGCTGGCCAAAAGTATGGAAGACGAATTTTGTATAAAAAGGATTATATACGGATTTTCTTTTTTCATATACGGGAGGACAACCCTTGAATCACCTGACCTTTTACGGTCACCCGTACAAATAAAAAACGGGAAATTAACATACAGAAAATTAAAATGTTTTAATTATTTTACAAAAAAGGAGCAACCCTTTTTAGAGTAAGTGTTTAAATTTTTCGATTAATATATTTGCCACACATTAATTAAAAAAAAAATCAGAGACCGATGAGGAGGAAATTATGAAACTTTTAGAAATTACTTAAAAAAAAAAAAAAAAAAAAAAAAAAAATAAAAAAAAATAAAAATAAAAACAATTCTTGTAAAAATTCATTACTAACGGAATTTTTTTCTGTTCAGACTATGATATAATTTTAATTTATGTTTATAAAAGCAATTAAAAGTTTATCTAAATAAAAAATGGCATATTTTTATTGCATTTCTGTTTTCCTAATTCGGAGCAGATTTTCTAAAAAGTGGCAGGTTTTGAAGAAAAAAAAAGTTGATTTTGCATTCCCCAATGACTCTTGAATTTAAAACTATATGTTGAGACCTAGTAGCATTTTTCAATATTTCTGGAAATTAATTGGTGGTGGTAGTGGTTGGGGCGGGGGGTGGGTACATATTAAAAAATGTTTTTACCAATATTTTCTAAAAATAATTATTTCAAAACTGATTTCAGTCAATTATGAATAAGTCCTGAAATTTTCATCAAAATCAGACAATTATTTGATTTTTGCAATAATTTCCAAATGAATGTCTTTCAGCGTCAATTTATCGCATGTACTGACGCTTTTTACCCAGCTGCTGCAGTAGTTGGGAAATATTGAACTTTGAACTGAGCGTCCGCGCTTGAGTTTCCCACTTTAAAAACTGACCTTGTGTCACAACTCGCTCTTGTGGGGCAGGGGTAAACATTCCTGCCAACTGGTGGGTCAGAAAGGATGTGCGTTGTGGTGCATTGGATATCGGCTCGGAACGAGAAATCGGGGAGCCGATTTCGAATTCCAGCTGAATTCATTGCATTCACTTACGCGCAAATACCCTTGGGAAAGGTATTAATTCGTCTATTCCTTCCAGTTATGGGTTAAATAACAGGACAGATTGGATTCTATAGCCTTGGTCGGCAACCAGTCTACCGCAAAAAGCAATAGCAACCTAGTGCGGGATAATCTTCTGCCCAGTCAGTCATGTCTCGAAAGAAACATGATCGCTCAAACGTGTATCACGTATGGCACTTAACTGACTGACTGACGAGAGAAAAAAAATGATTTTCTACCACTAAATGAGCCTCTTAGAACAATTTTAAAAAAATTTGTAAAATTAAAAAATACTTTGATCTATCCTCTTCATGATAGCGTAAACATTTTGCCGAGAAAACTTTGTTTTTATTTAGTTTGAGGCCTTTTCCTTCAGACTATGCTGCTTTTCCCAGCGAAAAAGTGGAGATGCCTACATTAGGGTAATTAATACGGACAGGTAACGAATTCAGCAGATATACAAAGATAGAAAAGAGCGTAAAACAAGGAGGTGTCTTTTCACCGGATCTATTCAACTTGTACAGCGAAACTATTTTGAGGACCCGACAAGTTATGCCAGAATTTGTCATCGGCTACAATTTAAACAACATCAGGTACGCAGATGATACAGTGCTGGTAGCAGACACAGAAAGGAGACTACAAGACCTCCTACAGAAGGCATCTGAGGAGAGTGACAAAAAAAAGGACTACAAATAAACTGCAAGAAAACTGAATGCATGGTCAACAGCAAAAAGGGCAGCCCAAAATGTCAAATACAGATGGGGGGGGGGAGTTACTAAAATCAAGCAGGTTCAAAAATTGAAATACCTGGGAAGTGTTCTAACAGAAGACGGAAAGTGCGACACAGATTCGAAGGCGAATTGGCATGGCGAAGGAAGCATTCCAGAAGTTGAATGAAGTATTAAGAAACAGGACAATTTCGCTAGAAACAAAGAAGAGAGTACTGGATTGCTATGTGATGTCAGTTCTTCAATATGGCAGTGAATGTTGGACAATATCATCAAAGATGAAGGGAAAACTTGAAGCAACTGAAATTTGATTCTACAGAAAGATGCTGCGAATATCATGGATCAAGCATGTGAGCAATGATGAGGTTTTAGAAAGGATGGAAACGAAAAAGAAATTAATACTGAGCATCAGGAAGAGACAGCTGAAGTTCCTGAGACACGCAATGAGGAAGGAGGGCTTGGAGAACCTGATACTAACAGGCCAGATAGAGAGGAAAGCAGTGGATAGCATATTTGAAGGACCTAGTCAGGTGGATGACGGAACGAGGGCTGCGAGATGTAACAGGAGAAAGCGTGCTAAGAGCCACCAGGGATAAGGAGATGTGGAAAGTCATGATCGCCTACGTCCTGAAAGGACAGGACACATAGAAGACGTTTTCCATTATGAATCCCAAACTGCAGATTACAGCCTGTGTGTTTATTGTTCGATGAAACACAAAAACAAATTTATCTAAACTTATTTATAAATAGAACTTTGTGTATGTGTGTGCGCCTGTTACCTATAGACTCCGAAACGGCTGGACCGATTTTCTTTAAAATTTACACAGTTGGACTATAAGCGTCTGCGAGTGTTCTTAGCTAGGTTTTGTGTCGAGGTACCCACGATAAATATCGATAATTGAAAAAAATCGGGTTATAGAAGGAGTGGTCTGATTTTAATCAAATTTGATACACTCATAGACAAAGACATAAGAAACGATATTCAGAAGTTTCAAGGTTGCAGTTCTTACAATAGTGCAGAAAATCAATAATATATATAAAAAGCAAGATGTTTGTGTGTGTGTGTGTCTGTTTGTCTGCCTGTATGTATTTTTTCAGCCCTTTTATTTATTTTTTGCTTCGGGTTTGACTCTAAGTAGGTATAATTGTAGTTCTTAGTCTCAGCCATGATACCATTTACTCAGAGGACTTTTTTAGCCTCCAAAATTCAGTTTACGACGCAAAAAACTTATTTGATATCGATACCAGGAAATGAAAATTTGACTTACATCCATTCATTTTCTTTCAGTCTACGGTTTCGCTTTAACTGCAAACAACTATTGCTTTTTAGTCTTTCGTGCCAACGTCCAAAGATTCTGAGCTCCAGGACCATAGATTAGTTTTAAAGCTTTCATTACACCCGAGCAACGCCGGGCGATACTGCTAGTTAGAGATAATTGCGGCCAATCGTCAAACCATATAATTATTTAGGTGTATGTTTTATGTCCCATCTATAGGGGGGCGAATCAAGTTAAGAAATTTATGAACGATTACTTTCTTTGGTAGTTTTAATAATTTATATAGATAAAATATTCATCTGCATTTAGACAGAATTCGTTCCAAAGCAAGACTAACCGTTTAATTAATCACTTCATTTAAATATCGAAAGAGAAAAATCACCCACCTCGAAAAACAGTTCGTGTTTTGTGCGTTGCCTGCCAAAGAAAAATTACCCAAAATTGCTAGCACAAAAAAGCTGCTCTGAGTATTAAAAGCTATGCTAATTTTCTTTCCTCACTGTCTGGTGCGGTCAATCAGAAAAATTGCTTTTGCTTACTGGAAGACTGAATTTTTGAGCTTTGAGAGAGAAAGTACGATTTTTGCTGTTGCGAGGGGAAGGTTAAAATTTTGACCCCGTTTTTTTGTTACTACGTTGCCTGCTCGACTGTTTCTACCAGCTCTGCGATTAAACTGTGTTGGCACACGAATTTTTTATTTTTTTTATTTTATTACACTTCACTCCAACATTTAAATTGCAGTCTTATGCCTTCAAGCCTTTCATGTGAGGCATTCAGATACCTTTGTCTATAAAGAGACCATATTACTTGGTCTTGAATAGAGTTTGTCGTTGCCGTTTTGTTCTGTTGCTTCTCTTTTTCTTCTAAGAGATATTTCCATTTCACTGTTACAGTTTTATTAACGTGAACAGATATTGAGCAAAAAGTGATTTATATTATGTAGTATTTGACTTCGCTACAAACAAAACAAAAACGAAGATTTTAGAAAATGAATCGCCAGTGCTTACTGACGTACGTGGGTCCAAAGATGCGAAGGTATAGAGAATAGTCGACCTCAAGGTATTCTGATATTGAGTGAGGTTTGGTCAGATGTCCCTTTCGTTGGAACGGCTGCCAAACACATTCGAACTCGATGTGAGAATAAAATGATCGTTTTTTTGTTCTTTTTCCAGAAGTGGGGTCATAAAATTTACACGTGACTGGGTGCCCTTTTTGGTTTCCTTCCGCATTATGGGGAAGTATTTTTCCTTAAATTTTTTTTTATTATTTTAATTTTATTCAGCCCCGAATGGTTTCATTTTTTTTTTTTTGTTCCATTCAATTTCACTGTTAAAACTTTCTAAAAATTGCCATTTCGATGGTATGGTGGGGTCCAACTAGACAAAAGTGTTATAATTGCCGTTTTACCTGAAAAAGTTTGAGATTTTGTCGAACTTACAATTTATATATATATATATATATATATATAACATAGATTTCTTTGTACTATTAAAATAAAATCGATCATTTGGCGCAAGCCAGAAATGGAAAGAAAAGTCGAGGTTATTTCTAGAAAAAAGTATTTTGTAAAGATGCTTCGGAAACATGATTTCCAACGGTTGAGTCAGAGTATTATAAAATTACTTCGAGTGGATTTTTGAAATTATCAAAAATTTACAGTAAATTACCAAAACAGTTATCGTCAGCTTATTTCACACAAAATAACTGAATTTAATATCGGAAACAACAATTTCAAAATGAATATATTTAAATAAGAAAACCTAACCCCGCAAAAAAAAAAATTCTTCCATTTAAAAGAGAACAAAAAAGAGCTACTTAAATCGTAACTGCTTTTCTTAAACAGGTCTGGTAATGGTAAATTAGCCGTAGGAAATTTTGGTATTATTTCATTATGACAACATTCTATAACATTTCGTAAGGGAAACAACCTTTGAAACATGTGACATTTTAACATGTGAAGTTTCGATTTGTAAATAAAGTCTATTTTTAATTAATTAATAACTGAAAACACAGTTACTGTAAGAAATTAGAAAAATGTTTGAAATTTAAAAAAAAAAAAATTAAAATAATTCTTATAAAAATATATTATTCATCGATTTTTTTTTCCTTTTTCAGAACATGATATCCTAAAATTATACTTTTTATAAAATCAATTAAAAGTTAATCTACATTAAAAATCATGTAGTTTTAATGCATTTTTATTTTACTATTCGGAGCAGATTTTCGGGAAAATGGTCTCGTCATTAAAAAAAAATATAATTTACATTCCCAATGTGTCCTGCATTTAATTAAGAAATAAAAAGTTAGTATAAATAATGTATTTCTAGAAGTTTTATACAATTAATTGGAGTGGAGTAACAGATGTAAAAAAATATTTTTAGCAAGATACAGAATAATAATTGTATAAATAATTTATTTGTGAATAAGTCCTGTAAGTTTGATTAAAATCAGACAATTAGTTGACTTTTGCAAGAATTTTCAGCGGACCTGAAGGAGACTACCACCACCTTTAAACTTGTTGTTTTGCATTTTTTTTTTGTTACTTTTTTCGGCGCAGTTTTATTGATCATTACATAAAGTTTCCGATTATCAAAAAAAATTTTGAACAATTTCAATATTTAAACAATTGGTGTGTGTGTGGGGGGGAGCTCACTCTCTCATATAGTAAATCGATCCGCCATTTTAGAACCACTCACATCGGGGTCGCTTTGTTTTGGTTTTTTGGGGACGAGTTATTGCTTTTGGTTTTGTATTTTTCAAGTTTTCTCCAGTTCTTACGATGGCGGCATCTTCAGAAACTCCAAGAATGGCTTTATTCAAAAATTTCGCAAAGGATTCAGTTGTTGAATACGTGCAAGCAAAAAAGTTAATTGCACAGGATCGATTTACTATAAGGTTGTATGAAAAACTGAGACCCCCCCCCCACACACACACTTAAAATTGTTTAAATGTTAAAATTTTTACTTTTTTTTTTGTCAATCGGAAAGTTTAGGTTTAATCGATAAAATAACACTGAAAAAAAGTAAAAAAAAAAAAAAAAAAAAAAAAAAAAAAAAAATGATAATCAGCCAATTTACAGGTGGTGGTAATGTCGTACCGGCGAGTGATTCCGAAATGGAGGATCGATTTGCTATAACGTTGTATGTAAAACTGAACCATCACCTTAAAACTGTTTAAATATCGAAAATTTTCCAATTTTTTTGGAAATCGGAAAGTTTAGGGTGTAATCGATAAGACTGCACTGAAAAAAGTAATGAAAAACAATTTTAAAAGGAGGTGGTAGCCTCCTTCAGGTCCGCTGAATTTTCAAATTAATGTGTCTTTCAATGCAAAAAAAAAAAAAAAAAAAAAAAAAAACTTGCGTAATATTGTTTTTCCTAATAGCCAAATTATGTAAACATAGCGTAAATCGTAGACGGAAAAAAAATTTTAACTGAAATTTTGAATATCTTAGAAAGGATTAATTTTTTTTTTTTTTAATAATAACAACAAAACTTGATCTTTCTTCTTAATGACAGCGTAAATATTTGGGTGATAAAACTTTTTTATCAAGTTAACATCATGCTATGCTCTTTTTTGGCGAATGAGTGGCAGTACCTATCTTATACCGATGACGTCTGAAGTAAGAACGAAATTGATAATGTGCATCATTAGGTCAATCGGAGAAACGGGTTTAATAGGAAAATATTTATCAACAATGTTTATCGAAACCAATACCTATTTCTCAATATTTTAAAAATGTTCGTATATTTCACATGGGAATGACATAAAATAGTTTGGCGAACCTGTGCGACAGGCACCTCCTTCCCTGTAATGTTTTTGCTTTTCATTTTTTTCCAAACTTTGAGTTCTTACACTGGCAACTTCTTCGAAAACCCCAAGAATGGCTTTTACTCGACCCCAAAGCGAGTGCTTCCAATATGGGGGATCGATTTACTAAAACGTTGTATGAGAAATAGAGCACTCCCTAAAAATCTTTAAATATTAAACTTTTTTCAAATCTGTTTTGATAATCTGAATGTTTAGAGTATAATCGATGAAATACCCTGAAAGTTTTAAAAAATAAATTAAAAGCAACAAAATTACAGGGGGTTTCCGGTTGTACAGGTCTGCCAATAGTTTTTAGCACACGGTAGGCTATGAAGAAGTTCATATTTTAAACGCTGAAATGGATTAGAGTCACCTCGAAAATCCCCCCCACCTCAGCACATACAAACGAAAATCTAAGAGAACAAAAAAAACTGAATATTAAATAAAACTACCAAATTTAAAATCGGATTTATGAACCTTCGTCTAAAGAAAAATTTTCTAAGACATACTCGTCTACAGACCATTGGTTTATAATAATATATTTTAATAAATTAACACTTTATTAATGCACAAAATACTCCATTTTATTGATATTCACAATATCACAGAATAATATTTAAGACACTTATAACAACATTAATTACTGAGGATTCAAGCGTTTTAAGCATTTGTTGGAATGCATTGATACAACCCAAATTAAACGATAATTCTTTAGACGAATGTTCCTTAGAACAATATTCTTTGACCAGTGTTCCTTGGACGAATGTTCTGGTTTCCATTAAAATCTCTACGCCATACAGCTTTTAATGTTGACATCTTAGAAGCCACTGCAAATGAAAAGTCCACCGAGTTTTATTTTATGATTTTGAATGTCGACCAAAAGTGCACAAATGACCCTGCAGAAAGTTTGGAGTTAAAGAAACGAAAATTTTTTGTAGATAATCGCATGTATAAGACGACGAAACACTTCTAAGACACAACTCGCTTTAAATAAGAGCTTAGTGTCTTTGCTGAACGTAAATCGTTTGGACTTATGGATTGCAAGAATTAGTATTTGGTTTAATTAGTAATATATCTATGCAAAGATTTTACGCCCCTGCAATACTGGATTTACCTAGAAGTTATAGTTTAGGACGATACACTTTCTGGGGCATAAGTTAATAAAACAGAAAATATGGAAAATTTTTAGAACTTTACAGTGCTGGACTTAAACTATAGCTTCGGGCCACACATCCTGGAAGAGGAAGGTGGGGGGGGGGGGTTCATAATTAAAAAAAAAATTTAATTTATCATTAGATTTCATTTTTTAACATCATAATCATGTGTAATTATTAAAAAAAAATTGTGCCATGTACTTTTTTTTTTGTTTGTTTATTTTCAGAAGCGAATTTGTTTTCCGGTGTTATGAATAAATAAAAAGACAACTTACCAAATGTGAAGTCTTCAGGGGGAAATTCTTTCGTTCTTTTCGTCGCTTTCCTTTCAGTCCACGTAAATCTCTGTTGATTTTATGATTTATAGTAATGGCGATAGTAATCGTAATATTAACCAATGTTGCAAAACATTTTTTTATGGTTATACTTCATTCCTATATTCACAACCAATTCTGAATTAATCTTTCATAGCTACCCAGCGTTCGCTTAGAGAAGCCATCTTTAATCAACCGGAAATGACGTATTTTCTTGAAGTCACGCATGATCGGGTGTAATGATAATTATTTACGTAAAAGTAAATGAAATATGCTACGAGGGCAAATTGAAGGAGCAGAGAGGCTGGTCACCACTTGTCTTATTACTAACCGAGCTAACCACAATCACTGACCTATTCGTTCAGATATTAATTATTTCACCAAAACAAACCATTTACACTAAAGTCTTACTTAAATGTGTCATTACTCCATAATAACACATTTGTTCTATAAGAGCGGTCGGCAACCCCCAGCCAGCGGGCCACATCCGGCCCTCGAGTGAATCTTGCCCAGCCCGCTACCTTACTTTGGACACGATATAAATATAGGTAAACCAAACCAAAGTGACAGTTGATAGTCTGAATATACTGCGTCGAAATTAAAAACATTATTTCTTTTTACTGGAGAATGTTTTTTACTTTTATTTTTTATTTGTAGGGATCGCCAAAATTAGCGTACGGCCTCACTTTCAGTTTTTCTGTGAAATTGCTTTCGTGAGCGGGCACTTTAAATGAATATAAAATAGTGTTTTCAACCGATTTTAATGGAATTTTTTTAAAATACTGATTTATGAAACATTTATTTTTAAGATGTAATATTTTTTTAACAAAATTCCCGTCAGATATTAAATTATATTAAATCCTTGCTTTCTTCAAACACAAAAAATTTATTCACATATTTAATAACATGGTTCTTCTCCGTGACACTGGAGCCATAGCTGTTTGGCCCTCCTCCATGATTCTACATAGCTTTTTGGATCTCTCTCTCCAAAAGGTTGCTGACCCCTGTTCTATAAGATCCTATTTAATCCTATATTCGATTTACTAGGCGTAGCTCAGATGGGTCACAAGCCCGAAAGTATGAAACACCCAGTGAGAATCGAACTCACTACTCAGTCGTAAACTGATCTACCCAGACAAGCTTATTAACCATTACACCACGTCGAGGTGGCCCCATTTTCTTTATTATATGTGATTTATAATGATTTCTCGGTAGAGATACGTCAACGGCTTCTCGTTGCCTTCTTCAAGGGTAGAAATTTCGAATTTCCCATAATTTAGACTGGTGGTCATTCACAGCCAGAGGGCCAGTTTTTCCTACCGTTAAAGCCGGATAGGATGGGGAAATAAAGGTTTCGTGCCTTTGTCAGTATCATTTATGCAAAAGTGAGCGTAACAGACGAGGTTAGCAACTGAACTCGGCCCGATAAATATAAATAAACACGCACACACACACACACACACACACACACACACACACACACACACACACACACACACACACACACACACACACACACAAACACACACACACACACACACGCACACACAAACACACACACACACACGTACATATTTTTAGGAAATGGATTTAAATGCAACACGTTTCTTAATAATCATATCGCCCCAAGCAAGGCATTTTACTCCCAATGTTTTTGCAGGGGGTTAGATAGGAGAAAAGCTATGACAAAGAGTGACAGGTTATAGGGGTTGTTAGGAAGTGGGTAAGAGAAGGATGACTGTGGCCATAAAGTGAGGGATCAGTTTACATATTGATTGTAGTGTAGAATAGATCACCCACATTATATCCACATTTTAATAGTATAGAATTTCTTTTATAATCATATCGCCCCAAGCAAAGGATTTTACTGCCACTGTTTTACAGGAGGTTACATAAGAGGAAAGTTATAAGAAAGAGTGACAGGTTATAGGGGGTGTCAGGAAGTAGGTAAGAGAAGGGTGGGAATACTAACGGGAGTGGTGTGGATGAAGAAAGAAGCATGGGAGAGAGGATGCAGGTTAGTGAGATAAATGACTATTGAATTTAAATTCTTGGAGATTGTATCTGTCAGGAAATCAAGTAAACGGAAGTGAATTCCACAGGCGGGAAGTGCGAGAAAAGAAGCTGATGGAGTAGAATTTGCGTTTACAGTTTATTGGTTTCACAGTAAAAGAGTGGGACCTAGTTGCTAATCTTGTGGTTAGAGTAAATTCATATATAGGAGGCACCAGTGAGCTAATATAAATAAACATCCACACAGACACACAGACACACACACACACACACACACATATATATATATATATATATATATATATCCGCAGACAGATCTGTTTCGCTGTATCACAGCTCATCAGTACGGTTAGACTCCGATTGCTACACAACCCAGGCTCGAAACCCGACCGATATGGCGTCACTCGGCGACTCTACCCCTGGGCCACGGGGCGTTCGGTAAATAATCATATCGCCCCAAACAGGTCATTATACTGTCACTGTTGTACAGGGGTTAAATACGAGGGAAGCTATGAGAACGAGTAACAGGTTATAGAGGGTGTCAGGCAGCGGGTAGGGGAGGGATGAGAATACTGCAGAAATGCGATGAGGGTATGAGAGAGAGGATGCAAGTTAGTGAGATAGGCGATGACTATTGACTTTACATTAAAATTCTTGGAGATTTTTTAAAATTTATTCGTTCTTTTTAATGGATACTCATATTTGAGTATACGTTCCGTTTATTTATTAAACAGTATATTTATTTATTTTCATCTAGCGTCGCGAATATTCTGGATTTGCTGTTAGATAAATATATGCGCCCTCGGATAGGGCACATATTTTCTTAACAGGATTTCTCGGTAGATGCAAATAAACAAATACATGTCAATCAGTTAAGTACCATATGTGATACTCGTTTGGGTACCTCGAGGTGGTATAATGGTTAGCAAGCTTTCCTCGCTAGAACTATTAGTAGTGAGTTCGACCCTCACTGGTTGCCCCATACTTTCGGCCTTCTGTCACATCTAAACTACGCTTAGAAAATCACCACATGTGATACACGTTTGAACGATCATGTCTCGAAAGAGACATAACTAGATGGGCAGAAGATTTTCCTGCAGTAGGTTGCCATTTCTTTCTGCGGTAGACGGGTTGCCAACCAAGGCTTATAGAACCCAATCTGTCCTGCTATTTAACCCATATCTGACTAATACCTTTCCCAAAGATCTACTTGAGACCTACTCGGCCGAGTTCATGCGAGTCGACCCATCTGACACCATCCTGCAGGCTATCACTGCGTACATGACAACCAAATAATAGCGGATTAATACCAGACGACCTATGCACGTCGGTTTCTATAGCACTGCCGAAGAAGCCAGGTGCAAACGAGTGCGAACTACACAGAACTATCAGCTTAATGAGTCACATTACAAAACTAATTGTAAGATTCCTGATGAATGGAGCGAGAAGCAGAATCAGACCAGAGATAGGACAGGAACAGTGCTGGTTCGTCAAAGACACTGGAACAAGGAACGCTATATTTATGATTAGGATGCTCTCCGAAAGGGCAATACAAATGAAGAAAGACTTGTACCTATGTTTTATTGATTATGCGAAGGCATTCGACAAAAAACGACACAAATAATTGATGAAGATGCTCAGCAGCCTCGACACTTCTGGGAAAGACATCAGAGTATTCAAAAATCTCTACTGGCAGCAAACCGCCTACATACGAACAGGAAACGATTTCAGCAGACATTCAAAGATAGAAAAGGGCGTAAGACAAGGAGGTGTCTTTTCACCAGATCTCTTCAACTTGTACAGCGAGAATATTTTGAGGACTATCGATGCTACACCAGGATTTGACATCGGAGGCCACAATTTGAACAACATAAGATACGGAGATGATACAATGTTAATTGCAGACACGAAAGAAAACTACAGGACCTCCTACAGAAGGTAGCTGAGTAGAGTGACAAAAAAGAACTACAAACAAACAGCAAGAAAACTGAATGTATTTGAGCAACCCAAAATGCCAAATACAGGTCGGAGATACTAGACTCAAGCAAGTACAAAAATTTAAATACCTAGGAAGTGTTCTAACAGGAGATGGAAAGTGCGACACAGAAATCTGAAGGCGAATTGGCATGACGAAAGACGCGTCCCAGAAGCTGAGTAAAGTATTAAGAGACGGGAAACTTTCACTAGAAACAAAGAAAAGAGTACTAGATTGCTATATGATGTCAGTTCTTCAATACGGCAGTGAATACTGGACAATATCATCGAAGATGAAAAAAAACTTGAAGCAGCGGAAATGTGGTTTTACAGAAGGATACTGCGGATATCATGGACCGAACATGTGAGCAACGATGAGGTTTTGGAAAAAATGGCATTGAAAAGAAAATTGATAGTGAGCATCAGGAAGAGACAACTGAAGTTCCTGGGACATGCAATGAGGAAGGAGGGCTTGAAGAACCTGATACTAACAGGCCAGATAGAAGGGAAAAGAGACAGGGGGAGGCAATGGATAACATATTTGAAGGGTCTGATCAGGTGGATGATGGAACAGAGGCTGCGTGGAGTAACAGGAGAAAACATATTAAAAGCCACCAGGAATAGGAAGACGTGGAAAGCCATGATCGCCTACATCCTAAAAGGATAGGGCATATAGAAGAAGAATGTTTGTCATTTGGAGAAATAAATATAATTTAAACTAGCAGTATAGCCCGGCGTTGCTCAGGTGTAATGAAAGCTTTAAAACTAATCTATGGTCCTGGAGCTCAGACTCTTTGGACGTTGGCACGAAAGACTAAAAAGCAATAGTTGTTTCTAGTTAAAGCGAAACCGTAGACTGAAAGAAAAATGAATGGATGTAAGTCAAATTTTGATTTCCTGGTATCGATATCAAATAAGTCTTTTTCGTTGTAAACTGAATTTTGAAGGCTAAATAAGTCCTCTGAGTAAATGGTATCATGGCTGAGACTAAGAACTACAATTATACCTACTTAGAGCCAAACCCGAAGCAAAAACTAAAATAAAAGGGCTGAAAAAATACAGACATACAGACAGATAAACAAACACACACACAAACATCTTGTCTTTTATATATATATATATATATATATATATATATATTATCGATTTTCTGCACTATTGTAAGAATTTCAACCTTGAAACTTTTGAATATCGTTTTTTATGTCTTTGTCTATGAGTGTATCAAATTTGATTCAAATCGGACCACTCCTTCTATAACACGATCTTTTCGATTATCGATTTTCGATATTTATCAGGGTACCTCGACACAAAACCTAGCTAAGAACACTCGCAGATGCTTATAGTACAACTGTGTAAATTTTCAAGAAAATCAGTTCAGCTGTTTCGGAGTCTATAGGTAACAGACACACACACAGAGACAAAGTTCCATTTATAAATAAGTTTAGATATTATCGATTGTCAGCACTATTGTAAGAACTGCAACCTTGAAACTTCTGAATATCGTTTCTTATGTCTTTGTCTATGAGTGTATCAAATTTGATTAAAATCCGACCACTTCTTCTATAACCTGATTTTTTCGATTATCGATTTTCGATATTTATTGGGGGTACCTCGACACAAAACCTAGCTAAGAACACTTGCAGACGCTTATAGTACAACTGTGTAAATTTTCAAGAAAATCGGTTCAGCCGTTTCGGAGTCTATAGGTAACAGACACACACAGACACACACACACAGACAAAGTCCCATTTATAAATAAGTTTGGATTAGATGACAAATAGTATATTTTTATATATCGTTATTCGTAAAAAAGTTGGAAAATTAAATTATAAAGTGATGACTGATAACCCACACGTACCCAAAAAATAAAATAAAATAAAATAAAATAAAATAAAATAAATAAAATAAAATAAAAAGGGTGAAGGAACTCGAGAGTAAGAGAGGAAAAAAAAAAAGAAGAAATTCATGACTTGGGTTACAGAATAAAGCTTACTGAAAGCATCAGAAATAATTGGTTAAATATGGGTCACATTTATTGGCAAGCATCAACCAAAGTTCGACATTTCTCTGCTAGCCAAACAAAAATCAAAATCAAAAAGTAAATAGAATTCCTCGCTGGTGTCTTCGTGGGAAAGGTCAGATATAATAACTTCAATTACGGAAATGTTATTAAAAAAAAAAAAGAGAGAGAGAATTCAAAAAAAGAAGAAAAAAAAAACGTCGGAATTAGTGGAAAACCATTTGTTACGATCGAACAGAAGATTTTTTTTTTCACTTTTGGTGGGGGTCTAGTCGCTGTCACCATAACCAGTACTACTTGCTGCTGGACGGTCGGGTTATTGACGACAAAAATAAAAAATAAAAAATAAAAATAAACACGGTTCATCCACAAGGCTCGTCTCGTGTGGAAGGTGTCTAGACGCCTAACAGGATAAAACCACCCCACCTGTCAAAGCGAGACTGACCCTTCATATTTTGTCTAAGGTACAATAAGTCAGACTATTACTATTCTGATTAGTTAAATTCAACACACACATCAATTTTTCCGTCTTCCCACATCCATAAATAATAAACGTATTATTTCTTATATTCAAATGAAAATCATTTTAACAACAATGATCTCACATTGCCTGATGACGAGGTAGAAATCTCGAAACATCGAAATATTTATGTCGCAATGTAAACTATATTAATTTTAAATAAAAAAACAAACAAATCTATCTATCTATCTATCTATCTATCTATCTATCTATCTATCTATCTATCTATCTATCTATCTCAGTCTGTTCATATCTATCTATCTATCTATCTATCTATCTATCTATCTATCTATCTATCTATCTATCTCAGTCTGTTCATATCTATCTATCTATCTATCTATCTATCTATCAGTCTGTTCATATTTATCTATCTATCTATCTATCTATCTATCTATCTATCTATCTATCTATCTATCGTAGCCTATTCATATCTATATCTATCTATCTATCTATCTATCTATCTATCTATCTATCTATCTATCTATCGTAGCCTGTTCATATCTATCTATCTATCTATCTATCTATCTATCTATCTATCTATCTATCTATCGTAGCCTGTTCATATCTATCTATCTATCTATCTATCTATCTATCTATCTCAGTCTATTCATATCTATCTATCTATCTATCTATCTATCTATCTATCTATCTCAGTCTGTTTATATCTATCTATCTATCTATCTATCTATCTATCTATCTATCTATCAGTCTGTTCATATCTATCTATCTATCTATCTATCTATCTATCTATCTATCTATCGTAGCCTGTTCATATCTATCTATCTATCTATCTATCTATCTATCTATCTATCTATCTATCTCAGTCTGTTTATATCTATCTATCTATCTATCTATCTATCTATCTATCTATCTATCTATCTATCAGTCTGTTCATATCTATCTATCTATCTATCTATCTATCTATCTATCTATCTATCGTAGCCTGTTCATATCTATATCTATCTATCTATCTATCTATCTATCTATCTATCTATCTATCTATCTATCGTAGCCTGTTCATATCTATCTATCTATCTATCTATCTATCTATCTATCTATCTATCTATCTATCTATCGTAGCCTGTTCATATCTATCTATCTATCTATCTATCTATCTATCTATCTATCTATCTATCTATCTATCTATCTATCTATCTATCTATCGTAGCCTGTTCATATCTATCTATCTATCTATCTATCTATCTATCTATCTATCTATCTATCGTAGCCTGTTCATATCTATCTATCTATCTATCTATCTATCTATCTATCTATCTATCTATCTACAAAAATTTTTGTGTCTTTGCTCTACTTTTGTATATTTTCTTTTGTACTTTGTATTGAGCACTTTTTCTTGTGTTTAGTTCCGTTTGGGGTTTTTTCTTTACTGCGGAGTATTGAATGTTTTGTTCTTGTTCATGTGCCTTTCTCTCTTTATCTGATGTCTTCAATTTTCGGATTATAACAGTTTCAGAGTTCATTTGTTAATAGTTTTTTGGAGGTTGTTTAAGTACTAAATTTATGACTATACACTTACGGTCTATTCAGTTATTATTTTTATATATATATATATATATATATATATATATATATATATATATATATATTTTAATTCAAATACTTCAATCAAGGGAAAAAAACGGAAGGAAATTACGTCAAAAAATAATTCAATTAATATTAAAAGTTATTTTAATATTAAAAATGATAGGAAGGCTCCATGTAATATAAAATATTACAGAGCAAATTATATTAATATTATTAATTATATATATGAATATATAATTATATTATATTAATATTAATTATATATATATATATATATATTAATAGAAAAAAAACAAGTTATATATATATATATATATATATATATATATATATATATATATATATATATATATATATATAAAAAGAATACCTAGAGAGCCAGACAACCTATGTTTCACCTAAACGGATCGCCAGGGAAAGCTGGCTAGGTTGTCTGGCTCACTAGTTATTCTTTATTTATTCCGCTCTACCTAAGTATTGAGCGCTTTTTTGTTACTTGATTGCTCGTGTCGGTGTATTTTTCCTTTGGGCTACGTGCTGACTCGGTCCGAACTCTTTTGACTGATGTTCATGTACTTTAGCTCTTTCTTTTTTTTAAAAGCATTTTTCCCTTCTTCGTAGATCCGTGGAAGGTTTCTCGACACGAGTATAGTTATTATCTCTTATACACACACACACACACACACACACACACACACACACATATATATATATATATATACTTATGGAGTAGGGATGCTGAAGGAAGTATCAATCAGCTAAAATCTTTTACTTATATTAATCCTATTATTGCTCTGTCTTTGATATCGAGCACTTTATTGCAAAGACTGCTTGCCTTAAATGCTTTTTGTCATCATATTATGTTTGACATCATTATATATATATATGTGTGTGTGTGTGTGTGTGTGTGTGTGTGTGTGTGTGTGTGTGTGTGTGTGTGATATTTCAATCTTTGATATATTTATAGATAGAGGTGTTCAATATCAGAAAAAAACGTTTGTAAATATAAATGTGGACACTGAGATCAACAGTGAGAGGCGACAGTCTTTATCAGGTTTAAGTATAATCTCCAGGCCATAAAAAAAAATCCACTTATATATATATATATATATATATATATATATATATAAGGGGTCGAAAAATGCATGCCTTAAAACGATATGTTGAAAATGGCTATTTCCCCACTAAGTTTTATCTGAATTTACAGATAAATAAATACATATCCGCTCTGTAAATTGAATTGGTTTGCATTGAGCTCTCTATTGGATCAGTTTTAATATTCTAGCGATATTACTAGGATCCTCTTGGATTATTTACCAACCTTATCCCGGATTTTACCAATCCTTCCCGTAATTTTACTAATCCTTCCCGGAATTTATATATATATATATATATATAAGTATCGCACACATTGCTGACGATAATAAAACATTGTTTTATGTATAATAGTCAATTAAGTGTCATACATGATAAACTCTTGGGCAATCATGTCTCAAAAGAGACATGACTGACTGGGCAGAAGATTATCACACAGTATGTTGCCTTTACTTTCTGCGGTAGACTGGTTGCTAGCCAAGGCACGGTTGACAAATTGCTAGCGTTCATTAGAACGTAAAAACAACAAGTAAACAAAAAAAGCACACTACAGATTCTCGGGGAGGCAATATTCATTAAAACTCTTAAGCCGTCAATTAATAGAATCAGCTATGAATATTGTAGTAATGTTCGTAAAAAGAACAGTTTTTTTTCATGCGTTAACACGTGCATGACCTTGACATTACAACTTATAATAAAAATTCCATTTTGAATGATTTTCACGTTCTAATGAACGCTAGCAATTTGTCAAGCGTTAGATTTGAAGCAGAAAAATTGTACAGTAATTTTTAGCAACACAGTTTTTGTAGTTAGTTTTTATTACCGTAATTCACACCCCTGATGATGATCTCGAAAAGTGGTCGAAAGTTCTTGGGTACCTTGAGAATGAATGATAATAACATCTGTCAATGTTACAGCTCATTTCTGACATCTTTCAATTGTAATACGCGAAAGATTATCCGTGAGTTTGAACGGATTTAATTAAAAATAAGCAGACACTGTTTGCAATTTATTTATTCTCACACACACACACACACACACACACACACACATATATATATATATATATATATATAGTTATCCGCAGACAGATCTGTTTCGCTGTATCACAGTACGGTTAGACATCCGATTGCTTTTTAACCCCAGGATTGAAACCCGACTGAATTGGCATAAGTCGGCGATTATACCTCTGAGCGCTCGGTAGAAGGAGGCGGTACTTTCAGCGTATGTATAATACTCCAGTGGCCAGAGTGCTCTAATTCATTACTGAATGAGCGATGCGTAGATGCTAGAGTAGTTACCTTTTTTTTTCAAATAATGTTATGCGTTGAAAATTTAATATATTCAAAAGTCTTTCGCTATTAATGAAATGGAAGTTAAACTCATTATGAAAGATTTTCAAATATTTTACAGTGTTCTCTAATTTGAACTCATAACATTATTTTTTTTCATCTTACTTTTTTCCATGTGCGTCAGTTAAGTGTCATGCGTGATACACGTTTAGAGCGATCATGTCTCGAAAGAGACATGACTGACTGGGCAGAAGATTATCCCGCAGTAGGTTGCCATTGCTTTCTGCGGTAGTCTTGTGAATTATATTATTATATTAATAAGTAGTAATTAGTGAGGGATTAATTTATTACTTCATGACAATAGAAAACCGATCCCCCACTTTATTCACAGTAGAAGATTTGTCTTTCCAACTATTCAGTCAGTCAGTTAAGTGCCATACGTGATACACGCTTAGGGCGATCATGTCTCGAAAGAGACATGACTGACTGGGCAGAATATTATCCCGCAGTAGGTTGCCATTGCATTCTGCGGTAGACTGGTTGCCGGCCAAGGCTATAGAACCCAATCTATCCTATGATTTAACCCATAACTGAAGGGAAGAGACTGATTAATACATTTCCCAAGGGTATTTGGGCGTAAATGAATGCAAGCAATTCAATTGGAATTCGAACTCGGCACCCCGATCTCTCGTTCTGAGTCGATATCCACTGCACCACGACGCACATCCTCCATGTATAAGTACATGTTTCTAAATAAAATACTTTCTTTTATGTGCAGCGTCCCTTCAGGACGTAGCCGATCAAGGTCCTCCATATCTTCCTGTCTCATGTAGCTCTTAATAAGCTTTGTATTTTTGCTATTTCTCCCAAACCCCGTTTTGCCATCCATTTGCTCAAGCTCATCAAGTATGTCGCGCACTGTTTTCCCCTGTCCTTTTAACCTCCATGCGCTCTGTGAGCATCAGATTCTCCATGCCCTCCTTTCTCATTACCTACCCAAGAAATTTCAACTGAACCTTCCTGATATTAAGAATAAGTTTCCTTTTCGTTTCCATACTCGCCAAAACCTTGTTGCTGCTCACATGTTCGGCCCGGTCTATACTATCCTCAGTATCCTTCAGTAGAGTCACATTTCTGTTGCTTCAAGTCTCTTCTTCATTTTTAAGGAGATTGTCCAGCATTCGAGGAGCCGAGTTCGAATTCCAGTTGAATTCCTTGCATTCACTTACGCGCAAATACCGCTGGGAAAGGTATTAATCCGTCTCTTCTCTCCAGTTATAGGTTAAATAATAGGACAGATTGGGTTCTATAGCCTTGGCTGGCAACCAGTCTACCGCAGAAAGCAATAGCAATTTTCTGCGGGATAATCTTCTGTCCAGTCAGTCATGTCTCTTTCAAGATTTGATCGCCCAAGCGTGTATCACGTATGGCACTTAACTGACTGACTGAATAGCTGGAAAGACAATTAAAGCTTCTACTGGGTATAAAGTAGGGGATTGGTTTTCTATTGCCATGAAGTAATAAACTAATCCACCACTAATTACTACTTATTAATATAATAATATAATTCACCAGGCTATCGCACAAAGCAATGGCAACCTACTGCGGGATAATCTTCTGCCTAGTCAGTCCTGTCTCTTCCGAGACATGATCGCCCAAGTGTGTGTCACGTATGGCACTTAATTGACTGACTACTGACTGTCCAGCGTTCACTGCCATATAGGAAGGACAGATATCACGTAACAATTCAGGACAATTTTCTTTGTATCTAATGAAACGTTGCGGTCTCTCAATGCTTTACGCAGCCTTTGAAATACCTCCTTGGCCATTCCTGTACGCCTTCAGATCTCAGTGTCGCACTTTAAATCTCCCTTGATCAATGGGATTGTTTACACTTCTAGGACTTCTTATTCTGCGAATTATTTTTTAACTTATTTTTGGAGTTTTCCTTATTCTAGAAAATAGTAAAATAAGTCAAGCTTATAAAGTTACAAATACTGAAGATTTTCTACCAGAAAATAATGGTTGATTAAGTTTCATGCTGTAGAATAAGTAGACTAATTGTACTTAATAAATATAAACATTAATTAAAATTAACCAAATTTTATCAATTAACCAAAAAATCTGTAAAAAGATACTCTCGTTCCTTCTGTCCGCCCTGTGAGTATCAGATTCTCCAAGCCTCCATTTCTCATTATGTGTCCCAGAAACTTCGGATGTCTCTTCCTGATGTTAAGAACAAGTTTCTTTTTCGTTTCAATTCTCTTTAAAACCTCGTCGCTGCTCACATAATCGATCCATGTCATCCTCAGCATCCTTCTGCAGAACCACATTTCACAAATCTTTCCTTCATCTTAGAGGAGATTGTCCAGCATTCGCTGCCATATCAGAGGACAGCTATCATGTAACAGTTCAGTACTCTTTTCTTTGTTTTCCAACGAATTTTTCCTGTCTTTCAATACTCTGCTTAGCCTTTGGAATGCGTCCTTGACCATTCCTATACGACTTCGGATCTCAGTGTCGCACTTTTCGTCCTCTGTTAGAACATTTCCCAAATATTTAAATTTCTGCCCCTGCTTGATTTTAGTATCCCGTCCTATAATTGGCATATTGGGGGGGGGGGGGTCCTCTTTTTGCTGACGACCATGGATTCAGTTTTCCTTGTAGTTTAGGTTTAGTCCTTTCTTCTCGCTTCCCTTCGCTACCTTATGTAGTTTCCTTTCCGTGTCTGCTATCAACACTGCGTCATCTACGTATCATATATTGTTAAGATTGTGGACTTTAATGATAAATCCTGGCAGGACTTCTAGTTCTATCAGAATTACACGGATGCAGGCGTTTCGATGCCAGTAGAGGTTCTTGATTATTCTAATGTCTTTCCCAAATATAAACCAACACGAAACCTTAAATCCATCATGAAATCATGGACGGAATTTGTGAGCAACTAGAAAGTTTTAAAGAAAAAGGAAACAAAAAACTAAACAAAGTATGAAATTTTGGTTGGTGCGCCTTTTCTTAACAAAAAAAAAAAGAAAAAAAAAGACAGGCAGATAACACAATGTTAATAGCAGACGCAGAAAGGAAACTAAGAAGAATTCCTACAGAAATTTGCCTTGATAAAGTTTCTCAAGGGAAGAAACGCGGGGATAAAAAAAAAAGAAGAAAAAGAATAGAATTAAATGCAACAAGCGTCCAGTTGCCAAACAAAAATAAATAAACTGTAACTCGATACAGTCCTCATAAATATATATATATATATTTTAATTCAGATACTTTAATCCAAGCGGAAAAAGCAGGAAGGTAAATTCCAAAATCCCGATCCTAATTAATATTAAAAATTTTATTTTAATATTAAAAAATAATACAGGAAGAGAGCTCCATGTAATAAAATATTACAGAGCAAATATAAATTAAATAAAGGATTAATTCAATGATGTTGAATGGCCATTTCGATATGAAGATCCCCACGGGGGATAACACATGAGGTGATCATCCAACATCATTGAATTAATCCTTTATTTAATTTATATATGTATATGTGTGTGTGTATATATATATATATATATATATATATATATAGGTCAATCTGTGAGTCTGTGAATGACTGTTCCCTATGCACGCCTACATTTTTTAAGCTACGCCATTCAAACTTTCTAGGGACACATATCTACAGGGAAGCCAGGTCGACATATACTTTTTTTTTTCAGCAATTTTCCCTTTTGCACTTTTTGGACAATGGAGCCGATTGTTTACATTTGCTCCGTAAAACATCTAAAATCTCAGATGGTTGCGAGATTACGTCACAGAAATCAAATCACACGTGTCAAACGCGACTAAAATATTTTTTATTAAAAAAAATGAGCGTTTATATTTAATTTTTATTCCGACGTTTTAAAAATTAATTTGGTCAACAAAAAACTGTGAATATTTTCCCCGTAATTTTAAAACAAACGAAATATTTAAAAAAATAGTATTTATATTTCTACATTTTATTCGCACATTTCTGAACTGAGAGCGTAATAGTTTTTATATTTCTAATTTCGGTCAAGCAAAATAAATAATTTTTATTTTTATGTTAAATTCATTTAATCAACAAAAAATGGAAATATTTTCCCCTGTAATTTTGAAACAAAAACAAACGCAATGTTGTTTACAATGTCACACAAAACATCAAATCACGTCTACGCAAAACAAAAGAAAACAGATTTTTTTAATGGAAATTTTTAACAATTTTTAAACAACAATTTTTTATAAAATTATTTTTTTTATATAACCGAGTTCTACTAGTAAAATATTCTGAGTTGCACGGGCAACGCCGGGTTACGATGCTAGTTAAAAATAAACGTTAGAACAAACTGTCTCAAACACCGCACTAACTGAAACCAAAAGTTGGCTCCTTTTATGCGTCTTCGATTCCAGGCCAGCCAGCCAGTCAAGTGCCATACGTGATACACACTTTGGGCGATCATGTCTCGAAAGAGACATGACTGACTGGGCAGAAGATTATAGTGCCATTGCTTTCTGCGGTAGACTGATGTATTATATTTTTATATTAATAAGTTGTAATTAGTGGGGGATCAGTTTATTACTTCATGACAATAGAAAACCGATCCCACACTTTATGCCAAATACAAGCTTTATTTGTCTTTCCAACTATTCAGTCAGCCAGTTAAGTGCCATACGTGAAACACACTTGGGCGATCATGTCTCTTTCGAGACATGACTGACTGGGCAGAAGATTATCCCGCAGTAGGTTGCCATTGCATTCTGTGGTAGACTGGTTGCCAGCCAAGGCTAAAGAACCCAATCTGTCCTGTTATTTGACCCATAACTGGAAGGGAGAGACGGATTAATACCTTTCCCAACTGCGTAAGTGAATGCAAGAAATTCAACTGGAATTCGAACTCAGCTCTCCGAAATCTCTCGCTTGCGACAGCCTCGCTTTCGCTGATGACACATGCACCGTGTCATTTCAAAACTGCCTTGCCGTGTCGGGATAAAAGACCTTCCTCTTGTCATTTCTTTCATTAAAATTGCTTTTACAGAAACATTTATATATATATATATATATATTGGCACTGTATATTAAATAACTAGAACAGTAAAAGAGTATAAAAGTATTTAAATGTATTTTCCTTCTTAGGATAGATAGTCAAGGCTGAAAATTGTAAGGTTATTTTAAAAAAAAAACCTAGAACTATTCCATTTTTATTTCTTAACTCATTTGGTTTTTTAATCGTATCACACCGAGCAAGGCGGTAACGCCACTGATATGCAGGGGGCTACGTAATAGTGAAAAGATTGGAAAAGAGAAAGCCGGAAACCACATCCTAAACAGGGAACAAGGGATGAGCCTCTTAACCTGTTCAATAGACGTGGGTGGAGTGTGAACCGGGCGATAGATACATCCATCTACTCCAATGGCAGGCATCTAAGTTTTTAACAGGTTTAGTTCGATCAATTGATTCATTTTCTACGGCTTATCAACCCTTTGCAGGTTATTTAAAGCTAGATAATATTTTTAGAGTAATTGTTTTTTCTTTTTTTGAGATAATAATGGATTTATTGATACAAGTTTTCCTAATTAACCCATAGCTGGGGCGAGGGTGGAGAGAAGTAAATTCACTTTTCTTTTCCCAAGAATATTTGCAAGTAAGTGAATATAACGAACCTAACCGGAACTGAAACTCGGCTCTCCGATTCACAATTTTGAGTCATTGTCCATTACACCACCCATACATCCAGGCATACAGCTAGGTACTGCATACTGACATTGTACCGGATGCGGTGTTTCAAGTGATATGGTCGTAAGCAATTCATAACTCAGGGGCTAGATGCCCTTTTTTTTTTCTTTTTTTTTTTTTTTTTTTTTTGTCTATGAGCTTTGAACAGAGACGATTAAATGAGCTTTTCTTCTTTTTCTACCCAAATATTGAAGACAAAAAAAAAACGATTATGGAGAGAGAAAGCCAAAACAGACAAATATTTATGGCAGAAAGTATGAGGTAGAAAAAATGGTGGAATTTGGAAGACGAGTTCACGGAACTGTGGTGCGCAATTCTCTTAAGCGTGATGCGAAATATTGTCATGACTTACATATATATTCGTTACGGAAATTAACGAAGATTAACGAAACTGGTTAAAAACAACCGACAATTTGAAATGATTTGTTTGAACATTAATAAATATATAATACTGTTTGATTATAAACAGAATATCTACTTAAATACGAGTATCGATCAAAAATAATGTTCAAACAAATCATTTCAAATTGTCACTTGTTTATAACCAGTTTCGTTAATCTTCGTTAATTTCCGTAACATGATGGTTATCGTAAATAATCAGGCCGATAGAAATAAATATATAATACTGCTTGATTATAAACAAAATATCTACTTAAATACGAGTATCGATCAAAAATAATGTTCTAACAAATCATTTCAAATTATTGGTTGTTTATAACCAGTTTCGTTAATTTCCGTAACATGATGATTATCGTAAATAATCAGGCCGGTAGAAAAAAATATATAATAATGTTTGATTATAAACAGAATATCTACTTAAATACGAGTATCGATCAAAAGTAATGTTCAAACAAATCATTTCAAATCATCGGTTGTTTATAAACAGTTTTGTTAATCTTCGTTAATTTCCGTAACATAATGATTATCGTAAATAATCAGGCCGGTAGAAATAAATATATAATTCTGTTTGATTATAAACAAAATATCTACTTAAATACGAGCATATATATATATATATATATATATATATATATATATATATATAATGTAGTACACTTGGTATGTAATCCGGATAAATTCCAAATGAGACGAACTCGAGAGAACTCAATGTTAAATTCATTTATTTAACAGAGTAATATATATATATATATATATATATATATATATACGCCCAACTGAAGAACAAATGAGGGTCTGCTTGTGACACATTCGACTAAACATTGAAGAAATTGAGAAAAAACACCTGCAATATAATCGATCCTGACCTGGCATCTCGACTTCAGTCACCTTCTTACCGACATGATGTGGCTTCCCTCTGTCTTTTCTACAAATATTTTCATGACAACTGCTGTGGTGAGCTTTTTTACCTGGTGCCCCATCTACGTGAATTTAATCGCCCTACTAGGTTGGCATCTAGGTCCCACCCTTTTACCGTTGAAATAGTTAAATGCAACATCACTTCTGCTGAAACAGTTTCTTTTCTCGCACTTCCCGCCTGTGAAACTCTCTTTCTTTTTTTTTTTTTTTTTTTTTGCTTCCCTGATAGCTGCAGTCTCCAAAAATTTAATTGCCACATGAATTGCCATCTTCTATCTTCGTGGATCATGTTCCTCTTTTTTTAAATTTCTTCACTACACTCTGTACCCAGTCTTTTCTCTCACTGTAAATCCCTCCCCCCACTGCGCACTTGAGACGGTCCCGTCTTGTTTAGGGCAAAATTGTTAACCCTCTAGGGCCATTCGTATCATATTTGATACAGTATGAAAACAAACCTTGAAAGAAATTATTTTCCTGAAAAATTTTTTAAGAGAAATATTTTATAAATTTCAAATGAAAGCAGTACTGACTGCTCAGTCAATGAATACCAAATGTTTCCTTATAGGGGAATACCAAATGTTTCCTTATAGGGAAATACTGTATCAAATATGATACGAATGGCCCTAGAGGGTTAAAACAATAAAAGTTGAATAGAAACATTGAAATAAAGTAAGTTTATATTTGAGAATACTTGTTTAATACATGGTTTTATTTCGTAACATGTTTTATTTCATTCATTACTTTTCAAAATTTTTCTAAGTGTACCGTGATATTATCATTTGCTCATAGATGCGCAGTTGCTTAAAGAGGTGGAGAAACACTGATGGAGATAATAACATTCATATTTAATCTATCTAAACTTATATAATAAATGGAACATTGTCTGCGTGTGTGTGTGTGTGTGTGTGTGTGTGTGTCCGTTACCTATAGACTCCGAAACGGCTGAACCCCTCCCCACAAAAAAAAAAAATCAAAAAACATTCATTCTAGATAATAACCTCTCCCCACAAAAACATTCATATTCAATCTATATATATAAAAGGCAAGATGTGTGTGTCCGTTTATCTTTCTGTATGTCCTTTATACAAATCCAGAATTTTTATCCGATTCTCAACAAACGTTACACAAATATTCTTTAGGCTTCCGGTCAGGTCATGAGCTATTTATTTTTTTCCAATTTTCCCCCGATATTGGAAATCGATATCCCGATATCCGATCAGGTCTGATCACGATGCCCGATATCCGATTAGGTCT
Organism: Ascarosepion bandense; assembly: GCA_037127315.1. NCBI lineage: Eukaryota > Metazoa > Mollusca > Cephalopoda > Sepiida > Sepiidae > Ascarosepion > Ascarosepion bandense. The sequence continues at coordinate 3,629,382 of JBBBDQ010000418.1, forward strand.
GATCACGATCAGGATTTCAGTCCTTTTATCATGATTCTTGATGCAGAATTTGCTCTAATTTGGTAAAATTATAGTTTTTAGTCTCACACATTAGATCTTCTCAGACGACTCATTTTCCCCGATATTCGAATTCGAAACCCCCAATATTCTATCGAATCTGATCAAAAACTGATATTCAGCCATCAATATGGCTCATTTTCTCCAAATTTTACTCCCGATGGTTACGATAAGTTTTAATAGACTTAAGGTTAGTTTATCCTTGGATGAATTATTTGACTCCGATATTGGAAATCGATACCTCGATATCCTATCGGGTCTGATCAATATCAGGTTTTCAGCCCTTTTATTTGTTTTTTTTTTGCTTTGGGTCTTGCTCTAAGTAGGTATAATTGTAGTTCTTAGTCTCAGCCATTATACCATTTACTCAGAGGACTTATTTAGCCTTCAAAATTCAGTTTGCGACGGAAAATTTATTTGACATCGATAACGGAAATCAAAATTTGACTTACATCCACTCATTTTTTTTTTGGTTTCGCCATTGACTGGAAACAACTATTACTTTTTAGTCTTTCGTACCAACGTCCAAAGAGTCTGAGCTCCAGGGCCACGGATTAGTTTTTAAAGCTTTCATTACACCCGAGCAACGCCGGGTTATACTGCTAGTTAGTAGATAAATTGCAACCAGTTATGACTTGATTTTATCTTGGAAAAAAAATTCTTAATGCCAATAGGAATTCGGGGTCTCTACCGGTCTCCCTACTGAAGCTGGATTTAACACAAGGACATTTTTTTAGTGAGAACTCCAGGTCCTTAAACCCAGGCAAAATTCCCCGTAGACCTTGTTTGTACAAGGCAGAGTCTGGCACCTGACTAAATTTTTTCCAGACTAGGCCTGGCCCTTCAGCTGAGCATCGTCTGGGTTCCTTTCCGCCCGCAGGCAGAGAGCCTGACAAGGTAGACTTCACGGTGGAAATCTGCTGAGCTATATTAGGGGAAAAGAATTAGGAGTTTATATCAGACGACAGTGATGATGATCGATGTAAGTTATTTATTTTGCCTATAACCACTTTATCTAAATTGTTTTTCTTATTATTAATAACAGTAAGTATCTGACCCCTCCATCCGACTCTTCTGGTTACCCTCTAACTTTACAAGCGCCATGCCAGGTTGAAAATGGATTACTTCTGCATTATATGAACAGGAACTACCCAGTTTTCACTTTCCAGTCTCTATAGAATGTAAAAGCATCTCACATCCCTTGTGGGTGACAAATTAGTTTCCATCCTACAACCCCTTTCTAACAGACGAAACGTTACAAGCTTTATCCTTACTTTCATGGAAAGGGCTCAGACGAAATATATACCTTAGTTCCATCGGTTCTAACCTTCAAGGCTAGGACCCGCCATGTTACGCGCATTGTAGCGAACCACCCTCATCCCCTTCGTATTCCATTGGGGAAAAATAAATAGTTTTCATACTGCGGAGTAATGACGAAATGTCACAAGCCTCTCGCTACTCTATCGTTATTTCCATGGAAAGTACTCAGACGAACTCCATACCTTAAATTCCACCAGTTCTAACCTTAACGGCTAGGACCAGCCATGCTAGGCGCATTGTAGCAGACCCCTTTGTATTCCATTGGGGGGATGTAAGTTTTTTTCGAGAAGGTTCTTTCTTGTAGAGCCGACTCCTCAGAGAATGCTTCCCAATCATTACGATCTTACCCTATTTAAGTCTTGGATTAACCGTTATTTTTCTCACATATCGACATAAATTGTGACTTTTACTCTGTCAGCCACTACCTTCAGTGGCTCCCAGGCCTTGTACAGGGTAAACATCACTGGAAAAAAATTAAACATAAATAGTTTCTGATCTTGTCACATTTATGTACCAGTACCTTGTTTGTAGGATGTGCATTGTGGAGCAGTGGATATCAACACGGAACGACAAATCGGGGTGCCGAGTTCGAATTCCAGTTGAATTCCTTGAATTCATTTATGCGCAAATACCCTTGGAAAAGACATTAACCCGTCTATTCCCTCCAGTTATGGGTTAAATAATAGGACAGATTGGGTTCTATAGCCTTAGCTGGCAACTAGTCTACCGCAGAACGCAATGGCAACTTACTGCGGGATAATCTTCTGCCCAGTAAGTCATGTCCATTTCGAGACATGATCGCCCAAAGCGTGTATCAGGTATGGCACTTAACTGACTGACTGAATAGTTGGAAAACAAATAAAGTTTCTACTGGGCATAAAGTGGGGGGATCGGATTTTGTATTGTCACGAAGTAATAAACTAATCCCCCACTAATTACTACTTATTAATATAATAATTCACCAGTCTACCGCAGAAAGCAATGGCAACCTACTGCGGGATAATCTTCCACCCAGTCAGTCATGTCTCTTTTGAGACATGATCGCCCAACTGACTGAGTGACCTTGTTTGTGATTTTCAATCAGTCACTTTGAAAATGTTCTTAAAAGAGACAAAGAGAACTCCGAATTAAGTGTTGGTGAGAGATAAAAAAATATTTTGAAGTATAATCGTATTTTAAATGACGTACAAGAAACTGCCATGTCTAAATTGCATAGAGTGGGCGTGGCACAGTGTTAGCCTGTCATGAGATTTGTCAATGGAGGGGACTTTATTGACAAAGTTGGTTTTGTTTTATTTATTTTTTACATTGAATAGTATTTTTCTCTCCACAACTGCTCCTCACTGATGTATTTCATCGCTTCCCATTGCCTGCAAGACGAAGGCCAGAACATAGAAAAATGAAAAAAATTATCAGCAGAAAACAAGTAGAAAAAATGGGTGCCGTTATAATAGGTGGCCTACCCGGGTTGAATGTGTCCTACCTCAGTATTACGAGGATGCATTTATATATAAAAATAATATTAATAATGTATAAAAAGTTATAGTAAGTGATTCTACTGAGTCCGACTTGTTATTACAAAAAAGTTTTAATTCATGAAGTAGTTGTTAAATAGAGAAATTAGGAATAGAACCTTTTGGAAGATTGTAGAATGTTCAAATAAAATCGAGAGAATTCTAAATAATTCTAGAAATATGCAAATTAGCTGTTAGCCCCTATAAAATAGAAAGTAGTTAGTTATTTAAAAGATTTGCTGACATTATCAACTCAGGCTTTGATTCAAGGATCTATATCCAGCCGAAAGAATCTCTAAGAAAAGTTGCCGACCAACTAAAACCGGAATGAGAACCTCATGAGACTGAAAGGGTAAATAGATTATTTTTACCTTTTCATTGACCATCCTGGAAATTATTCTTTATATACATATTTAAGGATTTCCAAAAAGTATAGTACTTAAACTACTTTGCTAACTTAACTGGATAGAGATATTGACCTTTCCTTCTCCTTCGTAACACTTCCCCTGCCAGTAGTACAATCTACATTTCTATTTTGAATGCAAAAAAATTGTAAATTTTGTATATATATATCATTTTGTGTTTATCGTAAATTAAATATTTGTATGTGATTTAACTCTAAGTTTTGGTCAATCATCTCTTTTTGTTACACTTAACACAAAACACCCAGTAAAGAGTATCTTCATAGATATAAGTATTCGGTTATTGAAACTAATTGCTTTCTCTAACCCTCACCAGACAGTTATAATGTAGTTCCTTATAACACGCTTTTTAGGTAGGCCACATACTATACCAGTGACAGAATTTCATAGGCTACATTCAAAAGGTAGGCCACATACTATATCGGTGACAGAATTTCATAGGCTACATTCAAAAGGTAGGCCACATACTATATCGGTGAAAGAATTTCATAGGCTACATTCAAAAGGTAGGCCATATACTATACCAATGACAGAATTTCATAGGCTACATTCAAAATCTAGACCAGATACTAAACCAGTGACAGAATTTCATAGGCTACATTAAAAAAGAAGGATACATACGATACCAGTGACAGAATTTCATAGGCTACATTCAAAAGGTAGGTCACATACTATACCAGTGACAGATTTTCATAGGCTACATTCAAAACGTAGGCCAGATACTAAACCAGTGACAGAATTACATGGGCTACATTCAAAAGGTAGGCCACATACTATATCGGTGAAAGAATTTTAGAAACTACATTCAAAAGGTAGGCCACAACATATACCAGTGACAGAATTTCATAGGCTGCATACAAAACGTAGGCCAGATACTAAACCAGTGACAGAATTTCATAGGCTACATTCAAAATCTAGGCCAGATACTAAACCAGTGACAGAATTTCATAGGCTACATACAAAACGTAGGCCAGATACTAAACCAGTGACAGAATTTCATAGGCTACATTCAAAATCTAGGCCAGATACTAAACCAGTGACAGAATTTCATAGGCTACATTCAAAATCTAGGCCAGATACTAAACCAGTGACAGAATTTCATAGGCTACATACAAAACGTAGGCCAGATACTAAACCAGTGACAGAATTTCATAGGCTACATTCAAAATCTAGGCCAGATACTAAACCAGTGACAGAATTTCATAGGCTACATACAAAACGTAGGCCAGATACTAAACCAGTGACAGAATTTCATAGGCTACATTCAAAATCTAGGCCAGATACTAAACCAGTGACAGAATTTCATAGGCTACATTCAAAATCTAGGCCAGATACTAAACCAGTGACAGAATTTCATAGGCTACATACAAAACGTAGGCCAGATACTAAACCAGTGACAGAATTTCATAGGCTACATTCAAAATCTAGGCCAGATACTAAACCAGTGACAGAATTTCATAGGCTACATACAAAACGTAGGCCAGATACTAAACCAGTGACAGAATTTCATAGGCTACATTCAAAATCTAGGCCAGATACTAAACCAGTGACAGAATTTCATAGGCTACATTCAAAATCTAGGCCAGATACTAAACCAGTGACAGAATTTCATAGGCTACATTTTAAAGGTAGGATAAAGCCGGATAATAAGGCTACAGAACCAAATCCGTCCTGTTATTTGACCCATAGTTAGAGGAAACGGATTAATACTTTTCCCTAGAGTTTTTGCGTGTAATTGAATGCAATGAATTCAGCTAGAATTTGAACTCGGATCTCCTATTTCTCGTTCGGGGCCGATACCCACTGCACCAAAACGCATATTTGAATAATAATAAAACCTAAATATATGAAACTGAATTCATTCATTTTTGTTGTTCGTGAGAATTGACAACAAAAATAATAAACTTTATATTTATTACCTTCTTTATTAACACAATTTATTATTGGAATCGTCGGCAAAACATCGGCTAAATTGTCGATTCGAACTTTAAAAAATATCTAAACTTATTTATAAATGAAACTTTATGTGTGTGTGTGTGTGCGTGTGTGTGTGTGTGTGTGTCCGTTGCCTATAGACTCCGAAACGGCTGAACAGATTTTCTTGAAAATTTTCACAGTTGTACTATAAGCGTCTGCAAGTGTTCTTAGCTAGGTCTTGTGTCGAGGTACCCCCCGATAAATATCGAAAATCGATAATCGAAAAAATCGAGTTATAGAAGGAGTGATCCGATTTTAATCATATTTGATACACTCATAGCCAAAGACATAAGAAACGATATTCAGAAGTTTCAAGGTTGCAGTTCTTACAATAGTGCAGAAAATCGATAATATATATATATATATAAAAGGCAAGATGTTTGTGTGTATGTCTGTTTATCTGTCCGTATATCTGTATTTTTTCAGCCCTTTTATTTTAGTTTTTGCTTCGGGTTTGGCTCTAAGTAGGTATAATTGTAGTTCTTAGTCTCAGCCATGATACCATTTACTCAGAGGACTTATTTAGCCTTCAAAATTCAGTTTACGACGAAAAAACTTATTTGATATCGATACCAGGAAATGAAAATTTGACTTACATCCATTCATTTTTCTTTCAGGCTACGGTTTCGCTTTAACTGGAAACAACTATTGCTTTTTAGTCTTTCGTGCCAACGTCCAAATAGTCTGAGCTCCAGGACCATGGATTAATCTTAAAGATTTCATTACACTAGAAACAACGCTGGGCTATACTGCTAGTCTTTTTATAATTTAGTGAATTTTTATAAATTCATGAATAAAAAATTGTTTTGAAATTTATTTCTTTATAAATTGGTAAATGATAAATATTGCATTGTATTTGTTTTTATATAATTGTTTTAGTTCGTAGAATGCGGTAAATATAAAATTATTCTTTTAAATAAAAAATTAGGTACCTCCAGTAATTCGCGGGAAAACAGCATAACGTAATGAAAAAGGCCACAAACTTAACGAAAATAAAGTTTTATCGTCAAAATATTCATGTTATTATTTAGAAGAAATACAAAAGTATTTTTTGATTATTTTTTGAAAATTTTTATTCCTTTCTGACACGTTCGAAATTTTGGTTAAAATCTTGTTTTGTTTACGTCATCGCTTTCTTCAACGATTAACCATTTTTTGCGCGTTTTTTCCGTAAACACATTAATTTGGAAATTCTTATAAAAATCAAATTGTCCGATTTTAATGAAATATTCAGGACATATTCACAAATGAATGAAATTATTTAAAAATTTTTTTTTTTAGAAAATATTGGTAAAGTTTTTTTTTTAAATGTGTTACCCCCCCCCCCCCACTTAATCCCCCCCCCCCCCACTTAATTTCTTGAAATGTCGCACATAACTTTTTTGTTCTCTGACAATATTTTTTATTAGAAGGTCTTTGGAGATTGTTAATGACCTACTTCTTTTTTCTAATTAGTGCCAACTAAATGAAAATCTGCTCTGAATTGAAAAATAATAAATCCAATAAAAATCTAAGTGCTTAACTTTTTTATTGTCCATTCTCAAAAACAAAACAAAAAAAATGTATAAATTCACTTTCATCCTATGTTTAAATTTATAACAATTCTAATCATTGCTTTTTTTAAACACTGCCGAGGAGCAAGGATAGTTAAAATAATAGCGGTGTCAAGGAAAAGCCTGGCCTTTAGATACTCAGTCTTGTGGGCACGAAGGTTCATATTTGCCCCCATTTTTTAAGAAAGATATTTGAGAAAAAATTCTGGTTTCTTTTTAATGTTTCCCTAATAAAATTAATTACTTGCTCAGTTTACCTTAGCCTGATATAGGACCACATTTAAGGATTAACTAATAAGGCTCAAACTTATTTCTTCTTTTTTCATGAGTAATGTTCTTTTAGGATGTAGGCGATCATGATTCTCCACAGCTTTTTTCTTTTGTTGGTCTATGTAATTTTTAACAGTTATATTCTACCTTCCATCCAGAGAATCTCGTTATGTAGGTGCCTCTCAGGGTCAAATTCTCCGAGCCCACTTTCCTTGTTATATGTTCCACAACTTTCAAATATAGGCTTCCTTGTGATTCCAAATTTAACTTAAAATTTAATTACCTTGTTACTCATATTTTCTGTCCGTAATGCTCGTGAGAAACATTGTTAGAAGTACATCAATTTCACTTCAAGTGTCTTCTTCATGTGGAAGATTAAATATTGCGTAATACCCAATCTCTTACATGAGTGATGAACCACTGTGTAACACTCTTTTCTTTGTTTATAGAGATATTGGCGGACTTGTACGACATTACCACAACCTGTAAATTTGTTGATTATCATTTTTTGGGACTTTTTTCAGTGATTTCTTATTGATATTAAACAACATATTCATTTAAATTTAATTGTTTTAAACATTATTTTTAATGGTTCACATTTGAGTGGATAGTCTGTTTATACACACACACACACACACACACACACACACACACACACACACACACACACACATATATATATATATATGAAATGATTTGTTTGAACATTATTTTTGATCGATATTCGTATTTAAGTAGATATTCTGTTTATAATCAAACAGTGTTATATATTTATTTCTACCGGCCTGATTATTTATGATACTCATCATGTTACGGAAATTAACGAAGATTAACGAAACTGGTTAGAAACAACCGATAATTTGAAATGATTTGTTTGAACATTATTTTTGATCGATACTCGTATTTAAGTAGATATTCTGTTTATAATCAAACAGTATATATATATATATATATTTCTACAGGCCTTATTAATTACGATTAATTTATGTGTACATCAAAGGTTTTGGTTGAATTCACATAAGGCGTCTCGGAGGAAACGCGTTCATAAATTCTAAACGTTTCGGTGATTTTTGCAGCACTTTCTAAATTGATTCGAAAAATCTTTTCGTACATCAAAGGTTCAACGACAAGTGACTCAATTTTGGTTGAAATCGGATCAAGGGTTTCGAAGGAGTAGGGTTCTTTAGAATGGACACACACACATGCATTTTTATATATATCGATAATTACATTGTAATATTAAATAATACATAACTATTAGAGTAGTTTAATACATGTTATTTCATTAAGAGATTCCAACTGTAAATAATTTATTACTTTCGAATTTTATTTATTTCTGCATAAAAAGTTCGCTTAATACTTGTATACATTATTTCGCTACAATTTTAAATCTAATTTTTCTGCGGACCTGAAGCAGACTATCACCACGTTTAATTTCGTTGTTTTTCTTTTTTTCTTTTTCAGCGCAGTTCTATCGAATGTTACTCAAACTTTCCGATTATCAAAACAAATTTTGAAATATTACAATATTTAAACAAATTTAGTGTGGGGTCAATTTCTCCTACAACGTTAAAGTAAATCGATCCTCCATTTGCAACCCACTATAAGGTTGTATGAAAAACTAGTCCTCATCCACTAAAATTGTTTAAATATTGATATTTTTGGATTTTTTTTGTCATTCGTAAAGTTTAAGGTGTAAAATATAATATTGCACTAAAAGAAGTACAAAAAATGTGATAATTAACAAATTTACAGGTTTCTTAAAAATTAATCTGGATCAACTTATTTCGACAAATATTTATTTTTATGCCTACATGTAACCATCAATTCAACTCTTTTGTTTAATAAGTTAGGCCATTTGAGTATTTTAAGATAATCTTTCTACAAGGCATAAATTACATCTATCGCCTTTCCCATTGAAAGATTTGGCGTTTGCTCTAATATCCCATGTAATGATAAATGTATTTTTGTTGTAACTTAAAAGGTTACTGCATGAGAAATAACCCAAACGGAGATTGGAAATAAATAGTGATACTTATAATGTCATCGTATACAAGACTTGCAAGCTGCTAGTAGAGAACTGCTAGTCAGTAAGAACACACCACTCTCAATAGAGTCCAACGTATTATATAAGAATTGGGACATACACATTACTGTCTATAGCCATGGTTCCCAACCCCGGGGTAAATTACCCCAGTGGGGCAATGAGCCCATATTTTGAGGGTAATGGATGTTTGGTTTGGGAAGAGGCAATCAACTTATAATTTCACACTGTGTCCTTGGAATGAAGACCAAGAAACGTAGCAGACTCAACGTGGCAAACGACGCCCGAATAGCCCTTTCAGTCACAAAGCCAAGAATAAATAAACTGGTACAGGCAATACAAGCTCAACACTCACATTAAGAATCACGGCTAGGTTACGGCTACTATACCTCCGATTATTATAGATTGGTACTATTGTTTTGAATAATTTCCATTAACGTTGTCTGCTTTTGATGTATGAAAATATAATTACTTCTTTTCCTATATTACGGGTATTTGTTCATTGGGGTAATGGATAATAGTGAAATTGTATTTTGGGGTAACCGCAGCAAAAAGTTTGGGAACCTATGGTCTATAGATACGTACAGAACAATTATCATCATTCTTTAAATGCCAGAAATATAAAGGGAAGAACAAAATTTCCTTGAAACATTAAAGATGAACAGAAGGTAGCTTTCAACAACTTAAACAAAGAGGCCATTCACAAGAGTTGCAGGAAATTCCAAAATCGTTTGGGGGCCATGGTTGAAACCAATGGCGATTTTATTGAATGAATTTACTCTTTAGTATTTCAAGAGCCCAGTCGGTTAGTGCGTCGTGCTAATAACGCGAATGTCGTGGTTTCGACCCCTATAGGGGTCGAAACCACGACATTCGCGTTATTAGCGTTGTGGTGCAGTAGATATCGACTCGGAACAAGACATCGGGGAGCCGAGTTCGAATTCTAGTTGAATTCCTTGCATTCACTCAGGCGCAAATACTCCTGGGAAAGTTAATAATCCATCTCTTCCCTCCAGTTATGGGTTAAATAACAAGACAGATTGGGTTCTATAGTCTTGACTGGCAACCAGTCTACCTCAGAAAGTAATAACAACCTACTGCGGGATAATCCTCTGCTCAGTCAGTTATGTCTCTTTCGAGACATGATCGCCCAAGCGCGTATCACGTATGGCACTTAACTGACTGACTGAATTGTTGGAAAAACAATTAAAGCTTCCACGGGGCATAAAGTGGGGGATCGGTTTTCTATTGTCATGAAGTAATAAACTAATCCCCCCAATAATTACTACTTATTAATATAATAATATAATTCACCAGTCTACCGCAGAAAGCAATGGCAACCTACTGCGGGATAATCTTCTGCCCAGTCAGTCATGTCTCTTTCGAGACATGATCGCCCAACGCGTTTATGGCACTTAACTGACTGACTGATATGTATTAAGATGTTATTTTCATTCGTGCGCCATTTAGATGACGATTCACCCATTGCGTCCTGTATATAAGCATATCCACTTTCCCAGATTCGAATACTATTAAAACTCGGCTGCCATGTGATTGGTAAGATATGTGCTTCATTATCAAAAATTTATCATCAGTTGTTGACATTTAAAATTTTGTGACCCCGTTGTTGAATATTTGGTTTAGTTTTGGATTTTTTTATTTTATTGTTTTGAAAGTTTTTAACGTGTTTAAAAAAAATAAACAAAAACAAATTTCTATAACGGCCAACTGATTAAAATACTAACATTCAAAAAGATAGGTTCGAATCTCACGATTGTCATTTTGTCAGGGAGGTTGCTTGTTGACAATATTGGCCTTCATAGACAATCCCAGTTCCGTTTGGAAGTGTCTGCTCATCTATACGGATTGACGCAAGACTCAGGAGTGCAATTAGTTAACAAAACTAGGAAACTGGGTTCACTACTTCATGCTAGACAACCTTTCTTGCCAGAATCTATTTTGCATATTTATAAGTCTATCTTTTCTCCATACATTGAATATTGGTGGTCTGGTGATTCTGCTATGTATTCAGTTTCAGTCAAGTGCCATACGTGATACACACTTTAGGCGATCATGTCTCGAAAGTGACATGACTGACTGGGCAGGACATTATCCCGCAGTAGGTTGCCACTGCTTTCTGCGGTAGGCTGGTGAATTATATCATTATATTAATAAGCAGTGGGGGATTAGTTTATTACTTCATGGCAATAGAAAACCGATCCCCCACTTTATTCCAGTAGAAGCTTTAATCATGTTTCCAAATATTAAGTCAGTCAGTTAAGTGCCATACGTGATACACGCTTTGGGCGATCATGTCTCAAAGATACATGACTTACTGGGCAGAAGATTATCTCACAGTAGATTGCCATTACTTTCTGCGGTAGACTGGTGAATTATATTATTATATTAATAAGTAGTAATTAGTGAGGGACTAGTTTATTACTTCATGACAATAGAAAACCGATCCCCCACTTTATGCCTAGTAAAAGCTTTAATTGTCTTTCCGACTATTCAGTCAGTCAGTTAAGTGCCATAGGTGATACATGCTTGAACGATCATATCTCGAAAGAAACATGACTGACAGGGTAGAGATTATCCCGCAGTATGTTGCCATTGCTTTGTGCGGCAAGCTGGTTGCCAGCCAAGACTATAGAACCCAATCTGTTCTATTATTTAACCCGTAACTGGAGGGAAGAGACGGATTAATACCTTTCCAAAATATATTTGTGCGTAAGTGAATGTGAAGGAATTCAACTGGTATTCGAACTCGGCTCCCCGATTTGTCGTCCCGAGTCGATATTCACTGCATCACAACGCACATCCAATCCAAAGAATCTGCATTGTTATCAGTCCTAACCTGGCATCCAAGGTTCAGTCACTTTGCTATTGCTTTTAATGTAGCTTCCTTGTACCTTTTCTATAAATACTTCAATAGTAATTGTTTTTGAGATTTCTTCTTTGGTATTGAGACTTTACAAATTTAAATGCAGTACTAGATTGGCAGTTAGGTCTCATCGTTTTACAGTTAAAATAGCATAGAACTTACAGTTACATCTAGCTAACAATTTATTTTCTTGCGCTTCTTGCTTGTAGAACTCTCTTCTGGCCTCTTGCATGTAAATGCAATGCCAGTCGTTATTTTTGTCTTCTTAATTCCTGTTCTTTCATTCCTTAATGTTTCCTTTTACTTTTTCACACTCTTTCACACTTAGTAACCCTTTGCATCTTAGTGGCTTTATTGCCTTGCTTGTGATGAAATAAAAAAATAAACTGTGAACGATAAAATTTAACACGTCATTTCTTAAGTTTCTTTTAACCTTAAAAAAAGGGTTTTATTACTTTAAGAAACTTTTCATTTCACATCCGTGAAAAAATTTGGTATAGCATAGTTTCTAACAGTATTGCTTCCACCAGCCAGTCTGGAAATAGAACATGCCTTTTGTCTCTGTTTGCAATGAATGCAAGCCTTTTGTCTCTGTTTGCAATGAATGCAAGCGGATCCTAAACAGTACCCAGCTACTGTTTGCTGATAGAATGAAGTAGTATATATCATCCCACAAATTTGACTCCCAAGACTACCGGCGGCCCTGAAAAAGTGTGTTAAACAACAGCAAACCCTCGATTCCTTCTATATTCAATAAATGTGAGGTTCTAACAGCCACAGCGGACAAAATTGAGTGCTTTGCTCGCAAATTCTCCTCGAACTCCACATTTGACTCATCTAGAGTAACCACTCCCGACTGACCACCTAGAACGTCTATTGAACAGGTGTAGAGGCCCATCCCTTGTTCCCTGTTTAGGATGTGGTTTCCGGTTTTCTCTTTTCCAATCTTTTCATTTTTCTTCTTTTTTTTCAATTGGAGTAGATAGACTAAACTATCGCCCGGTTTACACTCCACCCACGTCTATTGAACAGGTGTAGAGGCTCATCCCTTGTTCCCTTTTAGGATGTGGTTTCCGGCTTTCTCTCTTCTAATCTTTTCACTCTTACGTAGCCCCAGACACATCAGTAGCCTTACCGCCTTGCTCGGGGTGATATGATTAAAAAACAAAAACAAAAAAAAAACTAAGACTCAACTGAGTGACGTATACATAACCCCCTCTCTGAAAGACATAGTTGTTGGAGTCTTTGGGTACTCTTGTATACTAGTGAGCCAGCCATGAGCTGACTCATTTGATAGTTCACCAATAGAAGGGTTAACCAATCAGAAGGCTCAAGATGTTCAATGCGACGTGTATAAAAGGCGACCATTTTTTCCCGGGTATTGGCGATATAGTCAGATTCAGTAGAGTGTCTGACTCGTGAGTGTTAATCTTTGACGTTGTTTCATTGAAAAGATTAATTACTGCGCTGTATTCGATATTCGAAAAACTATGGTAAACTATGGTCAACAATGGTAAACGTGGCAGTAAAGATGAGGACAATAGTCCGAATAATGTAAATTTCTAAGCTTGACTTTCATTAGGCAAGCAGAGGTGACGGAATTCCAGTCATCATCCTAAAGATATGTGCCCCTGACTCTCCCTGTCCTCTCCAAACTTTATAACTATTGCCTCGCTGCTTCCTGCTTGTTAGACGTCCTCCGCTGTAGTTCCAGTTTTAAAACACTCTGATCAGCCTTTTGACCACTCTAACTGTCGCTTTGTCAGCCTCTTACCACTTTCTGACAAATTATTCAAGGCTACTATAAATTTCTGAATGATTGTTCGATGCAATCCAATCGGGAAATGAAGATCGTTTTGAACGGGCAAGCTTCTAGATCCTTTGAATGTTTTGCTCGCAAATTCTCTTTCATCTCCACACCTGACTCGTCTGGATTATCCACACTCGATTTCTCACCTAGAACAGAGGCTCAATTTTGAGCAGACTTTTGACCACTCTAACTATCGATTTATCAGCCTCTGATCACTTTCTGAAAAAATATTATTCAAGGCTACTATAAATCCTGAAATAGTTCATAATCTCACATCTCACAACCTATTCTCTGACAAGCAATAGAGCTGTTGGTCTTGATATCTCGAAAGCGTTTGAAAGGGTTTGACTTGCTAGCTGACTGTGGTATTTCTAGACGATAGTTCGATGCATTCCATTCGTCCTATCAAATCGGGGAATGTAGATCGTTTTGAACGGGAAAGCTTCTAGATCCTTTGAATGCTTTGCTCGCAAATTCTCTTTCATCTCCACACTTGACTTATCTGGATTACCCACACCCGATTTCCCACCTAGAACAGAGGCTCAGCTGATTGATGTATTTATAACCCCATCACTTACATAATTTCTAAGGTAAGCAGAGGTAATGGAATTCCAGTCATCGCCCTAAAGAAATGTGCCTCTGACTCTCCCTGTCCTCTTCAAACTCTATAACTATTGCCTCGCTGCTTTTTGTTGGAAGTCCTTCTCTGTTTTTGCTGTCTTTAAAAACTCTGGAGAACCCTCTGACACCTCTAATTATTGCCCTATCAGCCTCTTACCAAGTTTTGGTAAAGAGTTCTAGGCTATTATCGATGCTGATCCGTCATCCAACAATCTATTCTCCGACACACAGTATGGGTTCTGTTTCGCCAGGTCTAACTCTGACATGCTAACGACAATCACCGATTAAATATACTAGGCTCTTGATAAGTGTTGTGGAGTAGTTTTCCACTGAAAGGTGCCTTCAATCTGTGGTAGACTGGAGTAAGAAATGGCTCGTAAATTTTAATCCTTTTAAAGCAAAACTGCTCCTTTAACCATGATAGAGAACTTTTCCTGGCTACAATCTCCAAGAGTTTAAGTGCAATGCCAATTGCCATCTTTTATTTTCTTGATTCTCATCTTCCTCTTCCTTTCTCCGACTTCCCCTGTATCTTGTTTCTCTTTGTTTTTTCTCTCCTCTCATGTAACCCTTAGCGAACCGGTGGCAGTGCTATCTTGCTTGGCGTGAAGCAATTATAAAAAAAATGAACAAATCAAACCAACCTTGTTCATTGTTGCTTTTAAAAGAGAAAAAAACTAATCTCTTTTATGGCTTATTTCCATTCTATAATGCACACTCATCACTCATTGGGTGCCCCATACTTTCGGCCTTAGAAAATCCTCATTGACCAAATTTACAACAGCATGTTAAGAATTAAATACATAAAGGTCATTCCATCTCAAGTGGACTAACGGCCAAAGCTGACCCTTTCAAAACAGCTGGGAAAATTTACAGATGTTCCCTGACCCAATTTATTGATAAATCCCAAGTATAAGATATATATATCTTTAATAGTTGCAAAATCAGTGCATCTTGAAATGTCATTGAATTTTTGGCATTATCCTCAGGCTTTCATTTTCAATAAACTTCTGACATTCGAGCCTCCTGTTACGAGGATGCATTTTTATATATATCTATATAAAAAATAATAATGTCTAAAAAGTTGTAGTAAGAAATTCTATTGAGTTGTACTTGTTATTACAGAAAAGTTCTAATTCATGAAGTAGTCGTAAAAATAGAGAAATAAGGAATAAAATGTTTTGGAAGATGCCAGAATATTCCAGTAAAATCGAGAGAATTCTAAATGTTCTAGAAATATGCAAATTAGGTGTTAGCACTTATAAAAATAGGTTTTGGGAAGAGAGTAGTTAGTTGTTAACAGGATTTGCTGACATTATCAACTCCGGCCCGATTCGTGGATCTGTGCATCCAACCGAAAGAATCTCTAAGAAAAGTTACTGACCAACTAAAACCTGAGAGAGAACCTCATAGAACTAAAAGGTTAAATAGATATTTTTGATTCTTTCATTGACCAAACTAATAAAAAATTCTTTATATACAGGAGGATTTCCTATAAGTATAGCACTTAAACTTCTTCACTATGTTAACTGGGTAAAGATATTTGACACCTTCCTTCCCCTTCGTAACACTTATCCGTCACTCTGCCAGTAGTAAACTCTGTTTTCTGTTTTGAATGCAAAAAATTATAAATGTTGTATATATATCATTTTGTGTTTATCGTAAATTAAATATTTGTATGTGATTTTTAACTCTGAGTTTTGGTCAATCATTTTTTTTCTTTTGTTACACTTAACACACAGCACTCCAAAGACATTGTGCATACAGATGTGAAACTTGCCAACAACCTTTAATATGCACTGTAGATTGCAAAAATGTAAATGTAAAAACCTGAAAATGGCTGAAATCTAAACAGAGGCTGTTCACTTAAAGAGCTTCTCATTTGCAAAGTTTGTCAAATCAGATTATATATATTAATAAATATTGATATTGTCCTACGATGATAGCACAACTCAGAGTTTCATGCATTATGCAATCATCAGGTGCATTTTTCAAACTAACATTTTAATAGATTTGAATTAAAGTTCACTCGATGTTCATGTAGTTAAATCTTATAAAGCTAGGTGATTGCTTTTTTTAATAAGAGTAAAAACTTAAATGTTCTAAGATTCAGTCAGTTAAGTGCCATACGTGATACATGCTTGGGTGATCATGTCTCAAAAGAGACATGACTGACTGGGCAGAAGATTATCCCGCAGTAGGTTGCCATTGCTTTCTGTAGTAGACTGGTTGTCAGCCAAGGCGATAGGACCCAATCTGTCCTGTTATTTAACTCATAACTGGAGGGAAGAGACACATTAATACCTTTCCCAAGGGTATTTGCATGTAGGTGAATGCAAGGAATTCAACTGGAATTTGAACTAGGCTCCCCGATTTGTCGTTCCAAGTCAATATCCACTGCACCACAATGGGAATCCTATGATTAAATGTAGATAAAAAATTAAAAATGAAATGTAAAATTTTAATTAAAATTAAAAATACTTAGTGATGATATTCCTGGCAATAATTGGGTTCTTGTTATTGCTTTTTAATTCTAATAATATATGGATAAAGCATGACATGTTTTAATTTACTCAATTTATTAAAGTTTCAAGAGAACTCAATGTTAAATTCATTTATTTAAGTTCTGTACGTTGGAATGATGGAACAAGATTTTTTATTAATGGGAAATGCACAGCGGCACTTCCCATTAATAAAAATCTTGTTCCATCATTCCAACGTACAGAACTTACGACTAAAGAAGCTGAATTATTTGTGTTAGCAGATTGTGGGAGTGATATGGAAAGGTGGACACTGTTGTTTATAATCGCGAATCATATGCCATATTTGATTGTGATTCAATTGTTTTTGTTTCCAAAAATATATATATATATATATATATATATATATATATTTCATTTTTAAACAAGTTATTTCGTTACCCAGGTTTCTACCATGAGTGACGTCTTCAGGCAATTTTTAATAACTGATTTTACCGTTTACTGTTTTTATTTTTAAGAACTCTTGTAACGGTGTTTTATTTGAACGTTCATGTGGCAGAAAATTTATGAACGCGCAATGTTTAAATTAGAATGGATTATGACGTTTTCATCCATGGTTGTATGAACCTAAGAGGTATTTCTTAGTGCGGATGCATTTAGTCACAATTTCTGTTCTTTCATTTAACAGTTCGTATTTGTTTGGGATATCATAATTTCTCTTCTTGGCACAGTCTAAATATTTGTCTACCGTTATAAGGCTTGGCTGTTTTTACAATTCTCCACGTTATGTCTGGGTTTTTTCCATATTTTGATTTCAATTTCTGGATGTGGTTTGTCAATTTTGTATTATTTTTTAATTTTTCTATTTTAAATGTTGATCTGTCATTAAACCACCTGGTCTCAAAGGTGTCTTTGGTTGAGCCCACATATATTTTGTTTTGCCCATCTGGGTCATGTACCTTTGTCTTGTAAATTATTTCTTTTGTATTCAAAAGTTCTACAATATAATTTTATCGAACACTTTTTAATACAAATGTGTACTGGTCTAACCCTATTATGACCAAAAACTAAGTATTAAACATTCATTATATATATATATATATATATATATATTTTCCCTTTGATAAAATTAGATGGATTCAGTGGATGAAATCAACAGGATATTTACTACTACTACTACTAATAATAATAATGATACTACTACTACTACTAATGATGATAATAATGATGCTACTACTAATACTAGTAATAATAATGATACTCATCATCATCATCAGCAGCAGGCAATATAATAGTAATTGGCACAGAAAGTGAAATTAGTGAGCCAGGTTCAAGTTCTGTTCAATCTTGTTGTGTTCACTGTACACTTACTTCTCTTGGGAAAGAAATCACTTCTATTCTCTCCCACAACAATGGGTTAAATAATTCATTAGACTGGGCCCTTCTAAATCTGAATGACATATTCTAGAAAGTCTACTATGAATCCAACACTGAAGAAAACAGGAAATTCCTCATGACAATTTAGGCATATCAAAGAGAAGGAAGCTGTGGAGAGTAATGATCGCTAATGCTCTAAAACACACACAAAAAATAATAAAGTAGTAGTAGTAATGATAAGTAAGTGTAACAACTATTGTCACTAACAAAAGTGTTTCATTTGAGCTTTTCTGCTGAATAAAAATCTAAGAACTAGAAAGAAAAAAGGAAATGGTTTCTTTGAGACTCAGGCTCAGAGTAGAGAAAATGGAAGCATCATCATAAAGTTGTTGTCGTTTCCTGAGATCACCAGTCATTCTTTTGTGGGGGCAAAAAAAGAACGTGTGTCTTTGAAGGAGAGTGTCAGCCTATCATGCAAGAGACAAAATCCTCTGTAGAAACACAATGAGGAGCTGGAATTTCTGTAGAATTATTTTCAAGAACTTTTTGTTCTTTTAAGCATCAAATCTAAATTCAGTGAAATTTCAAGAAATTGTTGCCTGAAGGATTCTTGCAAAAATGTGAAAGTAACAAGTTTACTTTTCTTGCGCTAAACAAAACCGAGAAAGGATTTTGGCAGAATATCTTGAAAAGTAAGAGGGATCCTAACATTGTCCAAGGCAGGCTATTTTTTCATTTAATATTAAATGGCTGGTTCATTTCAGAATGCGCAAACGTGCATGGAGTCTTAACTGATATTGCGAACTGACATTCTTGCCATGGAAAACAATTAACATTTCTTGCTGCTGAAAGAAAGCTTAGAAACGGAAAAAATTGTTTTCTCTAGTGAAAAAAGTGAAGATGAATGAATCATCCTCTTCAAACATCTACAGAATTGCAAAATAATTAATAACTGAAAGATTCCTTGAAATGTTATTAAGATGGGCGTGACTGTGAGAAAGAGAGCAGAATAGGAGAGTCAAGAATGGACAATCAATTTTAGAAGCAATGGGGGGGGGGGGGGTGTAAAGCCGATAGTAAATATTGATTGCATATTGCCAAAGAAGCATAAGTAACAAATGAATAGATATCAATGAAATAATGAAGATGGTTAGTGTAGTTGATGTGGATGAGCAAAACGAAGAAGTCATTATTTTAAAAAAAAAAAAAGAGAGAAAAAAAGCAAGGCACAAGCAGAAAAACAGAGACCAATTCATTCTCCCGTGATATACATCTTCAAATGGCTTTTTCCTTCTTCCTTGTTTATTAAAGTTTTTTTCTTTTTTATGTGTGTACATAGGAAATAGAATTAAAATTTTCATGTATGTAAAATTAAGAGAACTGTTTTATTTATACCTGGGCCTTTTAGAAATTGATGGCTGACATGATTGGCAAGCAATATATACATATATATATATATATATATATATATATATATATATATGTATGTGTATATGTATATACAGAGAGAGACAAACACAATGTACCTTCCTGTGTCAATCAGTTTTTTAAACTTCTGTTGTGGTATTTGATAGAAAAGAAAAAAATACACCTTGAAATTTTTTGGCAGTTCTTTATTAAATATATTTTTTTTATTTATATTTTGTTTTTAAAAAAATTTCACAATTATGAAATTTATACTATAAACAAATTAAAACCGAAGTTTAAAATTATAATTAAAAATATTGCAATTAAAGATTGTAAAGCGATTTTAAAAAGTACCAACTTAATTTATAAAGAAAATAAAGTAAGTAAATGAAAAAGTGGACATAATTATGAAACAAATTCTATCAATTAAAAATTTTTTTATTAAAATGTTGACCTAATTTAAAAACATCAGCAAATGAAGAAATTAAAACATCTTTATGAAATTAGTTAAAAAAAAAAAAAAGGTAAGAAACCAACATCTTAAGTGAATTAAAAACTTAATCCAAAAGATGTTTTAAATGGATTTAAATATTTAAAAAAAAAAAAAAAATGTGAAGGTCTGGAAGGGAGGTAAATATGGATGAATTGAGGAAGTTCGATGATAATGAAAGATATACCTGCCCATATCGATTAAAATATGAGCCACACTTTCAATCTTGAAGGTGGGATGCTTTACACTATACATTATGGATACAATGAATTGAAAAAAAATTAAAAATAATAATAATAAAAATAAAAACTGAGATTGAGGGTGATAATGATATTGCATAATACCAAAAAGAGAAATTCTTCAGGTATAGACTTGAAAAGATTTTAAAAATAAATAAAATAAAATAAAAGCTATCAAAACTGAGGTGATGAGCCTATGTTTTTGTTTTCTTTATTTAGAATAAGTAATGAAGGCGAAGGAGAGAGAGAAAGAGAAAAAGAAAGTCATCTGCCCATTTTCATTTTTTTTTTTTTAGTTTTAATTTTTTTAGCCACAAGTTTTAAAGTGACCGTATGTTATTATTTCTGTTCTGAATAGAACAAAAAAAAAAAAGAGGTAGCCCCAGAGTGGAACAAATGAAGGACTTTTTGTGTGTTTTGAAAAGGGATCATAAATCTCTGGCAGTTGGAGAGACTGGCTATTTTTATGGTGTTGTTTGATTATGAGTGAGAGCCTTGTGTATGCACATATATGACACATACACACACGGCTATATATCTGCACCGTTTACATATCTCCATATATACATATATATATATATATATGTATATATGGAGATACGTAAACGGTGCATATATCTTAAAGACACACCAACGGATGTAAGTAAATATGAATCCTCACAAACAATTCAATCAAAAGCAAGGGAAGATAATTCAAAAGGACTAACTCACAGAGTTATCTCCCACTTTAGATTGTATCTTAAATAGGAAAAATAATTAAAAATTAAAAATAAAATTAAAAAAAACAAAAAAAAAAAAAAAAAAAAAAACGACCCGTCCGACACTGTTAGATATGGACATATTTTTTTTTTGTTTTTTAAATAGTGTTAGTCTATTTTTAGATTTCCTATTTATAATTATTTGTTGTTGTTGTTGTTGTGCTGGTGGTGACCGCTGACCCTAATACTGAGGTGGTTGGTAGTTATTGTATTGTGCTGTAGGGTTTTGCGCCATTTGCCGGTGCAGCTGTGCAACAAGTTGCTGCTGCGTGGCTGGCTGTATTTGAGAGTTCTGCATTACCAACATATGTTGTTGCTGCGAGGCTGTCTGCTGAGGGTGCTGCTGCTGCTGCTGCTGCTGTTGGAGCAGCTGCTGCTGCTGCTGTTGCTGTTGCTGCTGTTGTTGCTGTTGCTGCTGCTGCTGAGCTTGAGGGGGTATGCCCTGAAGATAGGCATGGCTCTGCTGGGGGCCGGTTGGCCCCAGCTGGCTGTAGTTAGACATGGAGCCCATAGCGCTGGAGTGTCTCTGCATGCCACTGGGGGTCATCTGGGGCGGGAGCCTACAAAAAGGGCAGGGCTTGGAAAATGAGAGACAACTTGAAACATTTTTTAATACAGACACCTGTAAACAAAAAAATAACAAAAACCACTTCCCCACTCCTTCCTAATAACAAGAGATTAGGGAAGATAATAGCATTTCACTTGGAACAGATTAGGCTTCAAGGGGGGGGGATCTTTTTTTACCCCACTGTATTTCTAAATGAAATTCATTAATTCTGCCTGATGGCAAGAATTTATGTACGAAATTAAACAAAAGCTTCCATGATCATAAAAACTGAAAGACAATTCCACAGCAGAAATATAAAGCGGTCAGAACCTCTAGAAGTTTAGATTCCAAGACCTGAATAAACTGTCTATTGTTGCTTGGACCCAGAGAATATAAAGCTTAAAAGATTTTTTTTTTTTTTAACTGGTAAGGAAAGTTAAAAAGATAAAAAAGGGATAGAGAAATTAGAAGAGAAGAAAGGAGAGAAAAAAGAGAAATTAGAAGAGAAGAAAGGAGAGAAAAAAGAGAAAGTAGAAGAGAAGAAAGGAGAGAAAAAAGAGAAAGTAGAAGAGAAGAAAAGAGAGAAAAGAGAGAAAACAGAGAGAAAACAGAGAACAGAGAGAAAACAGAGAGAACAGAGAGAAAACAGAGAGAAAACAGAAAAAAGGAAAAAGGAGAAAAAGAAAAAGGAGAGAAAAAGAAAGAAAAAGGAGAGAAAAAAGAAAGAAAAAGGAGAGAAAAAAGAAAAAGGAAAAAGAGAAAAAAGAAAGAAAAAGGAGAGAAAAAAGAAAGAAAAAGGAGAGAAAAAAGAAAAAAGGAGAGAAAAAAGAAAAAAAGGAGAGAAAAAGTTTTCTACTAGAAATCTATATTGCATTGGCTAACAGTTTAAAATATTTCAATTTGTCAGGTGAAATATGAAATTCATCCCAAGCAAGGCAAAACTGTCACTAGCGTACAGTAGGGTGGGGGTGGAGGGGTTACAATGAGAGAAAAACAGGGTACAGAGGAAAGGATAAGAGGTGAACGGGATTCAAGAAGACAGAAGATGGCCTTCATGACATTGTATTTCAATTTTTGGAGATTATAGCTATCAGGTAAGCAATTAAACAAAAGAGTTCCACAAGCAGGAAGTGTGACAAAAGAAGCTGTTCAAGTAAAATCTTATTCGAAATGCAGTTATTCTGTTTCCCCTTAAAATTCATTTATATTTAAACCATTTGGAAGCAATCAGAGGTTTTAGCTCAGTGGTTAGCAAAACAGCCTGTTACTCAAAAGGTCAGAATTTTAATTTTGAATGCTACGTTGGTTATTAGTCAGTCATTTTAGTGCGATACGTGATACACAATTTGGTAATTACTGACTAGGTAGAACATTTTCCCACAGTAGGATGCTTGCAGTTTCTTTGTCATAGACTGGTTGCCAACCAAGGCCATAAAATTCAGTCTGTCCTGATATTCAACCTATAACTGGATACAGGGGGGATTTAGAAAGAGAAGAGATAGATTTCCCAAGAGTATTTTCACAAAAGTGAATGTTATGAACCTTATGCACAAACACTCTTGGATTGGTGATATCTATTAATAGAAGCTCAAAGAAAAATAACCCAAAAGAGGAAAAAATTCAAGCTATTAATTATGGCAGTGTTAAAAGCTTAAATTGCTTATATAATTTCCATTCCTAATACACGGCTCAGATTTTCTAGAAAGAGAAAGAAAATTGTGATCAAGCTCTGTGTCTCTATAATTTAGAGTCTTGAACCCAAGAAAGTTAAGAGGACAGTCTATTAAAAGGTAAATTTGAGTGGGTAGATTCTCTACGATGATCAAGTACTTAAAAAGGATCAAGTACTTAAAAAGAAAAAAAGA
Organism: Ascarosepion bandense; assembly: GCA_037127315.1. Taxonomy (NCBI): domain Eukaryota; kingdom Metazoa; phylum Mollusca; class Cephalopoda; order Sepiida; family Sepiidae; genus Ascarosepion; species Ascarosepion bandense. The sequence continues at coordinate 3,653,017 of JBBBDQ010000418.1, forward strand.
AAAAGGAAAAAAATTAAGAAATCTTCACCTGGTAAAAAAAACCCCAATTCAAACAAATATTGAGCTTAAGAGAATAGCCTATTTTTTTTTGTTTAATCGTATCACCCCGAGCAAGGCGGTAATGCCACTGATGTGCAGGGGGCTACGTAATAGTGAAAAGATTGGAAAAGAGAAAGCCGGAAACCACATCCTAAACAGGGAACAAGGAATGAGCCTTTTAACCTGTTCAATAGACGTGGGTGGAGTGTGAACCGGGCGATAGATAGATCTATCTACTCCAATTGAAAAAAACAAAAAACAAAGTGCGAATTGGAAAAGACAAAGCCGGAAAACATATCCTAAACAGGAAACAAGGGATGAGCCTCTTAACCTGTTCAATAGACATGGGTGGAGTGTGAACCGGGCGATAGATAGATCTATCTACTCCAATTGAAAAAAACAAAAAACAAAGTGCGAATTGGAAAAGACAAAGCCGGAAAACATATCCTAAACAGGAAACAAGGAATGAGCCTCTTAACCTGTTCAATAGACATGGGTGGAGTGTGAACCGGGCGATAGATCTATCTACTCCAATTATTTTGAGATTAAACCAAAAGCCACTTCAAAAGTAAAACAATTCATTTAAATGCAAGAAAAGGTAGAGCTACAATGGCTTCAAAAGATTTCATAGAATAACATCTCAAAATTTCCTAAAGTTTGTCAAATTTTTCATTCTTCATAACTAACATCATTTCCAGAGTTCAAATTTTTTAAAAAATTCTCTTGAACAATCTTAAAAGTTGATGCTGTGGCTACAAGTATTTTCATTTTTATTTAGAATTCTTAAAAAAAGAAACCAAGAGAATGAGTGGTTAAAAAAGGGGGGGGGGGCTAAACAAGCAAGATGGAATTAGTTTATCGTGGCAACAATTATTGCTTTTTTCTTTCTAAGGAAAGTTGAAGTTTACGAAATAAATGTGAATCAGTTAATGATGCAAGAAACTTTCTTTTTAAATGAATAAAAAAAAATATTTAGAGCAAGTTTTAAAGGATTATCTGTATCAAGAGAAGTGTATTTAAACAGGGATATAATAATAATAGCTTCTAAAGTAATTAAAACTAGAAACTAAAAAATATTTTGTTCATCAAATCTTAATGACTCAGAAGAAGCATGTTTATTAGGGGTTATCTTGGTTGAAAAATTGTATGGTGAATACAGTTTTAAGAGAACACATTCTATCTCTGGTTTGTAGTAATTTTATTTATTTATCTATTTATTCAAAATGATTTATTTTAGTCATATCGAAGCTAAAATGTCTGCTCAATTAGAACAACATCAGAGAATGCAAGGTCAATGAGGACAAAAGGTTTTGGCAATAAAGAGAAAGAAAAAAAAAACCCCAAAAATGAAACTATCAGCCCAGATTTAAAGTCCTTCAAGCCAAGCCTGAGTTTTCAGATGTATATTGCGAGAGAGAGAGAGAGAGAGAGAGAGAGAGAGAGAGAAAGATAGAAAGGGAGGGGAGGTACTGCAGGATCCCAAACCTGTTAATTTCCAATGAGCAGAATTATACATTAAAAAAAAACAAAAAAAAAAACTGACAGAAGCAACATACACAAATGGCACAAAAAGGTGGGAGGGGGAATTTAAAAGAAAAAAAAGAGAAGTAAATATGAGCATATAAACTTGAGCAAAAACTTTTTCATTCTTAGAAAGAAAAGCTGGTTTTTTTTTTGTCGCACCTTTTGATCATTTCAAGATAGAATTGTTTTGTGCGCACATGCATAAAATATTAAAAAAATCTCAATAAATGTGGTCAGCGTCGAAACATGAAGCACAAGGCAGCTTAAAAATCAATCCTTCTACAGACAAACTATCAAAATAGAACAGATGCTTTGTGTTTTGCAATGTGTTGAGACGTACAAAAATGCATTTAGGTAAAAAGTCTTAAAACTGAACAAGTGTCCGTTAACTAATGATATCATCATTGCTATAGACATTCCTTTATTGGCTCCTGTAGATCTACTTATATACAAGCTCCTCTGTTCCTCCCAGCTATTATAGTGACTTATTAACCACAGATCCATTCATCATTTTATTAAAAAATCTATACTGTATACAACCAGGCCCAATGGCAAAGATGCAGAGTGTGATCGGTAAATTGTCGGTAAATTTTTAATTTTGTGCATGAATGTTCTTCATTTTGTCAATTGCACAGTATAGTATGCACTGTCTGTGAGAAAAAGAGCACCTTGCCACAATTCACTCCACCAGAAATTTAGAAACAGCATGCTTGGCACTCATGCCAGAAGAGCCAATACAAACATTTCAGTGTATTTGGGCGTCAATCTGAGGATAGTGAAGAGGATTCAAAAAGAGTTGAAACAATTACGAAGGTGTTCACAAGCGATGGAAACATTAGGTGTCCATTTATCTTCCCACATGACCTCAGACTCAACATGGAGGCCTACATCAAGTGCCTTGAGGAGGTAGTGCAAGAACTGAGTCAAGAGGGTAGCTGCTAGAAGACCCAATGACACACAAGCAGGAGAACTTGGCTATCAACTACATCACCTATTGTGGCCAGCTAACTCACCAGACTGCAGCCATCTTGATTATTATGTGTGGGGGGTGCAGTTGAGCAAGAGATTAACTTGAACCCCTTTAACACCAAAAATGAACTGAAGGCAAGGATTAAGGCAACATTCACCAACTGAAACAAGAAAACTGTCCAGAAGAGTTGCAGGAGATTTGGATGTTACCTGGAGGCTGTGATTGAAAGGAGTGGTAATTTTATTGAATAAATTTTCTCTATTATTTCAAAATATTTTAGTGTAACTTTAGTCAATATATCTGTTAAAATGAAATGTCAGTATAAATTTCATTTTTTGGGTCATTTAGTCAACATTTTATGCATCACACACATAAAAACAGATTATATATATATATATATATATATATATATATATTTTAATTCAGATACTTCAATCCAAGGGAAAAAAGCAGGAAGGTAAATTCCAAAAAACCTGATCCTAATTAATATTAAAAATTTTATTTTAATATTAAAAAATGATACAGGAAGAGAGCTCCATGTAATAAAATATTACAGAGCATATATATATATATATTACATGAATTAAAAATATACATATGAGGGTACACACATGTATAGAATTATTATTCAGGTGTTAATAAAAAAGTGACTATATATATCTGCAGACAGTTCTGTTTCGCCGTATCACAGTTCATCAGTATGGTTAGACATCCAATTGCTTCCAGCCAGTATTGAAACCTGGCCAATTTGACATCAGTTGGAGATTCTACTAAGCTATCAGTGCACAGCGGAGGAAGACAGATATTAGCATGTTATATATATATATATTTAATTATTATCATTATGGGTGGTAATAATTTTTATCTATTCATAGCAGTAATGAAGTTTTGTACAACAAATCATATTTTCATGTATGTGTGTGTGTGTATATATATATATATTAGTGTATCGAGGCTGCAGATAATTTTCTAAACATATATTGTTAAATATAACAGACAATGAATGTCTACTATATTTGATCATTAGCCATTCTAAACATTGTATTTTGGCTTTAATTTCAGGTGAAAATAAAGACAAAAATTGTCCACATTGGGATATTTTTTTTTATTATGCTGGTTCTAAGCTTTTGGCACACATGATATACATATACACGTGTGTGTGTGTGTGTATATATATATATATATATATATATATATATATGTGTGTGTGTTTGTATATATGAGTGTATGTGCACACGCACACACACACATATTTGAAATGATTTGTTTGAACATTATTTTTGATCGATACTCGTATTTAAGTAGATATTCTGTTTTATAATTAAATAGTATTATAGGTTTATTTCTACCAGCTTGATTATTTACAATAAATTTTGTTACGAAAATGTGTCATTTAGCAGGATTTGAACCTGCGACCCCTATCCTATCCAATCTGTGGTCGAGAGATCTAAGATATGCCAGATCAATTGGTGGCTTCCTCTATGTGGATAGGGGTCGCAGGTTTGAATCCTGCCGAATGACACTCAGTTTTGTAACAAAAAACGAATCATTTCAAATTGTCGGTTGTTTAAAGACCATTTTGTTAATCTTCGTTAATTTCCGTAACACACACACACACACACACACACACACACACACACACACACACATACATATACACACACGTGTGTGTGTGTGTGTGTGTGTGTGTGTGTGTGTGTACACGTATATGTATATGCGTGTGTGGGTGCATATGTGTATGTGTGTGGGAGAGGTTGTGAAATATGCGAATGGCGAAGATAGACCAACTAAAGTAAACCTACTTGATATAAAATATTAAATGCCATATTTATACAGTGAGCTTGATAGATGTTATCCAGAGTAATAGATTTATTTTTTAAAAAGAAAAACTCAACACATCTTTTAGACTGGCTAAGAATTAATTATTAATAAGAATTCATTTTATGAGCTAAATTAGCCCATTTCATAGAACCACACTACTTCTGCTCCATCCGGCATTAACTTCTTCAAAAGAAATAAACATTCCTCTAAAAAAATAAATAGAAAACAAGTATCATGTTTCTAAGCAAAGATCTTGGCCCTATCTCAATTGGGCGTCTCTAGACTGGTCAGGGATGGGTCAACTCCTTGGTCAGGAACCATCAATTCATTAGATGCTCCATATAGCCCTAAATATCAGCACCATCATACCTACAGGTTTCCACATGCACATACATACATGCAATTACATAGGCTAATCTCTATTTTACTCAAATATTTTCGTTAAAACCCATAACAAATGAACTTTTCTATTTATTCTGGTATTCTTCATTACTTTGTTTTGATTGGTCCCTCCTGTCTTTGTAACAACGCCACCCTGATTAAGGGGGTTTAGCTGCTCTACTAAACTTTTAAAACCCTCAAACTTGTAATTGAATTCATCACTTGATAAGACACGGATAGTGTTGAAACAAATAGATACTTTTGTAGTGATATTATAACACACATATATATATATAATAAAAAGTGTGAGAAGCCGTGAACGTTTTCTTTAAAGTGTATATTTATTGTTTTTGTAATTATACATGTTATGAAACATTAATTGTCCATGACTCTTCATAACATGTATAATTACAAAGACAATAAATATACACTTTAAAGAAAACGTTCATGGCTTCTCACACTTTTTATTCTATACTAATTTCTCTTGTTGGAACAACCCTATTTCTTTATTCGATATATATATATATATATATATATACATATATTTTCTAGACATATGCTATTAAATATAAGAGACAATGAATGTCTATTATGTTTAATCATAAGCCGTTCTAAACGTCGTATTTTTGCTTTAATTTCAATTGAAAATAAAGACAAAAATTCTCCAACATTTTTTTCAACTGAAATTAAAGCAAAAATACAACGTTTAGAACGGCTCATGATTAAACATAATAGACATTCATTGTCTCTTATATTTAATAGCATATGTCTAGAAAATTACTTGCTGCCTCAATATACTAAATATATATATATATATATATATATATATATGTGTGTGTGTGTGCGCATTAGAATGAACAGCATTTAGCCAGCAAAAACTGATATTTTTCTATGTACAAGTTTTTCATATTAAGTAAGGATATTAAAGTTGAGAGAACTTATTTCTGAAGATCTTTTGTTGTGGCCAACAATTTTAAGCATAAGTAAGATAATTCTATTGTTATAATCAAAGATTTTGCCTATTTGAAAAGGAAACCAATGCTGTTATTAACCAAACTATTTCTATCCAATAGGGATTTAAAAAAATTAAGCCATGAACCTAATCAAAGTATTCCTAGGCCTCACTGATATTAGTCAGATGTTTTACCACCAAGCCTTATCTGCATGTCTCCAGCATTTCAGAAAGTTTTATATCGAAGCATATAATGATCAACAGAGCTGATCGGATTATTTCCAAAGTAGTTACTGACCTTGAAGCTGGATTAAAAGGTGCTTGGGCTTGTTGGGCCTGTTGCTGGGGCATAAAGCCAGTTGCTTGTGCTTGTGGGCCTTGGGGTTGCATTCCTTGTAGCATGGCAGGATTCTGAGCATTAGGATACGACTGACCAAAATTCTGTGACATCATTCCTCCCGACACAGGATCCATAACTGCTGCTGCTTGTTGCATAGGCATACCATTATAGGAAGGATAATTTTGATTGAGGCCTGAAAGAATATCAACATCAACATCAACATATCAGCAAATATCAACAAAATAAAACACACACAATGAATAAAGTTGCTTCGACAATTTGGCCTTGGAATACATGATTAGACCGATTTCATGTTAAGTCAACAAATGAGACGAAGATCTTGCTTGCTTCAATATGTTTTTTTGGTTTGAATGAATGTCATTGGATGCGTGCATGTTGGGGGTGCAGTGGCTATCAAATCGGAATGAGAGATTAGAGGGTTGAGTTCAAATTTCAGTTAAATTTGTTGCATTCACTTACATGTAAATACCCTTGGGAAAGATGTTAATCCATCTCTTCTCCCTCCTGCTATGGGTTAACTAACAGAATAGATTGGGTTCTATAGCCTTGGTTTGAAACCAGTCAATTCAAAAAGTAATGGCAATCTACTGCAGGAAAATCGTCTGCCCAATCAGTCATCTCTTGAAAGAGACATGATCGTCCAAGTATGCATCAAGTATGGCACTTAACTGACTGAAATGTCATTTAATCTTGTTAACAGCAAAGAAACCGAGTAAATGAAGGAGGGAGCAGAACATTGTAGGTAAGAAATGTTAATAAAAGAAGACAGGATAGAGTGTTTGCTTTTTTTTAGCATTTTTTATTAAATTGGTTTTGGAATCCTAGACAGGTGGTTGTCAGGAAAGCTAAAAGGAGGAGGAAGAGGAAAGCGATAGAAAGGAGGAGGAAGAGGAAAGCGATAGAAAGGAGGAGGAAGAGGAAAGCGATAGAAAGGAG